>JARFJB010002228.1:230000-447500 GCA_036346205.1 Vesta saturnalis | reverse complement strand
TTAGGTCTCAGTTACTATACAATAGTATTCCAGATTATATTTAAATTGTATAAAATGTTATGCAAAATTAGATTTTCTTACAAAATTAATCATTACTTAGTTATTGAAAAAAATTGCACTAACACTTAAATTCTACCTTAGGAACCTTTTGCAGCTAAATTACGCGTCGTATCAAAAAATTAATCGATGTATTTAAGGTCTACATGTTGGTATATGTTTGAAATAAACAGCTGTTTCAGAAATATTGAACACAAATCAAAAACAGCTCCTAATAAAGTCCCCCTCTCTGCCGCTGAACATACGCACACATACACACACACACCTGCGCGTGCGCACGCGCATACTTCATGGCCGACCTTAGCCATACTTTATCAAAAGTTGTAAAATGATGTAATAAGTTAATTTAGCGATGGTAAAAAAGTTGACTGCCTAATATTCTACACCTACATACAGGGTGTCTCTAAAAGAAAATACTAGGACAAATTCTTGAGACTAAAATATGAGGATCTAACCCAATTTACCTTAGTCCAAAAGGATTTGCATGAAATTTAGTACCTATAGGTTTTCTATGATGAGAAATCCAGATTTGATTATAGTTTTGATGTATCTTCCAGAGGGCGCCACCAGCAGCCCTTTGTCTGCATTTAAAAGCTTCATCACTTTTTCTGTCTCGGTATATCAAATTCCTAACCAGAAATTCTTATTCCCTGATATGTCTTCTTCAAAAAAGGTATATTTTGTAAATGTTTAAATGTTTCATTGCGTACTAAATTCATCATAGCCCTCCTTCATACTTTATCCAGACTTAGGTCTGGTTCAAGAACCGGCTAACAATAACAGAACTTTACACAACAACATATGAGTGTAAGAATGAACTGGTAATGAACAAGAGGAACGCGTCTATTTGGAAATCTTTATTGGTATATACTCTGACCGATTCCGGACCATTCTTGGGCAATAACCATAAAGTAGAATCATATCGATCATTTCTGCGTTAGTGTAGGGTACGGCCACAGCAAACAATTGAAGAAGGAAATTAAAATTGCAATAAAGATTTGTCAGCCTCAATTGTTTGACAATATTATTTTGTAACTAATGACATTACCTAATAATGTTTAGTCGTTGATATGATGAATTTTAGTACCCAATGAAACATTTAAATTCAATTATCACAGAAACGGCTGCTCGAAGCGACATCTATAAGGTTTACCTTCATTGAAGGAAACATATCAGGGAATAAGAATTTTTAACTAGAAATTTGATATACCGAGGCAGAAAAAGTTATTGAGCTTTAAATGTAGAAAAAGGACTGCTGGTGGCGTCCTCTGGAAGATACATCAATACTATTATCAAATCTGGACTTCTCATCACACTACACTGAAGTATTAATTTGGACAATGTAGGTAATCGGACAATTGATTTAATTTTTAACAAGACATCAGAGTAACGTGCAATTTTTAGAATCAATACGTAAAATACTATTAAGAAGGAAAGATAGATACCGATGTAAAAAGGTAAATTTTATGGAATATCAGTTATTTAATTGTATTATTGATCCATCTAACAAATTTTTTGAAATTATTATTAAAATTAAACAACCAGAGAATAAAGACAAATTGATACGTTTGTTGGGTTTATTTAAATATTTAGCTAAATTCATTCCAAATGTTTCAAAACACCCAGCTAGTCTTAGAGAAATAACCCGTATGGACCTTCAATTTGTTTGCAAATCAAACATGAGCAGGAACATCTCAAACTTTTGAAAACCATAACACCTAATCCTGTGTGTACGATTGATGACCCTATGAAGACTGCTATAGTACCAACAGATGATTCAACGGATTCATCTGTGTGCGTACTTATCTAGGAGGGTTATCCTGTGGCATATGTATCGCGAATATTAAATATAAATGAACAGAAATGGACTCAAACTGAAAAACAATTACTTCCGACTGCATATGCTTTCCAAAGGTTTAATTATTTCTTATATGGTAGTCAATTCACTGTTGAGAGTGATAAACCACTAGAAACCTTGATAAAGCGTGATATTGATGATGGCACTGCCAGATTGCAACGAATGTTTATGTTTTTATGAATGTGGTATACAAACCAGGAAAGAAATGCTTGTGGCAGGTTGTTTATCGCGTGCTTAGCTGCTAGTTAATGAAAAATTTGAGGACCAGGAAGAGGTCATTCACACAATTACAAAGGCTGTACGTATATCATGGGAAAATTACAAACTACATTGTAAAACATTGATACCTGATGACCAATAAACGCGTATCAGTAAATATGTTAAGAATAGTTAGCCCGAAGGAGTTGTCTCAAGAATTTTATAAATATCAGGATAAGTTACGTGTAGAAAACAATATGCTAGAGTAGTTACAGAACGTCGTGGCACTCAAGATGCGCGGCGCAATTTTCTAACTTAAACGATGTTATAATCGGGAAACTTCGGTAGCAAAAATGCCATCCGAAAAATATACGGCAAATGAATAAATTTAGTAAATATCGATTGATATCGTAACTGAAAAAATGTTTATTGAATCATCGTTGTAACAATTTCAATTTAGGTATGTATTGGATTACCTATTTCATATTTGCATTAAAATAATTTTTTAGTTAGTAAACATAACCTAACAACATCAGGGAATTGCAAAAATGAAGTTCAACGTTTTATAAACTTTTAATTATACCCAACAGAAACTAAAAATAACTTCTGATAAGATTTTTTGTTGTTATTCTTAGCAACCATCGAATAGGTAAATTCTTAAAACTCATCGTTGATCGCAGGTCTAAATATTTATATTTTTAAGCACCAACAACAGGAATCAATCAATTAGCGTCATTACAAATACGACAAGTATTTATTCAGTTCACACTATTAGTTTACTGTGCCGACAAGAAAATGTGAAAAATTGTTTGTTCGATAATTCTTAGATGTAGTAATAGTTGAATGAAGCTCCTCAATGTGGTAGTGATAATTTTATAACTTGAAATACTTCTAATAGGAGGACAGAACACAATCGTTGAAATAACTACTATGTTTCACAGCAGTGTGCAACTTAATGAGACCCTCCTTGTTCGATCGGAAAACATTTTTGTAGAAGTATTCCAAATTCTAATAGCAATATGTAAAATAAATCACAAATTGATAAAACATTTTAAAATGTAATTTTATTAGCGTTAGAATCTAATTCATTGTCGCTGTCGTTGTCACTACCGCTGTAATTAATTTGTTCATGACTTTCACCTGTATTCACAGTAAAAATCATCAATAAAACCTTTTTCTAAATATTCTTGTTCAATGTTTTCTGTATGTTTGCACACAGCTTCCCATTTTTCACGACCAATTGATATAAATTTATTATCTGCTAATTTCCACACATCTTCAAATTTAAACGTAATATTATTACTCCCTACATAATTTTTAACTTGAGCCCATATCTTTTCAATTGGATTTAGCTCTAGATTGTAGGGTGGCAACCTTACCACAGAATTACCATGGTCAGCCATCAACTTATCGATTAAATCATGTTTATGAACGGGTCGATAAAGTTTAATTTTCTCATAGAGTTTAACCACTTTTGCATTTCACCTTTTTTCCAGGCACATGTTGGATTAGGCTGGGTAGATATGTTGTGGTAAGATGCATTATCAACCACTAACACAAAATTAGGCTTGAGATTGGGAATACGTTTTTCGGTCAACCACTTACTATAATTCTTAGAATTCATGTCGCCATGATAATCTCCTGGTTTTAATCCCGATTTAAACATCAACAATGCATTTGGTACAAATCCTTTAGCACCACCACAATGTAACATTATTAGGCGTTGTCCTTTTGAAGTAAGTGCTTTCACTCCCTTGTCACTGCTGTCATACCATCCATGTGAACTCGTATGCGAACTGTGCAAGTATGATTCGTCACTATAAATGATGTTTCTGCCCCCTTCTTGGTGGTTTTTCATTTTTCTTAAGAATGTGGTTCTTTTCGCCCTTATTGCAAAAGTTTCCACCAAGAGCTTCCTCTTGTCTTTAGTCTGCCATTTGAAATCCATCTTTTTCACAATCGATCGCAAGCTGCTTAATTTTCCTCTTAAATGTATCCCTTCTTCTTGGACAGCTGCGAACTCATTTTGCATTGTTGGTTTTTGCCTTTGGATATACACAAAAGTGTAAATTATTCTTCTAACAACTTCTTCATCAAACTTGTCGATGATTGATCTATGTGCAGGTTTGTTTATCGTTTTACGAGGTGAACGAAATGTACTTTACTTCCTTTAGGTTTCGATCTGCCCTCCTGTGTAAGGAGTTTAATTGTTTAGTTGTTTGGATATGCTTGTTGCTTCTGCTAATATTTCATATTCACGATCGACTGGGATAATAAAATCTTTTGATTCTCTTTCTCACTTCATAAATTCATACAATTTATAAATAATTTCACGAGCTTGACTGTGAACAACTACTCCACTCATGTTCAAAACGTTTACTTGACAGTTTGGACAACAAATAATGATGAAATAATAAAAAGTGTCTTGAAAAAGACAGATTTTGTATAAAACAGAAGGAATAAACTCAAGCGAATATAACGTGAAGTAAATAAAGCGAATGACTACATTATAAGTTGAATAGTAGCACATTTGTCGAATACTTTCGACGCATTTGAATCGTATGCGCATGGAGGGGCGATATAGAAATTTCAATCTCAATTAATGTGAGATGTTACAGAATAGTTGATTATTACGTAAGACGTGTAAGTTGATCATTTTTGAGTTCAAGTTTTGCAGCCGAGGCGATAACCAAGACTGCAAAATGGAGCGAAATATTTATCAACTTACACGTCGAAGGCAATATACTATTTTATCTTCAGGCCGCAAACAAGTATCCTTCGGATTGATGACTGATAACAAGTGTGCGTCATTCTGACAGATTGTTTCTATCAGAAATTTTCTATCAAAATCACATTGTCCTGGTCCCATTATTAGTTTCAACTTCACCCCCATTATTAGGTTGAAATGAGTAATGGCGCAAGGTTTATGTGATTTGAAATAAAAAAATTAAAAACAACTTCAACTATCGAAATTGACATTTATAATTATAAGTTTATTAGCCTCTTGAAGATAACAAATATTAACCGACATAATAGCAGGGATGGAAAACAATAAATGCCTGTTTAAATATGTAAGAAAAAACACTAAATGTAATAACACCAGAAATGTGGAGAAATGCAATTAGACAAACAGTTGACACACAAGATATAGAGTGCTCCGTATTATTAATTTACGTGAAGATGACAGCGTGGAAGTGACTCTATATGAAAAAAGAAATGCATAAAGCAAATTTTTATTATTTATTAATGTCTGGAATATTTAATAGTGGGCTCAAATCGATTCATTTTAGTTTACAGAATTTCATTAATTATACTTCAAACATGCCTGCGATTATTACACATAAAATGATTTCTTTTGCATTTTAGGTTTGTACTTTTCTATTTATGTTTTATATAGATTTAAACGTTTCGATAACAATTCGTAAACCATTTCAACCTTAGACTGCTATGTCAATGAACACAATCGTCGTTTCTCTCTCAATTTAGAATTTCCTGTTCATTTTCTTAAAAAAGGGTAACTGTAGCATTATAGAAACACGCAACCCTTTTTGGGATATTTCCATTTTAAGGTTTTTGATGCGCCTGGCTTCCCAGTTCAGATTTTTGTAACTTTAGAAATTATGTTTCCTACAGATAGAGGCAATATGTTAAAATTTTAAATAACCTAGTGAATTACAAACTATTCTTTCAAAATACAGCTTGTTACTGTTAGTGAATTAGATTTTTTGGACCGCAAGTACCGTATTTACAGGGGGTTCCATTATATTTTGACACTAACCTACAGGGTTTATTATTTGAGATAGAAAAAAAATTTTAAATACAAAAGTTGTAGGATTCTAATTATATTTTCTTTTAGGACTATCAAACTTTCAAATATAACTTATAAACTGATGGAAAAATGAACCCAACCTACATTTTTTTAAACGGAACATCCTGTATGTTATTCGATTGAATAGATGTTTTTAAGCTGATTTCAAAAATATATAATATGTTAACATTTCGTCCAGCCAATTTTTAAACAATCGAGTTTAAAATTTAAAGGATACCGTGGACTGAAATTATTTGTATCCATGGAAAAATTAATGTTTGACATTATGATATTGACCTTGAAATGGGTTATTCGGAAGTGAAATATGAAATAATAAAGTTGTATTACTCTAATAACAATAACGTTTCAAGAGTTAGAAATGAATATCATCGAATTTATCCCAGAAGGAGAGTCCCATCAGTAAACACCGTGAAAAATATTGTTAAACATTTTGGAGAAAGGAAGAGTGTTAAGAGACAAAATAGAACTATGTCAAGAAACGCTGACGATGGTCTTAATATTTTATTTTATTTTCAAGGTGTTCTTAACATGTTCTTTTTTTGAATATAAGAACTGCTTTAAAAAATCCTCAGGTATCTATGAGGGATGCAGTAAATTATTTCAACACATTGTTAAACAAAATTTATAGAACTTTACGCTTTTACAAATACCATTCCTATAAATTTCTACCCGTCCAAGGTTTAAGCGAAGGTAATAAGAGGCAACGTTTAGATTCAGGAAATTTTGCAACACATTCTGGAGGATGGGGACTTTTGAAATAAAATCGTTTTTCGGACGAGCCAAGTTTTACTACGGCGGAAATATTCAACAGACATAACAAACACTTTTGGGCCAAAGAAAATCCGCAAAAATTCAAGCTGCCAGAATACCGGGACGTAGGTCAATAAATGTCTGATGTGGTAATAGAACGGAATAAAATCATTGGACCGATTTTCTATGTTGGAAGTTTTAACAGCCAAAGATATTTAAATTTTCCTCGAAATGAAATAGAACATTGTTTAGAAGATATTCCCGTTATTGAATATGCAAATCTTATATGGCAGCAGGATGTAGCACCGCCTAATAATATTTTACCTGTTACTGAATTTTTAAACGATAAATATAACATCTGGATAAGCAGACAAGGATTTCTTAGATGGCCAGCTAATAGCCCCGATTTAAGTTCTTTGGGCGTATTTTTGTAGGGATACCTTAAAAATAAAATACATTATAATAGACCCAAAAATTTGAAAATTATAAGAGAAAGATTAGAAAATGAAATATTTAAATTAAACAGTGATCATCCTGAATTCATTTTTAATGCAATTAATAGCAAATTAAGAGCTTATATCCGTAAATGCAAATTCAATAATGTAGGCTACGTAGATAAATTTCAGTTAATATTCGTTGTGTATTTTTTGTTATGTTGTTATTCTTTTTTAGTCATTAATTAATATTAGTTAAAATATTATTTTTTGCTTTTTAATCCAACTGTTCTTTCAAATATTCAGCACATTAAAATATCCAATCATTTGGTTATCTACCAGGCAAGAATATTTCGGAAAGGTATACAGTAGTGAGGAAAGTAAGACTGAAGAGTTAAATAAGGAGAATATAGAAGAAATGATGAATGAAACTGAGAAGGATATTGGAATAAATGAGGTAGAGAAAACGGTAGGAAGGTTGAAAAACGGCAAGGGAGCAGGCGTAGATGAAATCACTGGTGAAATGCTCAAGTATGGTGGTGCAATGCTTATACGAAGATTGTGTGAATTATTCAACGTATGCCTTATGTGTGGAAAAGTGCCGAGTGATTGGAAGAGCGCGATCATTGTACCATTGTACAAGGGTAAGGAGAACAAGAGTGATTGTAAGAACTACAGAGGAATAAGCTTGCTCAGCGTGCCTGGTAAAGTGTTTGGAAGAATACTGATTGATAGAGTACGAGAAACTACACAAACTAAGATGTGGGATGTGCAAGGTTGCTTCATGCCAGGGAGAGGATGTGTCGATCAGATGGTTGCTCTCCAGCAGGTGATCGAAAAGGAAAAAGGAAATTGTACTGTGCGTTTGTAGATCTGGAGAAAGCATATGACAGAGTGAATAGAGAGAAGCTGTGGGAAATATTAAATGAATATGGCGTGAATAAAGGTCTAATAAATGGAATAAGGGCAGTATACAACGGTAGTCGGGCATGTGTTAGGGTGAGAGGAGGTGTGAGTGAATACTTTAATATTGAGCAAGGAGTGCGACAAGGCTGTGTGATGTCACCGTGGTTCTTAATGTATACATGGATAAATGTCTTAGACAAGCATGTAACGATACAATTGGTGTAATGGTTGGTGACGTAAATGTACGACTCCTGGTGTATGCAGATGGCACAGTCTTATTAAGTGACAGTGCGGATGAGCTGCAAACCGCTCTGAGGAAGTTTGATACAGTCTGTGAGAGCATGGACCTAAAGGTAAACGTGAACAAAACTAAGATTGTGGTGTTCAATCGGGAAGGTGGAAAGGAGAGTAGAGTATTTACTGTGCAAGATAAAATTGTGGAGCAAGTGGACGAGCTGGTATATCTCGGTAGAATGTTTACTGCAGATGGTACAATTGAGAGCGAGATTGGACGAAGGGTCAATGCTGGAAGGGAAGTGATTGGAAGTATGTGGACCAAAATGAGAAATGAAAGCATGAGTCTAGCTGCGAAACGAGCAATCTATAATGGCGTATTCGTCCCGTCAGTACTGTACGGAAGTGAGACATGGGTATGTCAAAAAAAGCACGAAAGAAAAATAAATGCCGTGGATATGAGATTCCTGAGAAGCGCATGTGGTAAAACGAGAAGGGACAAGATAAAAAATGGATGCATAATGAGGGAGTGTGGTGAGGAAAAGACGATGATGGATAGATATAAAAGTTGTACATTACGTTGGTTTCGTCACATTGAGAGAATGAACAACGCAAGATTAACGAAACAAATATATGTGGGTGAGGTTAGGGGAAAGTCCGGGCCTGGTAGGCCGCGTTAAACTTGGCTGAATGTAGTAGAATCTATGATAAAGGAAAGAAAGATAAGGAGTTTTAAAAACAAAAGGGCATGTCAGAGACTATGTATGAATCTTGCGGAAGCTAGGGAGGTATGCGGAGATAGGAAAGCATGGAGAAAGATTGTGAATGAAAAATAAATAAGAGGCAGGCATTGTTTCGCCTACCCCGCAAGGGAATGGCGTGAAGGTTATCTATTATAGGTGTCCCAAATATTGAAATTGTAAACTCGGCTATTTAAAAATTGGCTCGACTAAATGTTAACCTATATATTTTTGAAATCAGCTTAAAAACATCTATTTAATTAGTTTGATAATCCTAAAAGACATTATAATTAGAATCCTATAACGTTTGTATTTAAAGTTTTTTTTTATCTCAAATAATAAACCCTGTAGGTGAGTGTTAAAATATAATATAACACCCTATACCTGACCTTACTAAAGGTTTACAGAAATTCGGTCTCCGATCGATTTATTATCTTGCGGTTTCGAAACCTAATTTTTTTCAGTGTTAATAGCTTACAAATTTAAAATAATTCATTGGTTTCTTAACGAAAATAAAAATCAAACATCCTAGGAATAACACTCGTGTTACACATGTTAATGATCCAAAATATTTTTCATTATTATCATAATCTGCTAACTTTATCTCCGTACATAAGAAATTCATTTTACCATAGGCGTTAGTGTTTTTTTTTTGTTAAACCACTGGAAAATAGTTTTGAATTTGTTAGCTATTAACAATGCAATCAAATTTGGTTTGGAAATTACAAAATAGATCTGAATATTTCGATGGAAGAGAGAATTTCGGTATACATTTAGTAAAGTAGAAAATATGTGCAGTGCACAGAAGGTAATTCACTAACCGTAATACACTGTATTGTGAAAGAAAGTTGTAACTCACTGAGCTATTTACTTATTACTATGCAGAACGACTTTTATGTCTGTAGGGAATATACCTTTAGAAGTACCGAAAACCTTCTTTTAACTGAGGAGCCACATGCCCGATACCTAAAATTGCAAATATCTCAAAAATGGTTTCGTATTATGGTAAGTAGAATGAGCCCACCTAAGGGCCAAAAATTTTTGGGGAAGTCCCGCCTTTTCCCACCCCTATTTTGACTCTCTTTTTTTGAGAGCGTTTTTCAACCCCTCTATGGAATTTTCAACCTCTTGATGGCGTTTTTATCCTCATTAATGCCCGTTTGGCCGTATTAAGAGTCTTTTTAGCAGTTCGGCCCCTGGGGTGTGGGTGGAGTCGGTTTCTCTTCGGGAGTGAGTTTCAACCCCTTAATAGGATTTTAGCCCTTTACGGTATTTTCACTCATAATTAAAGCCTTTTTGGCAGTATTAAGTGCCTTTTAGGAAGTTCACCCTGGGTTTAGCGGTGAGACGCAGTCACGTGACAGGCGTGGGGTCTGATCACGTGACATTTTCACCCCTAATTAAGGTTCTTCAGGCCTTTTTGGCACTTCAGCCCCTGGAGGGTACGCACCCTAGTTTCTGATTGGTCCATTGACGCCGCCCCGAGTTTCTGATTGCTTACGGGGCGTGGCTTGTCGGCCATTATGTCGACATGGAGTGTAATAGTATTCTAATAAGGGACTCATAAGACAGGTATAGGACATGCTCTGGTTTCTGATTGGTGACTGCCATTTTGTTTTTAATTATAACACATAAGCAAATTCATCAGCCATTTTGTATGACGTCATAATCAAAGCCCACGGCCATTTTGTTTTTAGCGGGAGAAATAAAGGTATTGATCTGAAATCGTATTCTATCAAACCATCTTGGTTATTACGGGTAATAAAAAGACAAGGTGTTTTTAATAATTTATTAAAGTAATACTATTTTTACATCTTCAGCGACTAGTCAATCTTAGCATCACATAGTAATTATAATATAGCTTTTAATAGAATATTAAATTGGTGCTCGGCGTTGAAAACTTACGGAAACGCTCAGGTATGCATTTAAATTCAGCCAGCTCTTGCCGTACATTGTCGCTGTGAGTCCAAGATTCAGTATCTTGCATTCAAACCCAGTCTCCAACACCTTGACATTGTTAAAAAGCTTAAAACATGTTAATGCATTTAGGGTGGATAAATCTATAGCTGTAACTATAACATAGCATTAAAAAATCTGCACAGGTATCACTATCCAATTAACTCTATCGCAGATGGCAAAACCCCATTAATTACGTAAAGCCTTATAAGTTGACCTTCAAACTTTCACTATTCAAATACTGTGTCTGGGAAATACCCACTAATTACATAAAGGTGTGCAAGTCGATCTTCATTTTGACGTTATAGGATATGATATATCTGCGATCACAGATTTTTTATCTGGTATTTAAGCGGGGGTGATGACAGAGTACCCTTTAGTATCGTTTTAATTTTGAAGGTGGAGGGTCAGATTAAACATCCCTTTTCAGCAATAGTTGCGAGCCCATCTGGTTGCGGGAAATATTGAGACTGTCTGCGATACAACTTTTGAAAAAATTATCTGGTTCTATAACGAGTGGCAACCGTTATTCAGAGACAGAATGATATTTCACCCAACGCTCATTATATAATTTTGTTTAAGAACCCGCGTAACAGAGCTCTGATACAGCATTAAGCAAGACAGATTTCGCCTGATAACCCGAAATTTTTGGAGGCTGCGTACCATGATGTTACATCCACACTTATATCTATTATTCGATTTAAAGCAGAATACACCGGACGTGCTACCCTATAGAACAAACATACTCGGGCCCCAACGTGTTTGTCAGGCATGTATAGCGAAAAAAGGATTTAAATCTCACAGTCTTAAAGATTACATCATGTATGTTGACTGACGTTTTAATCAAAAATACCGATATCCTCCACGCATTAGCCAGATTAAGTAAAAGTCAATGTGACGCTTTATTAAAATGTCTGGATAGTAAGCAGGTTGAGTGTACCTGTGAGTCTGCACACAATATTTTAAAAGGTTGTGTAGCTGATCAGAAGCATCGACCCTCTTAACATAAGCAAACTTTAAGACGGTTGGCACTGAGAGGCGAATCTATAAAAAGAAAGAAACGGTTTCTTGTACAGAAGGGCGGTGCATTTGTACCACTCCTTACTTGGTGGTATTCTGGATAATCTGTTTCAACAACAACTATGGACCACAATCTGAAGAAGATTGTTATTCTATCATTGGATTTTATTCATGGCTTGCAAGCTCCAGGCCTCACACGAAACAACATTTTAACACAGCTGGGTAACGACATGGATAAAGTTTTAAATACCAAAATGGCTGACCATGAAAAATGGCAACAGTACAATCAAGTTCTTCAAAGATATCTACACTATTCCAATCAATTGCGACAACCCGCTTGTATAAGAATCACCAGTGGCGCTGATGATATTAGAGATTTACCGAAACGCAAAGGTTTGGCAGACTACGAAATAGTATCAACGCTTCCGGTTTCATATAGGAAGAAAGGTTAGGCTTTCATACGTATACTGAATACGGCTGATGATGTACCTTGGGATAAAATGGGTACAGTCACAATACAAGACGAGTTCATCCCACATTCTAACATTATAGGTCTGGTTCACGAAACGTTAGGGCAGCGATAAACTAAAAACCCACACGGCTGGCGACAGTTTGCGACGTACATTAAAGAAAGAAATATACCACGAGAGTTTATCAGAAATAACCGAAAACATGATGCGGCTGTATCACCTAACATTGAACGGCCCTTTCGACTATAGGTGAGAATTACGATGCTGATAGTGAATCGCGGGAAACACCGAGAAGATCCTCTCTAAGAAGAAGACTTTCACTAGATTGAGATACGTGGCGAGCATAACATGGATGCTGTATACTATCATCCCGCGCATCCGGTAGGGTTTTCGGGTATAATACCTACTTTTAGTTAACGCTGTAAAAGTCAGATATGGTGAAGCAAAAAACTGGCTGTAGGCTCTGAAGGCTTATACGATTCATAAACCAGTCAGAAAAAAGTTTCCTCTCAACAGGTATATTGCGAACAACATTTATGAGCTGTGGCGAACAACATTTATGAGCGGATCTTTGTGATGTGCGGACTTTAAGTAAACACAGTAGTGACTACAATTACGTAATAACGGTTACTGATCTGTTTAGCAAGGGCGTGGGCGCGAGCTCTTAAAACGAAGACAGCCGCGTCTGTAATTCAAGCATTCGCCGATATTTTTAAGGAGTGTGACAATAAACCGGCAAATCTACAGACGGATAAAGGCAAAGAGTTTATGGCGGCCAGTGTAACAAATAACCCTAATGTAAATGAATCTGTAGTTGAAAGATTTAACAAACCTTGAAAATAAAGATGTGGCGTTATTTCACCTATAAAAATTTCTACAGGTATATTGATGTACACCAAAAACTTGTGACTGCTTACAACAATAGCCCTCATTCAAGTATAAAAATGGTCCCTGTGGCTGTAAACGATGAAAACATTTTGGAAGTGCAGATTCCCTGTACGCGAAAGGCTTAGACCCAGCACGTCAACCCAAATATAAGGTCGGTGAACATGTCAGAATCTCCATAACTAAGTACACCTTTGAGAAGGTATATGAAACGAATTGGAGTGAGGAAGTTTTTAAAATTAGTGCAGTGATAAAAAGAAGACCACCAGTTTACCGCATAATCGATCTTAATAAAGATCCTGTTGAGGGCACCTTTTACGAGGAGGAATTGCAAGTTGTTATGGTTGATAAAGACGCCCTATTCAAAGTCGATAAGGTTTTGTCAGAGAAGGGCCGTGGACGACATGAATAAAGTGACAAATTTAATAGTTGGGTGTTAGCTTCGCAGCTGAGAGATGTATAAAATGAAGTTTTATCTTATCTTATTGAGTAATAGTTCTATGAGGTATTTTCCTGACAATATGGCCTCAAGTTTTATTACACAGTTGCCAAAGCGAATAAGATTCTTGGGTTGTAGGCATATGGGAAATTCACTACCCTTGCTCTTTTGCCGCTGTGAGTGCGACAGACAATTTAATTTATTATAGAACTGAGCCAGCTGCAGGGAAAGAGGACGTGCTAGATGCTGTATTAGAAAAGGCTGCATCACATGTTCAACGCGACAGCGACAAAATCAGTTATTTTGAGAACGGTTGGTATGTGTTACGTTTCGCTTCCGGGAATTATGCCAACAGAAGAAATTGTCAATGAAGTCAATAACCACGAACTAATACGTAAATTGTTAACAATCGAATACCATAAGCTAACTAAGCGCGTCACCACGAAATTAAAAGCCTACCTTCACTATTCGGCTTCTCACAACGTTTAGCCTTACAGTTGGGGCATCTTCCGTATCAGAAGATAGCTATGGAACCAACACCCCCGCACCCTGTTAGTATTTGGATAGGATTACCAACGCAGATGTTTGTTTATTGCGATATCATTGAACCGCAAATCGTGGGTGATGTTTTATCTCCGCTTATGCGTATAATAAACATTACTTCAGAAAACTATATTTACGGGAGTTATAAAGTTATTGTTTTTTCGCTTGCACACTACATACCAGGAATTTGAAAACATCGAGATTAATATAAAACAGGTACGGATGCAGCAATGCCATTCGAGTTTGGGGCGTCGTGCCTGAAGCTACACTTTAAGAAAGTACAGTGCTGGTTTGTCCTTACCAGCAACATTATGTAAATCAGGCCGGTAACGCTATAGGGTCCATTTACAAAGTTGCCCCATATCGGCTTGGACATAGTATAGGAAGCTGGTTAGGCGGAATATTACCGTCATATAAGTCTGGTGCAAAGGCTATTGGAGACGAAGCTCTAAGGGCAGGTACCAATATCCTCGATGACCTCATGACGATCGGCCTATTAAGGGGTTATTTCAAGAAAGATTTCACGAGGCGGGTAGAAATCTTAAGCGTAAAGCCGATGAGAAAATCGATAAAATGATGGAGGGTTCGGGCTATAAAAGAGTACGTTTTTCCGATAATAGCAAGTCTCTACCGAGAGCTGTTGCTGAGAAGAAGAAACCTAGTTACGACGATATATTTTCAAGATAATAATGGCTTTTGTACATCGTGTCAGTGCGTCAAGTCCGAATTGGATTTGTTCCCTTTACCAGCGACGCAGACAAGTGCCTAGAGTGGTGAACGTATATTTTACTAACCCTTATCAGCTCTGAGTGATGACGCTCCAATAGAGTTTGTAGTGCCCGGAATAGAAACGATTACATAGATTTAAGTCAGACCATATTGTACACCACAGCTAAAGTTCTAAACAAGATGATACAGCCCTTACTGACGCTGATGTAGCATCGGTAAACAGTTGGAGGCCAAGAGTTCACATCTAGGTTGTACCTTATGGTACAATGATAAAGCCGGTCAGATGAATACGTTGGGACACGCAAAGAACGGTTTATCACAGTGGTAAGTACTTACAGCGACCGGCAAACAGATTCAGATGAATGGATACACGATTCTAATTACAAGACGCGAATTATGGACGCTAGTTTACTGGTGAGGCGTATGCGAATCAATCCAACCATTCTAATTGCGCACGCTAAATCTTTAGAAACAACTGTTGCAAAATAGCCTGTTACAGCGTATTAACTATACCTACGGGCATACAGCGAAAATCATTGGATAATGCCTTCCTGGGTCAATTACCTAAACGACGTATCGTAGGCTTTGTGGCAAATAAAGTCTACAACGGTGATTACCCCTCAAACCCGTTCAATTTTTATAACAGCAATATTAACTACATGTCGTTATATATTGACGGCCAACAAATTGCTTCGAAGGCCCTGCAACCAGACTTTACAGCTAACGGTTTATATGTAAGGGCGTATCACAGCTTATTCTCCGGTACGGGTATTCATTTTTTGAATGAGGGCAACGATATATCGAGAAGCGATTACCCCAACGACTACTGTTTAATGGCGTTTGACCTAACCCTTGACTTGTCTGCAAATGCTAGCACGCACCAAAATTTGGTTAGAAACGGGTCCATTCGTCTAGAAGTCGGCTTTGAAGAAGCTTTCGTTGAAACCGTTAACTGTTTGGTTTGGATAACGTGATCGAGATCGATAGGCATCGGAATGTCGCCGTGGATTTCAGCTGTTAAAAGGGTTAACTCTAGAGCACAAGCTTCAGTGTACAGCAGCAGTGAAAGAAGATGGACACATACTTGGACGTGGCAGGGGTTTAGAGGTGTTTATGTGGAATTCATACCGAAAGAAATTACTGTGGCTACAGATCACGGTTCGTTATTGTTGATGCTGATAAAGTCACCTCTAGATTATTTTATAAAACCCATGCCAAGACAATTAGGGTATTTAGAGGATAAATATCACGGATTGAAATGGCGATCGGGACATGTGCCCTACAACGTTTTCCAAGAGGAGTTAATAAGAACGCTGCTGCTGTTTAACAAAATTTACTTTATGGGCAGTGAAACAAAACAGTTTTTAAGACTCCTTAACAAACCAATACTAAACCTGGACGAGATTGGTTGTCCGTCGGTTAAAAAATTGAAAAAGGAAGCAAAGGCGTATAGTTGTTTAAACTATAAGATCGTGGAGCCTATGTGTGAGCTGTAAAATGCATTACTATTACAAGACTGAGTGAAAACCAACTCCAAAGATCTATGCGGTACAATTGTTGAAATGTTTGAAATCGATCCCCCGCCACAAGAACGTGTTTCGCCGTGTATGTGCTTCTAATCAATTACCGAAGCAAGCGCCTAGGCCTTGTGCAATTATTGTGAACACGGATCCAGCAAAAAACCAGGCCACTATTGGACCGCTATCTACATTGAAGAGAATGGTAGCGGATAGTATTTTGATTCCTTTGGGTGACCCCCGCTAGTTGCCACTTACGTTTCCTTGAGAAGAAACGATGCTGTAGGATTACCATTCGTATGTACGTGAACATTATACGATAATGTTTTTGTATTTTAGAATAAATAATTTACCAATCCTTGCTTCTGTAAATAAGTTTTTCACTACATGTTTAGTTATAAATGATAAGATAATCAAGTTAGTGTATAATACTTGTTTCTCAACCACTCTACTCTGATAAATAAAAAAGAATTTTAGTACTTTAGTTGTTTTAATTACGGCTTAGGAGGACTGTAACGTATGATTCTAGCTTGAAACCTGTTTCAGCTAGAAGAGGCTGGATGCAGGAAACAAGATTCAAGTTTGATATTGATGTCCCTATGTATGCACCATATTATTTCAAAATCCCTCGCAGTTTCTCAAAACAAAACTTATGTAAAATATGAAATTAATAGGTTTTCCTCAGATACGATAGATGCAATTGAATAGTGAAAGTTTGAAGGTCAACTTGGATGGCTTTACGTATTTAATAGGTTTTTCCCAACCGCCCTAGATGTAATTGAATGATGAAAGTTTGAAGGTCAACTTGTGTAACTAGTCACAATAGAGGTAATTGAATAGTGAAGGTTGTTACATAACTGTGGGGAAATCCAGAGAACAGTTATGCTAATGATAAGCACTTTATTTCGGCTATTTACAGTAAGAGAAAAACAACAGCTATTCATTCATGAGTCAACCTTCCAAGACGTTCTTTCAATACAATACTGGTAAGTGATTGTTTATTTAATTACCTATGAAGATTTTTTAATGCTGTTATAATTGCAACTAAGTATTTATCCACCCTAAATGCATCAACATGTTTTAAGCGTTTTAATAATGTTAAGGCGTTGAAGACTGAGTTTGAATACAAGATACTAGATCCTGGATTCATAGCAACAAAGTACGGCGAGAGGGTAGTTGTGGAGCTAGCTGAATTTAAATGCATACCCGAGCGTTTTCATAAGTTTTCCAAGGCCGAGGACCAGCGTTTACATTAATTCAACGAGTGGTTGAAGAGTAGGGATGTGTCAATGTGTTCTTTAAGACCAACAGGCAAAACCACCAATTTAATATTCAATTTGAAGCAGTATTATAATTACTATGTGATGCCGAGATTGACTTGTCGCTGAAGATGTAAAAATAGTATTACTTATAATAAATTATTAAAAACCCTTACCTTTTTATTATGGGTAATAACCAAGGTGCTTTGATAGAACACGATTTCAGATCAGCACCTTGAATTTATTTCTCGTGTCAAAAAAAAATGACCGTGGGCTTTGGTTATTACGTCATACAAAATGGCTGAGGACTTTGCTTATAGCAGTCACCAATCAGAAACTAGGGCACCTTCTATACCTGTCTTATGAGTCTTATTAGAATACTATTGTACTCTATGCTCAACAAAATGGCTGAGAAGGGGCTGAAGCCCCAAAAAGGCCTCAACAACCTGAATTAGGGGTGAAGATTTCAAGTGACCAACCCTCACGTGAACGCTTCGCAGCCCTAAACCCAGGGTGAACAGACAAAAAGGCTCTTAATACCGCCAGAAAGACCTTAATTAGAGGTGGAAATACCGTCAAGGGCTGAAAATTATATCAAGGGGTTGAAAATCACCCCAGAAAAGAATCCGACCCCACCGGGCTGAACTGCCAAAAAGGCTCCTAATACAGCCAAGCGGACACTAATTAGGGGTAAAACACCATCAAGGGGTTGAAAATGTCCCCGAAAATAATCTGTCAAAATAGGGGAGGGGAAATGGCCACGGCCACGTAGGCGTGACTTCCCCCACCATTTTTGTCTCTCAGGTGGGCTCATTCTACTATGGTACCTTTTTTATTATAATAATAATGTTTATTGCAACAGAAAACCAATTAATGGACAAAATAAATATAAAAATGAAAATAGATATACATGCTACAATATACAGTGTCTAAATTACAAAAAAAAATTTCAAATAAAAGTTATACGAAATAAATCAAGCTATGATAATAAGTCAGTTATAAATAAACAGGGTCCACCATAATGATATATATTTTTTAAATCGTAGGCCCTGTATATTTTTACATTTTTTGAAAATCTTTTAAATTAGAATCGTTAAAACCGTGTGTTTCTAGCTGTATTTGTTCCAAAGTTGCAGGGGTTTGAAAATAAAATTATAAAAAAATTATGTATTTCAATAAAATAGCCGACTCTTCTTCTGTCAATTAATACCTTATTAATTTTATCTTATTGAATGCTCAAAGTGTCTTCCTTGTTCTATTTGGCAATATACAAGTCTATTGTAAAAGGCTGATGTAGCATTAAGCAACTGTTATTTGTTATTTGACGGGTTGTTATCAGTATTCTGTCTTAGATTGTCCAGATTATCAGATTTTGTTTTGTACACCATATTTTTGACGTATGCCCAAAAAAAATCTAATGGTGATAATATTGTGCCCCTTCTTCCTACGGAAAACTTCATTTAAATAATTTCGAACATCAACGCTAAAACTGTTCTGTTGCACTACTCTGCTGAAACCAAATGTCATAGAAATTGTTACCAACAACATTACTTATTTCAGGTAAATAGTGCCTCAACAAATCTAAATAATTTTAATCGGCCAAATTGACCTCTATAAAAAATGTACCAATAACAGTGGCGCCGATAATACATGCCCAATGTTAACATTTAGAGACCTTTGCGTTATATGTTACCGAATCCATCTAGAATTAGTATCACTGCAATTGTGGTGATTAACTGTACCATTTAACATGAACGTGGCTTCGTTAGAAAGAATTATCTTATTTGTAAAATGAGAGCCAATATCTAGCAGTAGCATTACAGTTTCAGAAAGTTCTACTTTGCGATCAAAATCATCTTCAAACAATTCTTGTACCAGCATTACTTCATAAGGATGAAACTTATTTTTCATGAGAATGTTACGAACGGATCCCACGCTAACATCATATTCTAATGTAGTTTTCCGAATGGATGCACAATGATTTTCTACAAATGTTTGCATAATCTCCAAGGCTTTTTCATCATTAGTCACGTTCTTTGGTCGGTCACTTTTAGAGCGATTTTTAGTTTAACCCACCTCTTCAAATCGTTTCACAATTCTCCAAACTGGAATTTCAGTAATTGGGTTACGATTTTGATAGATACTATTACTGACGATAGCACTCTTCACTGTAGTTCATCTCAGTCTACTCATAGTGATAATCCACCTTCTATGTCAAATCAAGAAATTAAAGCTGAAATGGCAAATTCAATCAACAAAGACATTCAACGTATTCTCGAATGGGAAAGCAATAATCTAGTTAAATTTAATGCTAACAAAACTCAGTGTTGCCTTATGTCCGCCAAAAAAGATCGATCATTTCCTGTTGTAAGTATGAATGGCTCAGTTCTTAAGTTTTCAGACTCTATTACTCTGTTGGGTATGACTGTATCTTCAAATCTCTCATGGGTTGACCATCTTCTGTCAGCTACCAAAACAGCTGCTTGTAAAATAGGCTTTTTGTACAGATCTAAGCAGTACTTTACCTCTCGACAACGCCTTCTGTTGTATAAGGCCCAAATTCGGGCTCATCTGGAATATAATTCTCACCTCTGGGTTAGTGCTCCCCAATACGCCCTCGATATCGTTGATCGTATTCAAAAGAGAGCGATTAGGCTTATAAATGACCCGTCCTTAACTTCTCACATACAGTCCCTTGAGCATAGAAGGATGGTTTCAGTTCTTTCTTTGTATTATCGTTATTACAACGGTTATTGTGCTGGTGAATTACATTCTTTGATACCATCTCCGGCTATCTTTGCGAGAAACACTCGGTTCGCTCATTCACATCATCAGTATGCAGTACAAATCTCCACTTGTCGTACCAAACGGGCGCAGTCCACATTTTTCTACACGGCTTCTAAACTCTGGAATGATCTCCCTAGTTCCTGTTTTCCTCTCACTTATGATATGAGAAAATTTAAGGTAGCTGTTCATAGGCATCTATTGGCAATTCATTATCCCTCTATCCTTCCTCCTAAGTGTTCCTGAGTGCTTTAGCACGATAGGCCTTATTTAGCCTGTTCAGGTCCACAATCATAAAAAAATAAATAAATAATTGAACTACCTCATCATCATTCTTTTACAATCACCGTAACCTCTCATCATCAGACTCGGTGTTCTTTCCATTGATCTTGAGTGAAATTTTTAAGATTTTACGTTATATTGCAGATATTTGAGATCAAACGTGTGGAATTGGAGAAAGATGAATAATTTCTACAATGAACCCCAACAGTTTAAAGGCATTATTAATTATAAAATTAATGTGGTTCTTAAAATAGAGCTTGTCACATTTAAGTTGAGGATGTTATCCACGCACCATTTATGAATTACATCAAATTGGTTTTGCAATCTCTGATAGAGCTAATTGTTGCCAATATTTTAAGGTAATCTGCAAACACTAGTTTATTTGTTCTAATCGTATCTACGAGGTCATTTATGAACACAAGAAACGGTAGTGGGTCTATATTCGATCCTTGCGATACTCCTAAAGTAGTAAAAAATTTTTCAGACTCATAACCATTATATAGTACTTTTTGCACTCGCTTAGTTAAGTAGGACGACATAAGCTTTAAAAGATTATTGCTACACCCCAGTGGATCAAGTTTACTCAACAGCAGTTGATGATCAACTTGATCAAAGGCTTTCTAGAAATTGACGTGTATCACGTCCTCGATTATCGATAATAGGTATAAAAGAAGCCAAGTTAATAACAGTAGAACTCTTAGATAAAAATCCATGGTGGAATGGAGATATAGATTTAGACAACATAAAACAAATTCGGTGGTAAAGCACCATTTCAAAGACTTTAGCAACAAGCCGACAATTTTTTATTTCATTCAGGTCGCCACCTTTGAATATAGGACCGATTTTAGTCACCTTCCAGATATCTAGAAAGGTGCAGGTTTAAGCATTAAATTGAATAGTATCAATCTCGGGGAGCTAAGATGGGAGCACGATCTTTTAATAAGAAACTGTGACACCAACAGCTTTGAAGTTTTTTGAACTTGACCGTTTAATTTCATTTTCAGAAAAGTTTGATACTGCAGGTTTACATAAAATGTTTTGAGCAGTAGCAATTTGTAGGTGGCAAATGAGTAGAAATAAACCACCAACAATTTCTGATGGATCAGCTAAAATTGAACCGTTCATGCACATATTCTAGAAATTCGTATTTCAGAATGGATATACCACCAAAAAAAATTTGAATCAGAAGTCCTCTACGTGTCGTAGATAAAACTTATACTGCAGATATTTGGGACTTGATTAGAAGACATAATCGCCTAAACTCCTCATGGTAGGGATTCGCAATAAGAATTTGTTAATTTACGGTGATATTTCGCCTTGAGTTTGATATTATAAATAATTTCTTTAGAAAACCATTTAGGATATTTACGTTTAGATGGTTTAAACCGAGTCACATGCTCATTCAAAATTGAAGTTAAGATTTTATGGAATTCCGATACAGCTGCGTTAACTTCAGAATAGTGGTTAAGAAATAACCAGTTAATATTCGTAAGACTATCATACAGAACGGAAAAGTTTTTTTTTAAATTAATAGTATTTATGAACAGGCTATGATTAGCCTAACGTGGTAAAGCACTCAGGAAACATTGGGATGGGGGTTAGGGATATTCTTAGCAGCCAAGAAATGTTTATGAACGTCTACCTTAAATTTACTTACACCAAAATGTGGAGGGAAACAAGAATTGGGTAGTGCATTCCACAATTTGGTGGCTGTGTAGAAAAATATAGATTGCGTCAGTTTAGTGTGGATGGAATTTTGAGTGCGTAATTATGGTGTGAATGGGCAAACCGAGTGTTCCTGGCGAAGACCACCTACAAAGGTATTAAGGAGTGTATTTCGGAGGCACACTTGCATTGTAATATCGACAGAACAAGGAAACAACTGAAGCTATTCTTCTATGCTCAGGAGACTGTAGGTCAGAAATTAGAGACGGGTCAATTATAAGTCTTATGGCTCTTTTTTGGATGCGGTTTACGATATGAAGGGCGTATTAGGGAGCACTGACCCAGAGATGAACATTGTATTCCAGGTGAGGTGGAATTTGAACCTTATGCAGTAAAATGAGTTGTTGCGATGAGAAGTACTGTTTAGAACTGTATATAAATCCGAGTTTACGGCAGCTGTTTTGCTAGCTGACTAAAGGTGGCCAACCCACGAAAGGTTTGATCATACGGACATTCCTAACATAGAAATAGAGTTTTAAAACTTGAGATCTAATCCATTCATATTTACAACAGGAAATTATCGATTTTTCTTGGGGGACACAAGGTAACACTGGGTTTTTTGTCGGTGTTGCACGTGAGTAGATTATTCCCCATTCAAGTATACGTTCTAAGACTCAGTTAAGGCAGTCATTTTCACTTTAACCTCCTGACTAGACTAATTGTTGTGGGGAAACTGAGAAGAACTGCAATGTAGAATGTTGTCTGCAAAGCAATGGATCGGGTTAGTTGTTGAACAAATGAGATCATTTATGTATAGCAGGAACAGTATGAGAGATATCACCAATCCTTGGGGCACGCCCGCTACAGTAGTAGTGTCTTTCGAAAAGAAGCCATCGACGGCAACACGTATACGTATTTTGTCAATAAAACTGGAAATCCAATTGATGCGTGTATCGGATACGCTGAACGAGGTGAGCTTTGCAAGTAGGCACTTGTGCCAAACCTGTTCAAAAACCTTTGAAATATCTAATGCTACTACGACTGTTTCACCAGACCTTTCTAATGTGTCAAGTTGGGTGGCATATGAAAGATTACCTGAACCCATACTGGTGGTCGCTGAGGAGTTTATTGGAAATTAGTTGATGGTTGATAACTTTTGCCTTGATTTTCGATACAATGGAAGTGATAGCTGTTGGTCGATAGTCTGAGGGACAGGTTTGTGTCGAAAGTGGATTGGTTTCATAGCGTATGAGCGGCAGCACAATTTCACCAGAATCCTTGAAACATGAATTTGATGCAAAGTAATCGACAAAGAAGTTGTCATCGGGGGAAAGGCAGGTGTACTAAGGTTTTTACTGATTTATGACTACCAAACTACCAACTATACTTTGCGACCATATAATCTGCGTGATTTTCGACAGATTTATTTGATTTTCATTCGGTGAGTTTATGTTTTTGCGATAATCCATCAGCGCAAGCCGTATTAAACCATGATTGGGAACTGGAATGACCTATGTTGTTTGGAAATGTATAACTCCATACCCATCCAGATAACTTCAGTTATTGAAAGAGCAATGTTTGAAGAGGAGGACTGTTTGAAGCAATACTTACGCCAGGAGAAGGTTGCAACAAAAATCTTGCACTTCCCTCCAGTTAACCAATTTAAAACACCGCACAGTTCTATCTGTTTTTCGAATAACAGTGGGATTTGGTACAGAAGAAGTTATTCCCATTAGGCAGTGGTCTGATTGACCAAGTGGGGAAAGAACTCCTGTTTTATAGACAAGTGGGTTTGATGTAAGGACTAGGTCCAGTAGATGTGGAGTATGGTTAGGACTATCAGGGATTGTGGTGAGTTCGGAGATCACAGGATACAGAAAATGCTTCTGCACTTTGACTTGCGGTATTAGTGGTAGATGAAAATTGATGCCAATTGGAGTTGTGGACATTAAAAGGCTTTGGTATAAAAACATTTTCTCATGTTTGCTTGGTTTGGAAAAGATATATTGTTTAAAGCTGCAACGTCCCCTAAAAGTCACCAACTTCTCATCTATAGTAACCTATTCTGAGGGAGTGTATGACGTTTTACAATTTTCATTAAATATTTCAAACAGCTCTCTAATTGAAGACAGTTTATCGGTTGCTAGTCTTTCATCTCTTGTGTCTTTGTCATCAAATCTAATGTACTTCAATAAAAATATAAACCTGTGCATAGACATCGTCAACCCGAAGAGTTCAATTCCCGTCCCATTTGTACTCCTTAATTGTTTTGTATTCGGACGGCCGCTTTTATTAACACCTGCTAAATAAAGAAGACCTAGAAGAACCAAAATAACAAACGTACTGGCCGGCTTTACATCTCCCTCTCCCTCTCCCTCTCCCTCTCCCTCTCACTCTCCTCTCTCCTCTCCCTCTCCCTCTCCCATCTCCTCTCCCTCCCTTCTCTCCTTATCCTCTTCCTCTCGCGCCCTTTTTCTCCCTCTCATAACTCTGACCTCATACAACCTCCTCCCCTCTCCTCCCTCTCCCTCTCCTCTCCCTCTCCTCTCCCTCTCCCTCTCCCTCTCCCTCTCCTCTCCCTCTCCTCTCCCTCCCTCCCTCTCCCTCTCCCTCTCCTCTCCCTCTCCCTCTCCCTCTCCCTCTCCCCTCTCCCTCTCCCTCTCCCTCTCCTCTCTCCCTCTCCCTCTCCCTCTCCTCTCCCTCTCCTCCCTCTCCCTCTCCCTCTCCTCTCCCTCTCCCTCTCCCTCTCCTCTCCCTCTCCCTCTCCCTCTCCCTCTCCCTCTCCCTCTCCCTCTCCCTCTCCCCCTCTCCCTCCCTCTCCTCTCCCTCTCCCTCTCCCTCTCCCTCTCCCTCTCCCTCTCCCTCCCTCTCCCTCTCCCTCTCCTCTCCCTCTCCTCTCCTCTCCCTCTCCCTCTCCCTCTCCCTCTCCCTCTCCCTCTCCCTCCCTCTCCCTCTCCCTCTCCTCTCCCTCTCCTTCCCTCCTCCTCTCCCTCTCCCTCTCTCTCTTCCTCTCCCTCTCCCTCCTCTCCTCTCCCTCTCCCTCTCCTCTCCCTCTCTCCTCTCCCTCTCCCTCTCCCTCTCCCTCTCCCTCTCTCCTCTCCCTCTCCTCTCCCTCCCTCTCCTCTCCCTCTCTCTCTCCTCTCCCTCTCTTCCTCTCCCTCTCCCTCTCCCTCTCCTCTCCCTCTCCTCTCCTCCTCTCTGATTATTATAATATAAAATTAAATTGTTTCTACTAGTATATTGTCATCATCGGGATAACAAAAATGCAATGGTAAGCCGTAACCAAATTGAGTAATAATCGGAGATAGTTGAAAGAAGAGCGGGAAAGCAAATAATAATGAATCTTGAGAGGGAAGTTTAAACAAATTATAAAATATAAGTGAAGCATTCACTTACGACGGCATAATAACTTACACCTAAGGGCCCAAAAATTAAAGGCCGGCAACTTCTGGTGAACTGTTGAAGGAATAATCGATGTGAAGAGAAAGATAGTGTTAAAATTAAGTCCCAATCAGTCCACAGACTAGGCATTAATTACTGAAGGCAATTAAAAACTGCCGGGCTGTTCCAATTGGAACCTGGCCCAAGTTGTGATATAACAAAATTTAGAACTGATAATCAATTGACGTTGAATGAAAGTATAAAAAGTCGAAAACCTATTATATTTAAAAATAAAGAATCTTGAAGTTACACGAAAAAGAAGAAGATGACGTTAAAATTAGAGTTTAGTTCCAATTTTTAATCTCTCTTATCATTACAGACCAGACATTAATTGTTAAAGGCAAGTAAATGATTAGCTGGCTACCCCAAATGGAACTCGACCTAATTCGTGATGTAACAATAAATGTTTAATTGTAAACTGATAATGAAATTTAAATTGAACGTTGAATGTAGTATAAAACGTAAACGCAAGCAAAATTTGAATGAGACACTGTAATATTAAAGTTGAATATAGACAAATTGTTTACCGTTTACCATTTAATTGCCTTCAGCAATTCATGTCTGATTTGTAGTGATACGAGAGAT
This sequence comes from Vesta saturnalis, assembly GCA_036346205.1. Taxonomy (NCBI): domain Eukaryota; kingdom Metazoa; phylum Arthropoda; class Insecta; order Coleoptera; family Lampyridae; genus Vesta; species Vesta saturnalis. The sequence continues at coordinate 420,919 of JARFJB010002228.1, read as the reverse complement.
CACAAATTGGAACTAAATTTTAATTTTCTTCCCTTTCGTATAATTCTTGTTCAGGAATTCAACAGAAGTTGCCTGTCTTTAATTTTTGGGCCCAGAGCTCAAAGTTCTTGTGCCGTGGTAGCAGTGAATGCTACAGGTTGTTCTCCTTTTACTTATTTTCCTGTAAATTCTGTTTCAAGGTTTTTTATTTTTAAATGTAACACGTTTTCAATTATTATAGTTTTATTCGACGTTAATTTATTATCAGCTTATATATTTTGTTGTATCTCGGATTATTGCATCAATGTTTATCGAATTAATATTACATAATGAACTAATTAATTTTTATTTCACGCAGTGACAACTGCAACTTACTAATTTATAGTTTAGATTGTTTTGTAGTTGGAAAATTATTTTAATGTGTAATTATTAATGACACATGACTGACTATACAACCAATTAACACTAATCTGAATCCTTATTTATATCAACTTTTTAAATTATTTCTAATTATATTTTTCCCAAATATAATTACACAAATTATGTTTAACAACTTCAGATTATTTCTTGTAAGCACTATTTACACCTTTTTTGTAAAATTGAAACGTAATCCAATGTGTATGGATTTTAGAGGTACCTTAAAATTATCCCATTCTATCCAGAATAAAATACAAAATTGTTTAATCATCATGTTATTAAAATATTAAATAATTTTCAGATTTAATTGATCTTGCATACATTTCAAATATTTTAATGATAACTTAGTAAAATCTACCTCGGACCATTCTTGAACTGATTCGCTATTATTAAACTAATTGATTTTAATACGTAAACAACCCTAAATTCATTAAACAGAATATTGTAAATTTACTTAGATACCCTCTTTTATCCCAACAATACCATAATATTTTTTTAATATTATACTGTCAGTTGTGTCAGTTGCATTTTGTTCTAGAGTAAAGTCCTTATTTGGAAAATGTAAGTATTACATATTAACACATAAATATTTGGACATAATTTGGCGTATTATATCATTGTACGCAGAATATTTTGATATTTGTATCTGGTATTTCCAAATCATTATTTTTGTTTAAAGCTTACAAATTTGTATTCAGACAGTAAGATTCCTATTAACTTGTTAAATTTGTAATTAATTTACATATGATGTATTCATTTCGCTTTATCACACGTAAAAAATATTTTTAGAACTAAACATAATTTATGTTAAGTGCATATCGTTTTAAATCTTTTAATTTTCAATTCAACAAATATTTTTTAATATCAACATTTCGTTATGCAAAATGAACTAAACCGCTTAAAGAACTTAATAATTTATGTAGACAGCAGACTGATAGTACCCTATTTTACAGTGTTTAATGTTTAAACATGTTAATATGTTACATAATTGCCATACAATAATATTTGTTCTAATCTTCTTTGTATATAATTTTGCACATAAGAAAGCTTTTTGTCATAAATAATAAATTGGCATTCTTTTTGTCTTTTACTTAATCGCCAAATGATATACAAAACGGCGCTTTTGTCTGATTACTTAAAAGTAATAATTTTTGTTTAATTCTTCTGAACCTGCACTTAGTTTGTATTTTGTTAACGAAAAATGTTATTGATAAAATAATCTGCGACTGCGACTCGCTAACACATAACTTAACATGGCCAATTTGATATATTAGTTTTCATTTAACAGATTTAATCGGTGATTTTGGGCACGGGGTAATTCCACGCAATGTTTAAAAAGAAATTGCCGTAGGAAAAGGAGAGAGCAGTTGGCCGATTCTTATCCTACAGTTAACTGTTTACTGAGTTAATTTTTGAAGAGATTATAATATGTATCGATGTACAGATGCAGATGAGAAAACCATTTTATATGTGTTTACACCTGTTGGGTGTACTGAAATCATCCAAATCGTTTGAACGATATTTTATTTGCTATTTAGTGGGCGCAAGTGGACAAATTGGCATCTATGAGAGAGATTTTGGCAGGCTTCATTAAACCATTGCAGTTTTGGGAGATAAACCATAATATATTCTCGAGCAATGTAAAATATATTCTGCAAGTTGACTTTCCTGATTATCAGTAAATGTTTGTCTGGCTTTTGCATAACCACTTTTTGGTAACGTGTCTGGCTTTAGGTTTATTGTTTTATTGATATACCTCATAAGAGTAATTTTATCTAAATTATCATTTATCGCATCTCTTCTTAACGAAACGCCGCTTTTAACTTCTGCAGCCGCGGAAGCAAATGCTTCATCAGGAGCTTTTTTTATTATAATTTCGGACCATCGTTTCTGTAAAACAGGAACAATAAAACTTTTAGAAAAATATTATTAGCGGGGTATATTAATACAGTATCCATTGTCCCGACAGTCGCTTATCAACATGCCCCGAGTACAGATTCAATATTCAGCAAGGTTATACCTAGGTTAGGTTAGAGATAGGAAACTTCATATAACAGGAAAAGAACACTAATAGTAGCATTTGAATTTGTACTGTGAAATTTACAATTGCACACATAATTCACATTTTACGCCAATCCTCGGGAATATCAAGGTCCATATCTATGAAGTCACACTAGCAAGTAGGGATACCTCATTTAATCAGCTTGCCACTTGAGGGCGCTCTAGGCAATGCGGTAAATTTAAAATCTAATCTGTATCAACTTGTCCCTGTATCAATTAATACCGATCACCCTTACTTTTTTGCTGCTATCTCAGTTCGTGTGGATGGGACAATTCGTAGTCACCGATCCACCGTCGCCAATTCGCCGTCGGGAAATAAACTTCGAAGTAAATAAAACAGTAAAATGAATATATATATATATATATATATATATATATATATATATATATATATATATATATACAGGGGGTTTCATTAAGGCTGGCCACCGGCCATATTTCAGAAACTAGTGGACATAAAAAGTGGAGAAAAAGAATTCATTATAAAAGTCGCCACGAGAAAATCCTGGAAATTATTTTTAAGTTCCGTAATTCATCACAAGGGGCGCAATTGAAAATTAAAAATAAAATTATAAATTTCTCCGAAAATTCCACATTAAGGCATACCTTTGGTAACATCGTTAGAAAGCTTAGACAATTCTGCATCATTTTGGTCTAAGGCTCATTGGCGTACCGACCTTAATAAGAGTGGGGGAAGCTATTGAATGTGTAATCATTTAAATCGCTGTTATTTTAAACGACTTATCCGATTGTAGTAAACCTAGGCTTGTTTAGAAGAAAAAGGTAAGTACTTTTAACTGTCGCATCCATTGGTACGCGATAGCTCATAATAAAATTGTTAGAGGGCGCAATTTGTAATAATACCAGTATTTTGATTTTATTCAGAAAAATTAAATCATACGGTATAATTATGACATCATAAGCGGAAAGTAGCTTAAATTTGTAACAAAAAACGTAAATAACGCAATTTGATATCTTTATTTGTTCCAGAGTTATGGCGAAAAGAAGACTTTTTAACCGTTTAATTTAATAATTGATTGTTGCTATGGTTTCTTAAGGTGTATAGGTTGGATTAGTAATGAGGAATCTGCATTTATCATAGTCTGTGCCTCCCTTCACACTCTATCTAGGCTTAGGACTAGTCCAAACTAAGCAAATTGCAAAATTTGGAGCGTGTTTAGAGGCCAACGGGCCATAACAACGATATCAAAGTAATGATTGATTTTTGTTTAAGAAACTTTTCAATAGAATGGTACAAAATCATGAACAACTGTTAAAAAACTAGTGAAAATCTATAAATGTTCAAATTGACGGCCGTTTTGTAAAAAACAACTATTAATTCTTCTTCTGTACGTTTATAACATCATATAAAACTTCTAAGGCATAATTCTAATGTGGTGTGTTTTAAAATAATAATCTAATTTGCTGCGGAACAAAGTCGGCTCGTTTCCATGGAGGTAAATAAATTGAAAAAGTTGTCAACTTACTTAATGTTGATTGATGTTGTGTTGTAAAAATTTTTTCCTTCATTAGTTTTGGGTTTCATTGTACCTTATCAGAAATTAGTGCTATCCTTCAAAAATGTCGTATACCAATGCCGAGGCTTACGACATGCTTGCCGTGTATTATGAATGTTTTCAAAATGCAGCTATTGCGGAACGACAATACGCTATCAGATATCCTGATCGAAGGCACTACACTAGAAAAGTGTTTCGGCGAATGGCAACACGTTTAAGACAAACAGGAAATGTACGACGTATTCCACTTCCTGTCAGAAGACGTCGCATAAGAAATGAAGACGATAGTATTAATGTTCTTGCGTACGTAGAATCGGAGCCTCACGTAAGCATCAGGGAGATTTCCACAGAACTAGGTGTAAATGTTGCCTCTGTGTTCAGAATTTTAAGGGATTTTAAGCTGCATCCTTATCATCTAGTTTTACACCAGGCTTTATCAGACACTGATTTTGACAGGCGGCTCGACTATTGCTATTGGCTGAGAGACATGTGTAGTGAAAATCTTCGATTCCTTTCCAAAGTTTTATGGACCGATGAGGCTACTTTTACTAGCTGCGGCAGAGTTAATTTGCACAATATGCATTATTGGCCGCAAACAAATCCTCACTGGATGCGCGAAGTGGATCACCAAAACAGATGGAGTGTAAATTTGTGGTGTGGTGTTTTAGGTGACAGAATTATCGGACCATTTGTTTTTCATGGACACCTAAATGGTGAATCTTATTTAAACTTTTTACAAAATGACTTGCCCAATCTTTTAGAAGACATTCCTCTTGACGTGAGAGCATCCCAGTGGTATCAACATGATGGATGTCCTTCACACTATTCCCGAAGAGTCCGTGATTTCTTAAATGTTAGATACCCAAATCGCTGGATGGGAAGGGGTAGTTTGTTTCCGTGGCCACCTAGATCCCCGGATTTAACTGTATTAGATTTCTACTTGTGGGGAAGAATAAAAGATATTGTTTACGAAACGAGACCAACCACCCGAGAGGACATGATTCACCGAATTGAAATTGCAATAAATTCGATTCCACGAGACGAAATCGAAACAGCTGTTTCCAGTACAAGAAGAAGAATTAATAGTTGTATTTTACAAAACGGCCGTCAATTTGAACATTTATAGCTTTTCACTTGTTTTTAACAGTTGTTCATGATTTTTACCATTCTATTAAAAGTTTCTTAAACAAAAATCAATCATTACTTTGATATCGTTGTTATGGCCCGTTGGCCTCTAAACACGCTCCAAATTTTGCAATTTGCTTAGTTTGGACTAGTCCTAAGCCTAGATAGAGTGTGAAGGGAGGCACATACTATGATAAATGCAGATTCCTCATTACTAATCCAATCTATACACCTTAAGAAACCATAGCAACAATCAATTATTAAATTAAACGGTTAAGAAGTCTTCTTTTCGCCATAACTCTGGAACAAATAAAGATATCAAATTGCGTTATTTACGTTTTTGTTACAAATTTAAGCTACTTTCCGCTTATGATGTCATAATTATACCGTATGATTTAATTTTTCTGAATAAAATCAAAATACTGGTATTATTACAAATTGCGCCCTCTAACAATTTTATTATGAGCTATCGGTACCAATGGATGCGACAGTTAAAAGTACTTACCTTTTCTTCTAAACAAGCCTAGGTTTACTACAATCGGATAAGTCGTTTAAAAATAACAGCGATTTAAATGATTACACATTCAATAGCTTCCCCACTCTTATTAAGGTCGGTACGCCAATGAGCCTTAGACCAAAATGATGCAGAATTGTCTAAGCTTTCTAACGATGTTACCAAAGGTATGCCTTAATGTGGGAATTTTCGGAGAAATTTATAATTTTATTTTTTAATTTTCAATTGCGCCCCCTTGCGATGAATTACGGAACTTAAAAATAATTTCCAGGATTTTCCCGTGGCGACTTTTATAATGAATTTTTTTTCTCCACTTTTTATGTCCACTAGTTTCTGAAATATGGCCGGTGGCCAGCCTTAATGAAACACCCTGTATATATATATATATATATATATATATATATTCAAAACAATATATTACTTTATAGAAGTATTGAGTTTTAAAATTATCTATAACTTGACCGTTATCGTCTGAGGACATTAGGACAAATGAAATTTTATTGACATCTCATTAACTATGATTAGAAAGTATCTCCACCCCCTTTGTGGAACATAAATACAATAATTTTTGCTTATAGTAACAGTATCTGCTGACTTTTGTGGCGATAAGAATAGTGGCTCAAATTATTATTTCTGAAAGAGAAAGGAAAAATTATGTTTCAATGGTTTTATTTATGTATTCGACTCGTGCAGTAAAAGTGGTGATAGTGCTAAGTTTTGGAGATGTGAGAAAAGACAATAATGTAAAATAATGATCCACACTAGAAACGGTCAAACGATTAAAGAACTCAACAGACACTGTCGTAACTTCTCAGCAGTTGATGTAGAAGTTGCATGGGTAGTCATGAATGTGAAGAATCGTGTCGAGGAAACCACGCAGAACACAGCGCAGGTAATTATTAGTTATTTTATATTTAATTAATTATTATTGTTAAGTATCTCAATAAATATATATTTATATTCTTGATCAGCTAATATTACCAGAGTGTTATAAAATTTACGAGGTACAAACCGGCATTCAAAAAAATTTTCTACTAGGCGATAGCGAAGGACCAAATAGAATTATGATTTTTGGAAGGCAAATTTGGCAACGACATTTGGACACCTCAAATGTATGGTACGCTGACGGAATATTCTCTATAGCACCTCCATTATTTACGAAAGCGTACACTTTAATGGTTGCTAAAAATAATGGCGTACACCCAATATTGTATGCGCTTTTACCCAACAAACAATAGGCTACGTACAACGTTCCATTAACGCTATACAGTTGTTTTTTTTTTCATATAGCCCAAAATATGAGAAAGCATTTGAGTCAAATAGCCCTCTTCGAGATTACAACACCGACCCGAAGTTTGCTTTAACCGCTAGAACGGTGACTTCTTTGGCGTTTGTACCCATTCCAAATTTGGACGCTGGCGAATCGACCGCCGGCGAATCGGCCGCCGGCGAATCGTCTTGCCGGCGAATGGGTCACTTTATGTTTCTATAAATTTTATTTAAAACAATTTATCGAAAAATGTATATGATGAACGTTTTCTTGACAAAAACATTTTTTACTGAAGTAAACCATACACATTCTTAACACGATTTTACTCTTATCTTATCAGGTGGTGCGAACACCAATCCGATCCAAAATGTAACGTTTCATTGAAATCTATTCAGCAGCAAGATGGAATTTCGTTCGCACACAAACAGACATGAGACACAAGTTGGTCGCAAAAGGTTTAACATGTTCCGAAACGTAAAAAAGGTCAAAAAATCGAGGTTGAAGTAAATTTTTTTCAAACCTACTCACAATATCTTCGTTATGTTTACATATAGGCGACGTGATATATTCGGAAGGTAAAAATATTGCACACTTCCTGATATTTTAAGTATGCAGGTCAAAAAATCGAGGTTGAAGTAAATTTTTTTCAAACCTGCTCACAATATCTTCGTTATGTTTACATATAGGCGACGTGATATATTCGGAAGGTAAAAATATTGCAGACTTCCTGATATTTTAAGTATGCTGTGGTAATTGTTTCAAAATAGTATGTTTGAATATTACATCGGTCAGTCATTTCAATGATTTCTCAATTAATGTTACCGTTATTTTGGGTACCAAATAAATAGGGACGTCATTTCTACGAACACGCGTTGTAGAATTTCTTTTGTTTTTTATAGCGGCAACCCTCACAAGGAGAACTTCCTTCAGAAATAGGATAACATCGCTGTGATGTAATAGCAAGATATACAATCGGTCACAAAAATATTCATACACCTTCCAAATTGCATAAATGGGCCATACTATTGACATCAAAGAAATTCAAAGTACATTAAAAGAACTACTCATGTTCAAAAGTAGTAGTCTAAGTAAAATATTTAACAGAAAGAATCTATTATTATCCAAAAAACGTAGTCACAAAAATATTGATACAGGCATGCAAGTTAGGGAGATATATATATATATATATATATATATATATATATATATATATATATATATATATATATATATATATATATATAGTATCGAATTTATTACATTGTGCCCTAGTTAGTGCAAGTAACAGTGAGAGAATATATTTTCTGCAAATAATAGCGTTTATTAATGAAAATGGGTAGAAAATCAAAGGAATCAAGCATGGAATTGAGAAATGTAATTATAACTGAATTGTAATTAATAATGTATGTTATTAATAATGTATTTTAAAAACCGTTTTTAATACGTATATATTTAATTGACATTTGCACTAATATTTATATTTATGGATATACACGCATAAGGTCAATTTTATTTAACTACCTAGATTAGATAGGTGTATGTATAATATATATATATATATATATATATATATATATATATATATATATATATATATATATATATATATATATATATATATATATATATACTACAGTACAATCACTAAATAAAATATATTATAATAAATATGATATTTTATAAGTTTTGTTTATTTATTTAGTAAAATAAAATCCATACTTTAGATTTAATAAATCATTCATTCAAAACTTGTCTATTTAATACTTCTTCATTACCATGTTATTTACGAATGTGTTTCAAGTCCTCGGTAGTATAGTGGTCAGTATCCCCGCCTGTCACGCGGGAGACCGGGGTTCGATTCCCCGCCGGGGAGAATTTTTTTATCTCTAATGTTTAAACTATTTAATCGATTATATTAGATTTTGTTTTTTCGTGTAACTTATTTATCTACTGTATTATTTTCATTGCCTACTGCATATAACGTTAGCTACGTGACATTAAAATTATTTGTTAATGTAGATCGAAATGAAGCGTAAAAGTAAGAAGTAGGTATCAAAACCGTATAGATTTATTGCAACCTTCACACTGATCTCCAACCTCCATATCTACAAAATTAATTTCAATGGAATATATCAAATTTGATAACAATGTAAATTAAGTTATGTATAGTAAGTAATCTAAATTATTTCTTTAGACTTAAAACTGTAATACTGTGTAGCTTGTATCTTTATAGAATGTAATAATTGTTCAAAGTACAAATTCTACCTTTCAAACGTGGAATTTTACCTAGTTAATTGCAGTGTGTAACAATTGCGTATTACTGTTGACTGATTCATTCATTATTACCGTACTGTAATATTTTAAGTTATACTTATCTCAATTGTTGCTATACAGTTAACTGCTTTATAGTAACTCAAGAGTTGACAACTTCCAAACTGATTATTTTGAAGAAAAAGTGTTGGAAATTTCAGTACATTTGCTAGTTTACGTTAGTACTTTTATTGTTTAAAATTTTTGTGGGATATTAGTCATTGCACGTGTTTGTAATTTCGTTGGGCTTGTCATTACTTGCGTAATAAAATTACAATAAAATTAAATTGAAAGATGACTACCTGTTGCCACATTTAAACGTATTGTCCACTTACGGACTGTATGTAATCATTTATTTCTGTGTCCATCTAAATGAAGTCCTTCAAACCTACAAAAGCCGGTCTAAGAAGTTACCAATGTTACCAACCAAGCAACTGAAGAAGACCGAATGCTCGTTTTTGACAATAAGTGACGTTTATTAGAGCAAATAAATCTTAATTTTCTTAACATTAATTGCGGTGAACATAGGGCTGGTTCTGTTTTGATTCTTTTAAGTTGGGGAATTAATACTCAACATTTTATGTAAGATTTAGTATGCTCGTTACATAATTATTTATGTACCCTTCAGTCACTACAGTTAACTTCCAGCCATCATGCCTTTTTAATGTTTCATCCTCATATATGCCATCAAAGAGTTAGATGAACGACTACAAAATGTCCTGCATATAAAGAAGGCTGATGCAATTATTACCAATCCGAATTTTTTGTGGAATTTGTTTAGACGTATTTTTACCTATAAGTTGTTATGTATAAAAATGTAAACTTTCACGATTACCATACATAATTAAAATACTTTTAGGGATTATATCGTGTATTATTATTTAACTTTATTTAGATAGCAATTACAGTTATCGTCCTCACTAAAGGACAATAGCTGTATCGATACTTTTAAATAAATATATAAAATATAAATAGAAAACACACGATTTAAGACCCAAAAGATAAATATTTTTTTGATTTTCGTATCTTAAGAGATACAAATACTATGTAACCTATGCACACAAGAAATTCAGTCCTACGTCATGTCCGTACATGTGTAAGTATAGAAGGTTATCCAATCGACTTTTTTTTTACTATCGCTAAATCGACTTATGAGCTCATTTTACGTTTGGCCAAATTTCGCCAAGATCAGCCACGATGTGTGTATGTGCGTGCGTGCGTGCGTGCGTGTGTGTGTGTGTGTGTGTGTGTGTGTGTGTGTGTGTGTGTGTGTGTGGTGTGTCGTGTGATGTGTGTGTGTGTGTGTGTGTGTGTGTCGTGTGTCCGTGGTGTGTGTTGTGCGTGTGTGCTGTGTGTGTGTGTGTGTGTGTGTGTGGTGTGTGTGTGTGTGTGGTGTGCGTGTGTATGTGTGTGTGTGTCGTGGTGTGTGTGTGTGTGTGTGTGTGTGTGTGTGTGTGTTGTGTGTGTGTGTGTGTGTGTGTGTGTGTGTGGTGTGTGTGTGTGTGTGTGTGTGTGTGTGTGTGTGTGTGTGTGATGTGTGCGTGTGTAGTGTGTGAGTGTGCTGTGCTGATGGTGTGTCGTGCGTGCTGTGTCGTGATGTGTGCGTGTGTGTGCGTGTGTGTGCGTGTGTGTGCGGGTTTGGTGTGTATGTGTGTTGTGTGTGAGCTGTGTGTGGCATGTGGTGTACTGTGTGTGTGTGTGTGTGTGTGTGTGTGTGTGTGTGTGTGTGTGTGTAGTGTGTGTGTGGTGTGTGTGTGGTGTGTGTGTAGTGTGTTGTGTGCTGTGTGTGTGTGTGTGTCGTGTGTAGTGTGTGTGTCTGTGTGTGTGTGTGTGTAGAAAAACGAACTCCTTACTGTTAGAAAATATGCGTGCATAGATATGGAGAAGAAATTGGATGCTACCTTGAGACCACCGCATCACTTTCCGACTATAATCCATTCACAAGGTTTAAACATTCCCGCTGGTTACAGCACTTATACCGTATAGTATGTTAAACGTAATCTGCTAATGAACTCACGTACGTACGCGCTCACACATGCGCGCACGTGGAGATATACACACACATGCACACACCCACTCACACACATAGACACGCACTCGCACATACGCACAAACACATGCAGATGCACACGTTCACGCGCAGAGACACACGCAAGCGCACACACCCTCTCACACGCACGCTCACACGTACACGCACATGCAGTCACACGCACACGCACACGCGCACACGCAGACGCAGACGCACACACACGCACACGCACATGCCCACTCACCCGCACATGCACACACACGCACTCGCTCACGCACACACACTCGCACACGTACACGCACGCGCACACGCACTTGCACACGCACATGCATACTTACACGTACACGTACACGCACAAGCACACGCACATGCACACGTACACGCACACGCACACGCACACGCACACGCACACACACACACACACACACACACACACACACACACACACACACACACACGAACACGATCACATGTAAATGCGCACGCGTACGCACACAACCTGTAAACATAAAAAATGTCGGGCCTCTTTTGCTTGAGGTACCCTGTTCGGTCATTGAAATGATCAACAGGCACACAAATTTCAACTTGTATCAATTGGGGGCCATCCATATTCTTCTACACGGCTTCCAAACTCTGGAATGATCTTGTTAGTTCCTGTTTTCCTCTCACTTATGATATGAAAGAATTAAGGTAGCCGTTCATAGGCAATTCAAAATCCCCTTATGCATCCTCTAAGTGTTCCTAAGTTCTTTATCGCGGTAGGATAAACATAATTTAAAAAAAAGAGCAAAAAGGGATACAAGATAAATCCCTGAGCAACACAGACAACGTTACTATTTTCGTGTTTGGTGAATAATTAAAAACACATGAATTGTCGCGTTTGGGAAATTTTCATTGGAGGTATTCAAAGATATGACAAAGAAGGGAATTAATTTTAAAAGATGATGGACAGAGATAAATTTATAAGCCATAAAACTAAATCAGTTCATTCAATCCTACGGTTTCTCATTATCAGCCACAAGCACGACACAGATTTCAGTTTGAGCATGAAAACCAGATATTTATAATTTGAAACTAGAAAGCACAAAACATCAGAAACATTTTGGATGGTGTTTAGGTACCAAAATAAGGGGAGCAGTGGGGATCTGGACGGGGGTAGAGGGTGTGGTCGGGTTCCTTTCGGGGACCTTTTTCAACCCCCTGGCTGAATTTTAACTTGATATTCTGTGTGTATCGGAGACTAAGCGCAAAGGAAAGGATGCTGTGGAGATGAAGGATGGCAGCTCTATGGCAGGAGTTGAGACTGAAGTGCATGGCGTAAAAGGAGTTGGGGTGATCGTAAGTGAAAGAGCGAATAAATGTGTTAAACAGTATGAATTGGTATCTCCCCGGGTAATGTGGGTTAGAATAAAAGTGGAGTTTCGAAGAAGTTTTCTTATTCTATGCTATGCACCGGTGAATGGAGAAAGAGACCAAGAGTTTGAGAACTTCTGGAATAATTTAGAGAACATGTTGGACGTATTTAAACCAAACGGAAGAGTGATAATATTGGGAGATATTAACAGATAGGTGGGTGTACAGAGAAAAAATACTGAGCGCGTTCTAGGAAAGTTCGGAGACCAAAGAGTCAATGAGAATGGTGAATGCCTGGTGAGAATCTGTGTGGAGAGATGCCTGTTTGTGTTTAATACGTAGCTTAAACTTAAAAATGTGCATACATGGCAAAGAGGTGAATCTAAAGGTATGATTGACTTGATAGTGTGTGATAAACGAATTGGAAACCTAGTGAGAGACACAAAAGTAATGAGATGATCGAAGTGTAGATCGGACCATTTTTTGGTTGTATCGAGAGTGTGTTTCGGACAAACGTGGGTCCGGAGAAGAAAAGCAAACGTAGTGCGAACGTCCAGAATTAGGGTAGACAAACTAGTAGATTTTGGTGCGAGAATGAAATACGCAGATGCTGTGAGTAAAGAGTTGAATGTGAATGAAACAGTGTGGAACGAACAAATAAATGACGCTAACGTTGAAAGTGCATGGATAATTGTGTTGTCAATTGTGCCGTGAGGATATGTGAAAGAGCGACTGTAGGTAGACAGAAAAAATGTGCTTGGTGGAATTAATCGGTAAAAAAAGGCAGTATCTAAGAAAAAAGATGCGTACATGGCTCTCGAATCGTGCGATAACTTACCTGTGGCAGAGTTTAAAGAAATTGAGACTGTGTTACCTTCAATAGAGGTGAAAACGCCAAGTACAGATCAAAAATACATGTTTGAGATGTGTCAGGGAATCTCTAACGGAATTTTTTGAGAAGATTTAGCTTTAAAAGCGCCTGGAAAAATATTACACGCCAGATGGATTACTACAGCAAATAGAGTGCTAAGGTTATATGTTGCTACTAAAGACCCATCTCAAAACCTTCAAATATTAACTGAATTTATAGATAAAGTGTATGCATTATGTTGGTTTGAAATTAAATGCAGCTGGTCTTGCAAAGAAGGTGCTAGGCACCTTTTCAACATGATTAGAAGATCTCGATACCTCCATGGCGAACTTAAAAACGTGATAGATCCTGTAATAAAGAGGAACGGATGTTAGCAGATGATAGAAAATTCATTCGAGAGGAGAATTTTAAAATGTAGAAAATCATCAGTAAGAACAGAAGACGTTAGAGTATTTCAACTGAATGAACTAAATTTTGATTGTGACGATTATTAATTGTTATACTAATTGATTGGCAGAATGTCAGTATAAGCGAACCCCCATTGACATTGGGAATATCACACGACGATTTAACTAATATTATTTCTGTGATTCCGGATGAAATACCCCTATTAAAACTTTCTTGCCATTCGCAGGCGGTTGAAAGATGTATACAATTAATAACAGAAGCTTCTATAGCAGTTTTTGGCTCTGAAGCGCGAGCCGGGTTCATAAAAGCTCGTATTAAATCGAGAAAAAACCATAATTAATTTTTTACAGTTAAAACAAATAAATTTTGCTATGGGAGAGAGGGGTAGGGTGGAACTGGACACGCAACCACCTCCATGTGATGAGTTCTGGGTGTTTTTTTTATTTGCTAATAAAAACAAGCTAAATTTTTTAATTTTTTTTTTAATTCCTCTTTATTAAACTGTGAAGGTCATTTTGGCAGCCAAAGACATTGTCGTAGAACACTCAGATTTTTTTCTGTTGCTAAGTATCTCAAAAGGCACTTATTACGTACGCAGGCAACTTCATTTCCTAAATTTTTTGTTTTCGCTCCGCTTTATGACAGTCTGTGAGAGCATTGACCAAAAGGTAAATGTGAACAAAACTAAGATTGTGGTGTTCAATCGGGAAGGTGGAAAGGAGAGTAGAGGATTTAATCCGCAAGATGAAATTGTGGAACAAGTGGACGAGTATGGTATATCTGGGTAGAATGTTTACTGCAGATGTTACAATGGATGGCGAGATTGGACAAAGGGTCAATGCTAGAAGGGAAGTAATTGGAAGTATGTGGTCGATAAAGAGAAACGAAAGCATGAGCCTAGCTGCGAAACAAGTATTCTATAACGGCGTGTTCGCCCCGTCAGTACTGTATGGAAGTGAGACATGGATATGTCAAAAAAGCACGAAAGAAAACTAAATGTCGTGGGTATGGGATTCCTGGGAAGCGCATGTGGTAAAACGAGAAGAGATAAAATAAAGAATGAGTGTATAATAACGGAGTGCGGCGCGGAAAAGACGATGCTGGATAGATACAAAAGTAGTACATTACGTTGGTTTGGTCACATTGAGAGAATGAACAACGCAAGATTAACGAAACAAATATATGTGGGTGAGGTTAGAGGTAAAGCCGGGCCTAATAGGCCGTATAAAACTTAGCTGAATGTACTAGAATGTATAATAAAAGAAAGCAAGATAAGGAGTTTTAAAAATAAATATGTA
Source organism: Vesta saturnalis (assembly GCA_036346205.1). Taxonomy (NCBI): domain Eukaryota; kingdom Metazoa; phylum Arthropoda; class Insecta; order Coleoptera; family Lampyridae; genus Vesta; species Vesta saturnalis. Next base: position 405,767 of record JARFJB010002228.1, on the reverse strand, counting down.
TGAATCTTGTGGAAGGTAGGGAGGTATGCAGAGATAGGAAAGCATGAAGAAAGATTGTGAATGAAAAATAAATAAAAGGGATGGATTGTTTTGCAGACCACACAAGGCAATGGCGTGAAGGTTATGTTAGGAACGAATAAGTTTAAAAATATGTAATTAAAAAATTTCTTTATTAAATACATAAATAAAAAGTTTACCTCCAGTACGATTTGATCAACGACAAGTACACTTCCTTTCAAAAGTTTCAACGATTTTTCAAAATTTTAGCTGTGTGGATGGGTAATTTTGAAATTATGATCTGTCCCACAGGACACAAATTATACTGTCTTACATAATAATCATAGATAAAAACCAATGGCTTTTACAAATAATTTTGCAGAAATTAGTGCTTGTTATAGAAGTTAAGGGAGATTTATTGTTGCTGCATTTTGACTTTTCAAAATTTTAAATGTCAGAGTTAATTAATTACAACCCTGATTTAATCCAATAAAAAATGGGTGTACGCGAAACTTTTGAAAGCAAGGGTACCTTGCTAGAGTACCGCTCTAACCAACTGAGCTATCGAGATACAAGCCCAAATCGGTGTAAATTTTGTCTTTATGTATGTAGAACTGATATAAATTTTAAATATAACGAGAATACAGTCAAATTACTTATATTAATGGAATGTGAGCCTGCAGGATTCACACATACCAAAGAAACTTGACTAATGTTAAATTATTATAAGTTTTGTAAAGACCGAATAATTGCGAAAATCTTGATTCAGTTGGTTAGAGCGATACTCTAGCAAAGTACATGTCGTAGGTTCAAATAGTACTCGAGGTAAACTTTTTATTTATGTATTTAATAAAATTAATAATAATTTTTAATTACAAATTTTAAACTTATTCGTTCATAACAAAACTTATAATAATTTTTCCAATAAGTAGTTTAATTTGGATTTTTTCATTACAGCCCATAAATCAAAATCTCTCTCTAATGGCAACACAATATACAAAGTGTTTAATATAAAAAATACATTTCTGTTGACTTATTCAGAAATTAGAGCTTCAATTGTTATTTTGTTCGCCATTGTAATCACAACTTTGCTAATTTAATAATAATGATACGCACTTCATTTAAGTCGGATTGTACAAAAGGTGGGAATCGAATCCATGGCCTCTTGTTCGCTAGTCTTTTTTTTTATGATTGTGGACCTGAACAGGCTAAATTTGGCCTATCGTGCTAAAGCACTCAGGAACACTTAGGAGGATGGATAGAAGGATAATGAATTGCCAATAGATGCCTATGAACAGCTACCTTAAATTTTCTCATACCATAAATGAGAGGAAAGCAGGAACTAGGGAGATCATTCCAGAGTTTAGAAGCTGTGTAGAAAAATGTGGATTGCGCCCGTTTGGTACGACAAGCGGAGATTTATACTGCATACTGATGATGTGAATGAGCGAACCGAGTGTTTCTCGTAAAGATAGCCCGAGATGGTATCAAAGAATATATTTCAGCAGCACAATAGCCGTTGTAATAACGATAATACAAAGAAGGAACTGAAACCATCGTTCTATGCTCAATGGACTGTATGTGAGAAGTTAAGGACGGGTTGTTTATAAGCCTAATCGCTCTCTTTTGAATACGATCAACGATATCGAGAGCGTATTGGGGAGCACTAACCCAGAGGTGAGAATAATATTCCAGATGAGGCCGAATTTGGGCCTTATACAGCAGAAGATAAAGTACTGCTTAGGTCTGTACAAAAAGCCTATTTTACGAGCAGCTGTTTTGGTAGCTGACAGAAGATGGTCAACCCATGAGAGATTTGAAGATACAGTCATACCCAACAGAGTAATAGAGTCTGAAAACTTAGGAACTGAGCCATTCATACTTACAACAGGAAATGATCGATCTTTTTTGGCGGACACAAGGCAACACTGAGTTTTGTTAGCATTAAATTTAACTAGTTAAGTGGTCTACTAACTGAACCAAGAGTTTGAATTCTGTATAAAGTTAATACAATATCCTATTAACAATACCCACAAAAAGGGGTTTCTAGCGAAAGGAGTTTAGATCTTTGGTAACTTGGAGCACTTGAGCGAGCTAGAGAACATGGGTTCGACTCCCAATAGACGGAATATCTTTTTATGTGTGTATAAATAAATTTGAAATTTGTATAATTTTGATATAGGATTAAATTCATTAAACTTTTAAAGTATTATTACTATAATTTGTAGCATAAACAGTTTTGCCTGGGATTTTCTGACAATATTTCTAATACCAAAATAATTAGGCTCTTTATTTTCAGACAAATTATGAAATTGCTGGATTACTGTAAATGTGAGAGGCCAACTCTTTCATTAAAGGGACAGTCTATACGTTGGCGTAGCTCGAATTGTTTTCTTAGCTTTATAATTTAATCGTGAAGCATGTCAAGGAATCATTTTTTACAGCATGAATCATCATATAAAAGTGTACATACCATTCGATTTTAGCAATATTCTTCCTTATCTTATTTCTAGTCTTTTTTTTATTGTACGTACTACAGTTGTCAAGAAAAGGCAAGATCTCTTATTTTAATAGAACGAAAAGTTGGTAACCTAAAATTACAAGGAACCCAACACTCAAATACAAATTTTCTAGTGCTTGGTATGTAAAGAATGTAAAAATTTGTTAAAGACTAAAGTTCTAATTGCAAGTTGGAAGTAATTAAGTACTGGAAACAAAATATTCTGTCGAGTTAATGACAAAATTTCGTGAACTCAGCGACACTTCTTAGTTGTAAGTAGTAATCTAATATTAGTGTAGATACCAAATAAAATGTGTGCTTCTAAATGAAAGTTGAGGTAATTAATTCATATTTTCAATTGCAACTTCCGTGTCTATTATTATTTAAATTTCAAGCAAACACGTATTAGTCGCTGGGTCAATAGTTTCTCAAGTGTAAATTGAGTATTGATTATCTAAGAGTACCCGCTCAAATTACGTATTTCATTTATAATAAGGTAAAGTTGTGGCAACCAATGCGTAGGTTTACATTGTTAACAAGTGTGTGCGGGTGGAGGGGGTGGTGATAGTGGAACGCGTTCAAGGACCATATGCGACACTGCAAAAGGTGCGCTGGTTCATATTCATTGCTACTCACGTACTTCAGAATGTCACCTCGCAGTAAGTATAAAAAAAAGTAGCAATTATCGAAACGTACTTGAATTAATTTTCCATTACAATGTATCACAATAATTTACATTAACAAATATGATGAACGACTTGATGTTCGATCTAATTTTATGTTTATTTTTCTTCATTCATTCTACATTTTATTATTAATAGAAACGCATTCGGCTATTATCGTAAATTGAAACGTATGCTTTCATGACCCTCGCAGTTCTAAGGTATGGGATTGTAAAGGAAGAAGCGTCATCTTGTGTTTTGTTTTGCTTGGCCTCTGGCCGGCAAGTCAGCGACCTCTGTGAGAACGCGACTTATATCTATGTATGCGACGAAGACGCCAACAATCATTTCATAATCAGATAAACAAAGACCTTCGTCGCGCGAACATTGAAGAGCGACGAAGAAGTCTGAACAAAAGCAGACACGAGACACTGTAAAGCTGAGCAAAGCGATCGAATCCCAACAAGAGCGAGAAAAGAATAAAAGAATGTACCGCTGACAATCCGAGTGCAACTGATGCCTCTCTCTGACTAGTTTGGCTATAGAACTTGTTGGGTAAAGCTGGAGTTTGTGGCGTATTACTAATGAATGCGTAAACTGTTGCTGGCAACACTGGTTGGAATGCGGTCGCAGGCGGCGGGGGTCGGCCTCAACTGTTCTGTGTCGTCTCTTGTTCTGGCGCGGCCTGCTTGAATCAATCGACGCGCCGATGCTTGACAAAGACGCGCACCCAATGACATCATATAAATTTCAAACAATTATAGCCGATGACATTTCTGATGGAGTATGCGGGCCCCACGCAATTCTTTACTTGTCGAGTCTCCGTGATAAACTCGCTATCCACTTTTCGCGTAAGGGTTGTTTACGTATATACCTCCTTTTTTCTACAATTAACCGGTAAATTTAAAGCTATTTTGAAAGAAATTCGGTTTCGAGCTAATTACCACGTTATCTTTTCGGTAAGCAATAGGAGTATTTCTCTTGACACGGGTCACCACACACCAGTCAAGTTCATTCTCAAACATCTAACGGATATCAGTCTCACTCACGAATTCCATTGCATCTTCATGTGAATTCCCCATTTATCTTTGTTTCTAAAACATGCCTTTTCTAATATCGGATAATGCCTCTTAGTTTTACAATCTAACACTAATTAACTACCGCGCGATTACAGTAAAGCGCAAACAACGTAAACCTTAATTTAATAATACGAAAGTCTTATATAAACTCAAGAGTTCAGTTACGCAATTAATGGTTAATTGATTATCAAGAAACTTAAATGTTACCGTTTGTATATCGGATCTTTCGAAGAGGTCAAACGCCCCCTCTCGAGGTGCCCATAGCATCCTTGTCACGGCCGCCACTGTTACCCCTCGACTTGCTCACGAGCAGGTCTTTGCCCGTTCCGAGAGCATATCCCATTCATCCTCACTACTATTGTGTGAGCTTTTTATACGCTGCTAATAGGGGTTCTTGCTTGAGAATCGTTATTATTTACTCAAAAGATCTAATATTTTACAATGGTACTCCCGTTATTATTTTCTATAAACATAAATTAAACAAAGGTGTGAGGTGAGGTTAACGTATTTTCTCTAGGAATGCTGAATCACATCCGATTAACAAATGTTCTACAAATTCATGCGATTTTAACCAGTTTTGTAAATAAGGGTGTAACCACCTCCTGAAGGAAATTTTCTGTACTTATAACCACAGTTAAGATAATCTTAACTTTATTATTTCAACTTGTTTATTTTAATTATACAAAGTAACTAAATTTTCTGTCTACACGAATCATTCTGAAGGACTTCTGTGTTGGGATCACAAATGCTACAATTTGCTGTTATAAAAAACACAGGTACCTGTATTATAATAATAGCTTAAATAAATTGACTTATGTAGAAAAAAAAATTAATCATGCCTACTTGGTCTCATCTTTCATAAAAATAAAAGTTTTTGAAAAATATTGACATAAAAATTAAAGTTCAATTTTTTTACACACTATACCGTTACACAAAGTCTATAAACTTAGAGAAGGTCAATAACAATCAAAAGTTGTATATAGCTGCAATAATGTAATAAAGAAAATAAAGAGGTAGATGTGTTAATCTCAATCAACGTAAATTATGAATTAAAAAAGTACTGTTTAGTAAAATTAGTCTTTTAACTAGTTTTTGTAATCATCAAAAAATTCGAAATTGAACTGAAATCTGTTTCGAGGGCCCCTGAACTTAAAAAAATTGTTTTTTTGTCAAAATATCTCTGTGATGAATCTTTAGGTCGTGATATCTCAAAAACTGGAACAGCGCGTGCATTCAAATTTCATGTACTTATTTATGACCTAAATGTCTAGCTAGAGTCCTATTTAAGGGGCGCGAGGGGTAAATGTAATTTTCTTTTGTCCGCCATAACTCCAAAAATCGTAAAGCAGTTGCATTAAAAGTTAGCACACCTAATTAGCACCTAAATATCTAGACCTCAGTAATTATTGGTGGGGTAGATTTGCGGGGTAAGGAGCGAGAGGGGTAAATGTGATTTTTATTCGGCCACAATAACTTAAAAACTTTAAAAAGCAATTATTGTACTCAAATTTAGCATACGTATTTAGGATATAAATGTCTAGATCCCAATAATTTTTGGTGGTGGTGGATGTACGGAGTAAGGAGTAAATAGGGTTAATATGATTTTCTTTGTCCGCAATAACGCAAAAACTTAAATAGCGATTGTATTCAGATTTTATATAAATGTTAAAGACGTCTAGACTGCAGTGATATCTGGTGGTAGTGGAGCTGCGAGGTAAGAAGGGGTTAAATTTTTTTCTCTTTTTTTTTAAATAAGTTAAAATCAAATGCATTCAAATTTGACATAAGTATTTGAATGAATCGACTCAAATAACAGACGGTGGGAAAGTTTTTCGAGTCGGCTGACTCAATTTTTTATTATAGATTTAAAATCCTCTTATGGTTAATTGTGAACTGAGATCTATAGTCCTTCTTAGTATATTTACGTTCATCAATTTATGAACTTTAGCACCATTCAACAATACAATTCCGTTTAAGTGGGAACTGATAGAATGCCACTTAGGATAGATCTTTAGTTTATTGAAAACGATATTCATGTTTAACATATCATTCAAGACAAATAAATTCATAAATTCGACCATTTGTGATTATGCTTATTTTTATGTGAATATTTATCATTAAAATAATAAGATGGGGAGAAATTCGCTCAACATGGTTAATGTCATGCTTAGGTATATCTAAATAAGATGAAATAATATACAGGGTGTCCCACGACGAACGACTTCGATCGATTATGGAAAAAGTATAAATAGGAAAATCCTGAAAATTGTTTTCTTACTAAAGTCGATGAGGTACATCCATCTAAAAATTCACAAGATTGCAGCACTTCCCGTTATACCGGAAGTGGATATTAGCTTGCTTATTTTACATGGGACACCCTGTATACTGTTGCATTTTTGGATTCTACGTCCAATTCTAAGCATATTTTATGTTTAATGTCATATACCTAACTCTAGCCGTTTTTGAGATATTCCAAGTTTTCAATAAAAAATGACAGTTGCATCGCCCAACAGAGTTACCTATACTGTCCAAGCGGCAAATTGTTGTGCAGTGTAACTCTGAACTATTGTAAACGAAGGACTGTTTTAGTTCACCAACAAAACGCAATGACGTATTTGTATACAGGGTGATTGAAAAACAATAATGAATTTGGGACTCAAAAAAATAGAAAAAGGCAATTTCTTTAAAATTTGAACCCATACTTTTTGCATCGAATTTGGGTTTAGCACCAGAAATAACTATGATTTAAAATTTAAATGCCTATACCTAAATCTAACCCTTTTCATTTTATTGGAGCAAGCGTTTTCACTTGCCCATATTCAGTTGCGTTGTTGAACTTTTTATTGTTAATCTTAGCTGGTAATGCTGTTCGTTATCCAGAAAAAAAGAAGTCATCCCCGAAAGCCGTGAAGCAAATTGTTGAAAATTTTAAAAATACCGGTTCCGTTAAAAGAAAAAAAAAGAAGAAAAGCTAAACCTATTCTTAACAATGAAAATGTCGTTTATAATGTGAACTTAATAAAAACTAGAATTTAAAATGTTCGAAATTGCGTCCTTGAACTTCGTGACACTTTTCGCACCTTCGGATCAGTTGCATGTGGGTTGCCGCTCTTATTGAATTTGGACTCAAAGAGCGAAATGCGTTTTGTACTCTCTCCATGCAGTTTTTCTTCGTTGTTAAAGGATTGTTGTATACTTCACCCTTAATGGCACACCATACAAAAAAATCTAAAACCGACATGTCTGGTGAACGCGGTGCCCATTGAAAAGGTCCGTTATTAGCTATCCAATGGTCCTCAAATGTATGCTGTAGGAAAGTGTTCACAATATGGCCACTGTGAGGCGATGCACCATCATGGTGGTATAGCACTTGAGTTCTGTCGGCCAGCGGTAAATTATCCAGGTACTCTGTTTCCAACTTTTGTAGTATTGCTAAATATCGTTCACATGTAGGAACATAGGACATATTCATTTTTGAAGATTTACATTTTGATAGAACTTCAAATTTTCGTCATAGAGATGTATCATAAGAATTTGATTGTTTCTTACTGCGGAATAAACATTAAAACACTAATTGTTTTGGAAGTTTCGTTCCCTAAGAGCATGAGCGCTTGCATCACTTCAATAGTGCAATTAAGCACGCCGTTTGTAGTGAATTTCGCTTCGTCGCTCCAAATTACGTTATTCGAAAATCGTTCGTTTTCGTAGTGATTAGTAAGTATAAATTCACTAAAAAGTACTCTTCTCGGAAAATCATCTTCTTGTAAATGTTGCACTACTGAAAATCCGAAAGGATGAAACTTGTGCTTTTTCAGAATCATATTAATTGAACTTTTTTGATACTCCTGAGTCTATCGAAACTTGTCTTATTTACATCATTGGATTTGCAACAAAGTAACCCAACATTGCAATTTCCCCATTTTCATTTGTTAGAATAGGTTTAGCTTTAACAATTTTTTTTAACGGAACCGGGATTTTAAAATTTTCAACAATTTGCTTCACGGCTTTCGGTGATGAATTCTTTTTTGGTGGATAACGAGGAGCAAACGTATTCTATTCACCATTTTATCACATTCTCCGTAAATAATAAGCAAATTTAAATAATCTTCGTTTGAATATCCGAGTCGTGACGCCAAAACTAATGTCATTCGCATATCTCCATAATTTCCATGATGACTGATTGGCAAAAGCTTTACCAGTTAAGATTAAAAATAAAAAGTTCAACAACGCAACCGAATATGGGCAAGTGAAAACGCTTTTTCTCCAATAAATGTAAATGGTTAGATTTAGGTATAGGCATTTAAATTGAAAATCATAGTTATTTTTGGTGCTAAACCCATCCGATGCAAAAAGTATAGATTCGAATTTAAAAAATTGACTTTTTCTATTTTTTTGTGCCAAATTCATTACTGTTTTTCAATCATGCTGTATATAAATACATCATTGCGCATCGTTAGTGAACTAAAACAGTCATGTGTTTACACAGCAAAATAATTTGCCGTTTGGACAGTATAGGTAACTCTGTTGGGCGATGCAACTGTCATTTTTTATTGAAAACTTAGAATATCTCAAAAAACGGCTAGAGTTAGGTATATGATATTAAACATAAAGTATGGCTAGAATTGGACGTAGAATCCAAAAATGCAACAATATACAGGGTGTCCCATTTAAAATAAGCAAGCTAATATCACCAACCAGAACCAGAAGTGCTGTAATCTTGAGAATATTTTAGATGGATGTTCCCCATTGACTTTAGTAAGTGGCCAAATTTTAAGATTTTTCTTATTTATACTTTTTCCATAATCGATCGATGTCGTTCGTCGTGGGACACCCTGTATTGTGAATGAAGAATATTGGAAAATCGGTCAGTAACAGGTATACCTTAACGTACATAGTTACAAGGGTTATTAAAAAAGTACAGTCCATTCAAATTTGTTTCTGATCATAGTATGAGTTGCCTTTGATTTTTTTGTAGTAGTATTTGAATTTGTCAGAATCACAAAAAACGCGTCTGACATTTCTACTAGACGCAGTTGTAAAATCACAAATGTGACAAGCGAAGTAAAAAGTACCTTCAACAATAATGAAAGATGCAGAGGTAATATGATCTAAGTATTATTTGATGTATACCACATCAGGACTTGTTCCTTCACTTGCGCGTTACATAATCTATGTTGAAATTCAGAGTCCATCAGAATCTCAGAATCAAATTGGAATGGAGTATCATTATGAGAATAACCGAGACACTATGCACCATCGTGGATGTAATCACCACGTCAATTCCTGACTTCTGGTTGGTGCTTAGTCCCCGCCCAGTTACCCACAGGCTGTGCGCTCTGATTGGTGGCTTGAGGACTAAGCCATGTCCATTACCAGCTTACTGTTTCTGCTGATTGGTTGTGGTGAGAGCGCCCCCGTCTTGTTTCATTGGAGGCCTAAGGCTTTGTGTTTTGATTGAATGGCTAATTATTTGTTCATGGTTTCATCTAGCAGTGTATTTTAAAAGTTAATGGAAGTTCCTTATAATTAGATTATCATTATCTAGCTGTATATTTTAAAAACTGATGGATGTTTTCTACGTTTCATTGCGTGATCGTGACGCCATCTAAAAAATATTGAAAGATTCAGCCTAAAACTTGTTTCAGGGCCTCAACTCCATTTCAGGACCCCATATTTGTTCGTGCTACCATTTAACGATTTTAAAAGCTAATGGAAATTTTCTGTTATTGTGTTATCATCATTATCTAGGGATATATTTTAAAATCTGTTGAAAATTTTCTGTAATTTGTTGCTTGGTCGGTGATTGTCCGTGCTGCTATCTAGTGCTATATTTAAATGCAAATAAAAGTTTCCTGAAAATGGGTTACCATTTTCTAGTGGTATTTTTTAAAAGCTGATGGAATTATCCTGTACGTTATCGCCAGTTCTTGGTGCCATCTAGTGGGTGGGAGGTTCAGGCAATTGTTAGGAAAGAAAATTTTAAATTTAAAATAGTGTAAAAAAATTTCAATAGTTTATTGCATATTTACGTGCTTTATATGCGAAACAGTTACAGTAACAGTAAAAGTAAAGGATTACAGCTGGAAAGTAATTAATAATAACACAGGGAATAAGTTTATAAATTACCTTATTTTTTAAAATTGCTTCAAACTCATACATTTGTCTGTCTAATACTGTCTTATACTGTTAGAAGAACAAGAAATAGATAACCTCCATAATTTTCTCAGAACCTCCAAAACTTTGAAATCATGTTTCAACTTTTTATGATTACCAGTCATCGATGTGTGTAACTGTGAACAACGTAATATGAGATTGGATATTTAAAATAACATCTGTCACTATTGCAAACTTGGCTTATGACATCAAGGGTAACAATCATTCAATACTAAAAATTTTAAGAACACTTATGTGAAAAATGTCAAATAAATAAATATTAAAAGGTAATAGACATATCTTAAGTCGTGTTGTCTTTTTTCGTTCTCTCAATCAATTCGAGTTCGAGAATCTATTTATATCACAAACTGTGTTACGTCACGAGAAGAGAATTTTTTTTTAAATAGACATAATGTGTATACAGTAAGTATCTATTAAAAATCCCCAAAAAGGATATTTTAATTTGTGCATTCCGTGTAGCCAACGATTTGCAAAGCTAGTATAATTTGATCGGTCGTTTTCTAAAGACTTTGAAATAAATTTATAGAATACTGCAACACAGGGTCTGTATTTAATGTCCAAGAGTTATCAAAACCTAACCACTTAAAATAAGAGATTACATCTAAAATCAAAAAAAAATATTTTTTGTCTTTCACTAAAACAATGAAGAGAATGAGCATGAATGTACCATGTAAAAAATAAAAGTCTGAAATAAGTTTGGTAACACCTAAGGAACTTTTATAAAGCATCTATAATCCATTTGGGTGGTTAAAAATGTAATTGGCCACACATCCAAGTTTCGGAATCTTGAAATTGTTTCAAACATTTAAGGTTCTTTTGACATATTCACTCCCCAACACTTGCAATAACAAGGCCCTTGAAATTAATCGAACATCTATGATTTTAGCACTAGCACTTGAAATAGGGTACTTTTGGAGCAGTGGTCCCAGAAATTATCTTAACATTTAGAGTGATTTTGGCAGGATATAGTCGCAACATTTAAATTTCCTTTAGAGAAACGATTTTTGAAATTCCTCCAACATCTAAGATTCTGAATCTTGAAATTACCCGATGGGATCTGTCTTTTTAACAGATTCGACCCAAATAACACATTTTTGGAGAGTTGATTCTTGAAGTTGACCCAACGTTTAAAATTCTAGCACTACCACTTAAAATTAAGTCCTTTAGGAGAAGTGATATCCTACTATCTAAGGTGCGTTTGGCAGTCACGACATTTAAATTCATTTTAGAGAGATGATTCTTGAAATTCCAGCAACATCTAATATCCTGAATCCTGAAACTAACCCCTTGAATATGTCCTTTTGACAGGTTCAACACTAACACTTGAAATAAAACTTTTTGGATGGTTGATTCTTGAAATAGACCCAATACATATTTTTGAATCTTTAAATGCATTGAAATTGCAATTGAAATTACCTCAACATTTAAGTTGCTTTTGTCAGATTCTTGTACACCTTTTATTTTAACATAATAAATTGTGACTATAAATGGATTGTATAAATGCTAAATAATAACTCAAATATAAGTTTCGTTAAAATAGTGTAAACATATCATTGGTTGTTTAGTACAGTCCACGCAGTAAGCACATTTTTTTTCTTTTTTCATTGCAACTATTTTGTCTTCTTGAATATTCATTCATAAACAGCACTTTCTCTTTACCATAATAATTTTCTAACTGCTTGCAATGTTCAGATGTTCCTAATGTATCGATTTCTTCTTCACCTACATCTATTGTTCCATCAGCCTTAGGAATTAGGTAATCTTCGTGACTGTACTGCTTAATCACTTTCTTCGGAATATAAACCTCATATACCTCTTGGTCCAAATATGGATATTCTATAACGTAACGTATCTGGTGTATTTCCTTTTAAATCAAACAATCAGTAACCGTGAGGTATGGATGTGTCGTCATGATACGCTTAGATCTTACGGTGAAATCTGCCCTATTACGTTTTAACTGGGGTCGGTCACATGGATTCTTGTACAAGATTATGTAATGAGCAGAAATACACCTTTGTCGATTTCTTTGATAGAATATATTTTGCGTTACGAAGAATACACTTGTTTCTATACCGACATACCTTTGTAAAGATATCCACCTCTTTATCTCTCGCATTAGGTCATCAATTATCAGTAGTCCGGATTTCATACCGTCAAGTTAATATCTAACCCTGCAAAATTTTACAGTTAGATCTTTGAATAATAGTTGGCACTCGCTGTAGAGCGAAAAGACTTTTCACAAACACTGTATTACAAACAGTTTTGATGCTTCTAAGAATTGTTACGACAAACTGTGATCTTCCTCAACCTGACAGTCCGGCAACTACAGCTGAATAGAGATGATTGAATTGACATCCCATTTTTAAAATCTCGAAACCATACTAACACCTAACTAACAACCGCAACATCTTAAATAACAGTTCTTAGATATGGGAAAGTAGTATAGATAAGTAAAAGTTGCTAATTACCGTAAGATTACATTTATTTCTAACGCCGAAGGAGTGAGGTAGTGAATTAGCTCATATGACGAGTGAGATGGAGTTTGTAGATTACCTTTGCACATTTGCATGTTCGAGTGTTGGTAGGTTAAATAACTGAACGTTAGTCAGCTCATGTGCTCTGTGTTTGAGGTTTTACATTATCGCTAATATATGTTTGTGGTATTTAGGTACTTACTTGTTTACTAGTATTTTTGTTTGTTACTTAATCTTTGGATGTTTGAGTTGTTTTAGTATATTTTATTGTACGTTTTATGCAAGTTTAGGATGTTTTAGGAATTTGTAGGTATATTTTTAAATTACATTACAATTGTGCAATTGGGTTGCGAACTGTGTTAGAACCTAATTACAATACAAGATGTCGCTAATAGGTTACATTATACTACAAAAAGGCTTTAGATACTGGAGATGGGGGCTACAGGGATGCCCTCTAGGTTAGAAATGGGACTTTGACGGAGCGTTAAAACTTGAGTGTTAAAAACTGTTAGAAATGGATCGCTCAGAAAGACAAAAAAAAAACCACTGAAACAAAATGATGGAAAGGCAAAACGATACACGAAAACAAGATGGTGTGAAGCCTTGTAATGGTGTGAAGACTCGACAGAGTAATCTACTTACCGGAAACTTCCATTATCTTTTAAAATACACCGCTAGATAGCAACACGAACAATTAGCCAACCAAACAAAATACTCAGCAACGAATCAGCATTCGTTAGCCCTAAGCCCTCCAGTCAGAGTACCTAAGGTTTAAGGATCAATGAGAAACCTGAAGCTAGTAGTTGCGTGGCTTGGTCTTCAGGTTACCAATGAGAGCACACAGACTGGTGTCTGGGAAGGTCCTAAACCATAAACTAAAGCTGGTGGTGTCTTTCAAGGGATAGCCTTAGGCCTCGTACCAAAGGTCCAATGGATAAAAATCACTTAGGAGCTAAAAACCAATGAAAAAACGGAAAGGTCTATGACTATTTTGGTCGTGATGTCATCCGATTAATGCTCGAAGGCTCATGGTGTCTTGGTTCTACTATTACGCTTTATATTTAAAAGAAGCGTTACGTATATAGATAGGAAAGCAAACTATTCAACTTTCAACATTGCTATTGGGAAAGTGCCACTATAGAGGTTAACTTTTTGCAGGTAGGTGAAGCAAATTCTGGATAACTATGCCAGAAGTGGTTCAGCTATGTATCCACTCTACATTGGTTTTTATACGTTGCAAGAGATTCTATTTTTAACTTTGTCCTTAATAAAGATTTTAGTTTATTCTATAGGCGGATTGCCAAACACGAGTATACTATAGGTACTCCAGATTAGATTTGATGTGAGATACAAAGTGTGCACCAGTTTACTTGTAATGAAGATGTTGACGATAAAATACGAGATTTTGACATTGTGAGGAACTTGTCGTTTAATTCGGATCTATATGTTGGTCTAGCAAGATTCACCTTGGTGTTAAATACAGAGTGTCCAGGAACTCTCCTGATAAACGGAAACTACACCTACTAGACATGATTTTATGTCGACTTAACCTGAATTGCCTTAATCCAAAAATGCCTCCTAAGGGAACTAGAGCTCTTTGAAAATGGTACCGTCAAGTCACTTTGTGTTAAATATCTCAAAAACACCGCTACGTGACAAGTTCGAACTTGGTACAACGAGTAAGTTGATAACAACAAACCGTCCACTGAAAACCCGATTTTCTGATTGCCATCAGAAGCGGTCCACTTGGGGAGGCCAACAGCTTTTTTTAACGAAAATTTATTATTTTCAATTTTTTAATGGATTTTAAATTGCTCTTAGGTAGTTGAATTCGCTATCTTGTACCGTTTGAGAGAAAAATAAATTTAAACTTTCTGTGTTTCTGGCAGAAAATACCGTTTCATTACTAAATTATGCTTACGATGCCTAGTTGACTGTGAAAAATCAACAAAATATGACGTTACGTCAAATTGTTTTGATGTCAAACAGTTGTTGTATTAAAAAGATAAAAATTTGTTACTTTAAATCAAAATGATTATTTTTTTCAATTAAGAATATGCTGATATGCATTTAGTTTATGGGGAAGTACAGTGTAACTCGTGACTCGTGCAGCAGAACGAAGATACGCGGAAATATTTGCAAACAGAAGGCATCCCAGTCACTCAACATTTACAGTGTTACACCAATGAATAAGAGTAACTGGCTCAGTAGATCCTAAGAATACTGAAAGTGGTAGACAAATTGATGTTATAGAAGACTGCGAAGATGATGTTTGAATGGAAAGTGAATAAATTCCTGAGATTAGCATCAGAAGACTTGCTGCTATGAATGCTAATATTTCCAAATCTTCTACATGGAACATTATTCATCCAGAAAACTTTTATCCTTTTCAATTTCAGAGAGTTCATGCGATGTTAGATGGTGATTTCCCTACCCGCGTAGAGTTTTCAAACTGGTTGAGGAACAAAAAGAATCAGGACCCTAATTTTTTTTCTAATAAGCTGCAGGCCACTCGAACTTACACATAGTGATTTTTAGGCAAAATTTTAAGAGCTAGTTTTTTCGGATTAAGCTGCATGACGTATATTTATCGTAGGACCATAGGTTTATTAAATACGGGGTGATCAATGAAGTCATGCAAAAAATCAAAAAGTTTGTATGAGTGAAATTTCCGCAAAAAATTTTTTTGGTCGTTGCAATATGGTTCGTTACTAAGGTAACATCAATATCTCTAGACGTTTTTGTCAGTTTTTGGATTAGGGCCCTTAGGCCTTACACACACTACTCAACATAAAATTTGGGTAGCAAAATTTTTAAAATGCTATAACTTGACATAGATTGACGGTTCTTGATGATTTTTGCGGATTTGGAATCCTTGTTTCACGTAGATTGGGAAGAATATTCCACAAGGTTTTATAAATAATATTGTGGATATTCTACCAAATCTATGTCGGGAAGTAATACGTCGAGCAGGAGGACCAACAAAATATGTTTCTTTTTCTTTTATTAATGTACCTAATTTCGCGTAAATTATTACCAAAGATTAGGTGTTTCAAGATAGGACAATTGGCATTTTTCCTTTGATATTTGCCGGTTGCTTTCAATGGCCTCGTCCTTTTAATACGCTGTTGCCAACAATAACCCAATTTCATTGTAAACTCCGAAAATGCAAGGTTACAATTCCCACTACCAATTACCACTAGGTATCCCTATCCATACATACCTAATCTTTGTTTTTACAGTACACCGTGTTTTTTTAGGTATTGCAGGAACCTTTAAATTAGGTTTAGAATTGACTTTTGCCCGTTGTTAACCATTCTTGTATATTTTAGAATATAATGTAATAAACTTGTTCTTGTCGCGACGTTTTTGTTTATTATCGACCCGGTATAATGAGTAAATTTCAACCCTCAAATAAAATGCTTAGACCATAGAAAATCTACGTGAAACAAGGATTCCAAATCCGCAAAAATCATCAAGAACCGTCAATGAAATGTCAAGTCATAGCATTTTAAACATTTTGCTACCCAAATTTTATGTTGAGTAGTGTATGCTAGGCCTAAGGGCCTTAATCCAAAAACTGACAAAAACGTCTAGAGATATTGATGATATTGCAACGACCAAAAAAAATTTTTGCGGTAATTTAACTCATACAAACTTTTTGATTTTTTGCATGACTTCATTGATCACCCCGTATATAATAAACCTATGGTCCTACGATAAATATACGTCATGAAGCTTAATCCGAAAAAAACTAGCTCTTAAAATTTGCAAGCCGCGTTAAAAAATTAGCATTCCTATTGAAAATATTTAACTTTAAATTTTGCCTAAAAATCACCATGTGTAAGTACGAGTGGCCAGCAGTTTATTTTATTTTGCGATGAAGCTACCTGTACCAGGGATGGGATTTTTAATTTACATAATGCACATCATTACACACACACTGACAAAATCCTCATGCTATAACAGAAACTAAGCACAAGCAAAGATTTAGTATTAATGTCTGGATAGGTGTAATCGGTAATCAGGTGCTGGGAACTGTAGAGTTATCTGGCCGTTTAACGGGATATCAGTATCTTAATTTTATGCAAAATGTTTTACCTGATTTAATAGACGACGTTCCCCTGATGATCAGAATGAATTTATGGTTCTTGCACGATGATTGACCAGCTCATTTTAGTGCAGAAGTTCGTCAATTTCATAACAATAGTTATGGTAACCAATGGATTGGAAGAGGTGGTCCAGTCAATTGACCTGCAAGATCCCCAGACATAAACCCATATCATTTCTGTATTTGGGGATACTTAAAATCATTAGTTTATGCTGTTCTAATAGACACGCGTGATCAGTTATGGGAATGAATTGAAGATGCTTACAGTGAAATTAGAAATAATCATGGAATTTTTGCAAGAATTAGATAATCTTTACAGAAAAGAATAGATTTATTTATTGAAACAAATGGTCATCATGTAGGATATATGCTATAAAAATTCGTTCCGTTCTTCTTGTTGTCAGTCGCCGTTAATGCTAATTTTTATGTTAGATACATAAATTGTATTATACTATCTTTACAAAATATAACATTTGTTTTATGAATCATGATTTCCAAAAAAATGTACAGCAAATTAAATAACTAATTAAAACAAGTAAAATCAGACACTCTTTGTTGATTTATTACATCCAACCAGGCATTGAAAACATAATTTAGTAATGAAACGTTATTTTCTGCCAGAACCACAAAAAGCTTAAATTTATTTTTCTCGCAAACGAGACGAGATAGCGATTTCAACTAAGAACACATTTTGTATGGAAAATATCGTAAAGTTTTTAATTTTGATGTAAAATAAATCAAAAAATTGACAATAAAAAATATTCGTTAAAAAAAGTGTTGACTGCTTCTGATGGCAATAATAAAATCGTGTTCTCAGTGGTCGGTTTGTCATGACCCACTTATTCGTTGTACCAAGTTTGAACTTGTTACGTAGCGGTGTGCTATTTAACAAAAATTGACTTGACGGTGCCATCTTCAAAGGGTTGTAGCTCCCTTAGGAGGCATTTTTGGATTACTGTAATTTAGGTTAAATCGACATAAAATCATGTCTAGTATGTGTAGTTTCCGTTTGTCAGGAGAGTTTCTGGACACCTTGTATATTGTCAGCACACAGTTTAGAGAGAAGACCTTAGACAGGAAGCAACTTATGAATGCCTTGGATATGTCGAGGGAAATATTGCGAGGTTGCCGGTGGAATTAGACAGATTGGTTCCAGTTGTGAGTAGGGAGGGAAACAAACTTACCCGTGGATCGGAACGTACGTAATATTGATTCGTAATTTGCAACAAAATATATTGCATTTAATTTAGCTTCCAGTATTTAGATAATGTTTCTGCTACAACACCTTCATCAAGGCCCTGTCATAACTACTGTGTTTTGAAATAAAACAAATGTATTATAGGAACAATAATTTTATAGGTATCTTTGGAAAACCTGCAAAACACCTAGTTATCGTCGGTGTTTCTTCAATCTAGTAGGCCATGAAATATTACTAGGATGATACATGAACTAGTAAGAAATGTGTAAAGAATTATGTCAGGGAGACGATGGTGATCTGTTTCACTAACAATATTGTTTTCTCAACTCTTTTTGGTAATTTCAAGTAAGGTATGGGTAATGGATGTTTCGATACACATTGCTGCTTCTATTTTGAACATCCTAATCAACTATATTTTTTAACAGCGTAAGGCTAGATGCGCAATACTTTTTACTAACCCGCAAAATTACAAAAAGGTTTCTATATATTCCAATCAATTGGTAAGATTGGGTTCGTTTTTTTTAATGAGAAGAATACTTAAAAAATTTAAATTGTTGAAAACTGCACCCGTCAGAATTTCAGTCTTTGTTTCAGAAATATTACAACGAACCGTTAATGCATAACTTCACAAAATAATTGCTTTATAAGAAAACTGATTAAAGGAAGTAGTGAAAAATAAAGATCAAAGAAAAGAAGTATGGATCAAGATATCATAACGCGGTTTTTTCCTTAATGAAGAGTAACTTACCAACTTTTTTTGTTCACTATAGGGTCTTTATATGTGCACGATTTGTTATCCGTAATACATCCAGACATATCCCTACAGTAAGAAATTTATTGGTAGCGAGGCAATTGGACTACCTCTCTCTCTCTGCTGTTAAGTGCTGTATCTAGGAACGCTCAGTGAGGGAGTGCTCCATCGTATTAGAATACAGTCCCAAGTTGATGGTTTCCCAGTGGAAGTAATGAAAATTGCATCAAGATTTCGAAACAAACTTTTGCTGTTATAGTGTTTTCAGCGAAAAAGAAAGAAAAAAAGAAGGGAATTGTTTTGTTGTGCATGATGCCGCGTCACACATTACCTTTGTGATTGTCGTGCTTAATCTCCCTTCATATTCTAACATTATGTTTGTTTAGCGTTCCAGACATGTGAAAGAAAAGAAAATAATACGATTAAAGTAGTCATTCACATTGTCAATAATATTCAACATGGTTGTAGCAAACAAAGTACGTTGTGGTTTATATTGTGGTTTTTGGACCTCTAACAGTTGCACCTTGTATGTGATCAAGTGTAGTTGTTTCTGTAACGCCCTGTGAATTGTGAAGCGGGGTATTTGTAACTGTCTGGAGGGAGTACGAATTGATTTTCGAATGTATTGGGAATGATTGGGATTAACACCTGATGGTCACCTTCAATCAATATTCTCTTTATTTGAGCTTGGTCGGCCCATCCCATTCTAATGAACAATACTCAGCAATCATTTACAAGTTGTACTGCACCACTGCCTACTGCCACTGCGTACCATTGGAAGCTACATATCTGCAACAATGCATAGAAAGCATTAGAACGATGTCTAGCTTCAAACTTTTTCTATTTGGCTTCAATGTTGCAATGATAATTACTGGACATGACGTATATAAAACAAAAATTTAGTTTTACTACTTTTATATTAGAACCTATTGCTTAATGCTACCATCTCCCCCACATTCCGATGCCACAAGTCCTGCTCATAAAACCCGGAATATCACTAGATTGCAATATATGATCTTTGAATGTTATCACAAAAATTTTATTTATATTTTAAACCCGTACTAACTTTTTTGAGATTCCATAGGATGATGGTTTGTTTTTCTGCTACTGCTTTTAGTTGGCTATGCTTTCAGAATTTAGCTAACATTACGTAGTCCAGGCGATGGAATATTTTTCATAGCGATTTAGAAATTTATTTAAATATGTTCCGCTAATTAATTATTTAGTTTAGAATGATAATAAAATTTACCTTGTTTAATGAACGGCTTTGTTTCTGATAAGAACTCTTAATTGTCTTTATATTTTATTATTATTAAAACGGTTTCAAATATTACCCGAGGCTATTATTATTTACAATACTTGAAAACCATTCCAGAATCCCTTTGATGTTTCCTATTTTGGAGATCTCCAAAACCGTTTTCGAAGAAGTGACTTGGTTTAAGAATTGATAGTAATCAATACATAAACATTTTAATGAAGTTTCGATAAGTTCGATGGTTTAAAAGCTATTCTAATAACAACTGGTGATCTAATGTTTGCAACTACCGGATATCTAGTTTGAAAAAGAAAAGTCATGTTTCATTCGCTCCCCAAGGGAGGGGTGGACTGCTTGAGCTTTCCAAGCTTCTTCAATCACAGTCATAGATTCCGAGCAGACGTCCACTAATTATGTGTGCATGGTAAGATTAAGGATGGGTCCGGTCAGGATAGGATCAGAAGGAACGAAGTTACTACCACAGCGTTCGCCTAAATAATTGTAAATCGTGTGCGCATACGCAGTGATTATGTCGCGAGAAACCCCCTGAATAACAATCGACATATGTTGTTACTTCTTTTTTTCATGGTAATCAAAGTTTTGATAATTTAAAGACAAATAGATTATTATGTCATGAATTTATTTTATTCACCTTTTGTATGATGCATGGAAGTTACAACCCTCATGATAAAAATTTTAGATTATTTAGCTTTAGGTGTACGAACAACGCACAAATTTTGTGTTGTGGTTACATTGTTTGCATCTCACTTAAAGGGTGCTAAATTGATTGGGATAGTATTTCGACTTTATTATTTATGCGATAACTGTTCAATTTCCCTTAGATAAAGTAATACTTCGGCAATGCCATAGTCGGCTACTACTCGCCGGTAGGTTAGGTTAGGTATATTTCTAAACGTGTATAAGTACTAGTTCAGTATTTCAATAAAATACTTTTCACTGGACGAAGAGTCCGCTGGATGAACCGTCCGCTAAACGAACCATCTGCTGACGAATAGTCCGGGGATGAACTGTCAGGGACGAAACGTCCTAGAATCTGGTTGTAGATATCCTTTTATGTGCAAATTACGTTTTTAGGTGGACAATTAGTTGAAATTGTTAAGCGAAAATTAGAGTAAAACTTAAGCATGTGTCAACCTGGAGGTTGCCATTAGTCATAAGCTTGAGTTATTACATTGAACTATTAATTCAAGTTCAATCTGAGTTTTCATTTGGGAATAATTGTACGTAAAGATGTGTATATTTTGTGTGTAGTAATTAGTTATATTGTTGTAAAGCGAAAGAACTATTACTACTGAAGTTAAACAGTAAATACTATTTTGATATAAGGAGTATACGAATATACACAGCCTTTTTTTCATTTAGTGAGCTTACATATGACATTGAAGAACAAACTCTTTTTTTTTGGTATTTTAATTTTCTAAGAAAAACGAGCGATGTTCAACAAACGCAGATCTAGTTTATAGCTGTGGATGTATCTGTGATATCCCTTACGACCTGTTGAAAAATGAAAGACTTCTCAATTTACTGTTATACAGTAAGTATTTCAATTTATGCCTCCGACGAGTAAGCTTTAGTGCAAAACAAACTTTAATATCTTGCATTCTTGTTTCGATGTGACAAATTTGAATTCACAGCCGATTAATTCTTTTATTGTCAGTGGGCATTTATTTTTTTGTTATAGCACCTCTATCTCATATCAATCAATTAAATTACACATCGATGATATTTTATTACAGAACTTAAATTAAAAATATACTTTTCAAGATAAGGTTCCTTGGGACATAATGATATACTGCTTTCGAAGAAAGTTGATTCCCGTTACCGTCTACCTTGTATGAGGTTTTTTCAGGGGGTTTTCCTCATATACATGTATCGGCATGGTCATTGCGTATATGCATACCATGTGCGGCTGCTTAGGCGAATGCTGGGGTAGTATTTTCCTCCTTAGAACCCTAACTCCGTTCCTTCCGATCCTATCCTGACCACACCCATCCTTAATCCCACCATGCATATATACGTAATGTACGTATTTATGCTGGGAATCCATGATTGTGGCTGAAGGAGCTCGGATAGCTCGAGCAGCCCGCCCTCCCCCTTGGGGAGGGAATGAAATATGTGGTCTTTTCCTTTTTTTTTCACAAGCCTATAAAATTATTTCTCCTATCTTAGTGTAGTGATTTTCATATCAAAACGGCGAAATTATTATTATTATTATTATTGATCTATAAAATTTTAAATGTTGCGATCTTTTGTTCATATAAACTGAGTTATACAAATACTTACATATATTTTATTGAGTAAGTCCAAAATTAAAATAACCGGTGCATTTCAATTTAATTTGATCAATCTATCATAATTTAACTACTAGAAAATGTAGCGCCTCTACATATTTTTGGTTATAATAACGAAGTATAATTTTCCGTTTTAATATTCCAACTACGATAAGGTAAGTAATTAAAATGTGAAAGTATTTAAAACATTTGTGGTTTAAGCATGTTAAACATAAAGGGAAATTGCGTGTTTATCCATTTCTATTAACAGTTAATACATTATTTAATCGACTATTACTCATTGTCAAAAATTCGCATTGTGGTTTGGTAACATTGTGTGTGACTTGAATAATTCGATTCAAAGCTTAATTTTTATTGTTCAATGAGCAATTAGTGATCATTAGCGATTCATGGAAGATAGCGTGCAACTTCTGAACAATTTTCTGACTGTACAAAACAATGCAAAGGCATTTAAAGGAAATATAGATGATGATGTTGTTGATTATTGAAATGTAAAAACTGGGACAAGCGGCTGTAATAAAGAGGAACGTAAGACTTTGTATGAATTGCCATATTAATGTGAATATGTGGTGTGCAGCCAGCGGCAGGTGATGTTTGGAGGCCCTATAATCAGGAATCGGTCTCGATATGCCGTCCAACACACTGCTTGTAAAAAAACTGATCAGCCGCACTTACCACGGCACAGGCCACCAACTACATCTGCCCTCAAGACGGATATTCTTAATTCTTTCTTAGTATTTCTTTCACTACTTATATATCGGACACAAAAGATGCTCTTAAATATTTTACCTGCGTTTTGTAAAAGATTAGTCCTTGGAATTTGGTTTGAAATGTAAACGTCTCAACGATATAAATAGTTGTCTGCGTCTTTCATTCAAGGAATAAATCCGTGTTAATAATAATCACCCCTTCAGTAATTTTTACAGTAGTCACTTTTTACGACTCGTTGGCGTGTACCAAAATAACTACATTCTGTTTATACTATCAACGATCTATTTTTAATATTGTAACTCCTATTTAAATTTCGTAAATAGGAGGTACTTCACACTCAATGAATCACCGATTATTATAATTTCTAATTTAAATAATTACATATTTATTTATGTCTAACGGGCACGCCAAAGCTATTGAATAATATTTAGGTTAAGAATGACTGTACAATTTACTTATTAAGTAATACTCGTCTACAGTGTAATTGAAACATGTATCACCGCACTATTGTTAAAAGCAGTTACGGCTACTTAAAATAATGATTTTATAAAAATATTGTTACGCAACTAATTACATGCAACCTCAGTACTCTACACTATTATGCAATTAAAATAAATTTCTTTAGATCGAAAGTGTTATTTTAAAGGAAAAGTGGACTAGCATTTACAGATATGCACCCATTGAAAATTATCCTAATTTTATGTTAACGTACATATTGGAATTTAAAAATTTGGTTTCATAGTTTTCATACAGTTAACCGCAACGTAGTGGTTAGTGAATGACTAACCCCTAGAAAAAAGTAATAATGTTGTCTATCGTTTAAAAAATGTTTTTGTTTCTTTGAGTTGACATGACCTAATGAAATCACGAAAGTGAAATAATTTCAAAAATACGAATATAAGATTACTATACTGGGTTTCAAAAAACGTTCCGCTAATTGCTAGGGTAAACAGAATTTTAAAAAATAACGTTAGTTTGGTTAATAAATATGTGTCCGAAAATGCCCCCTTAAGAAGATACGGCCCTGTAAAAGTGGCCCCAAAAATCCTTTTTTCTTATTATCTCTGAAACGGTTTAAGATACCTAAATGAAATTTAGATGACAAATACCTTTGATTAGGTCATAAAAATATTGTTGACAAATTTTTAATATTTTGTACAGGAGCGACGCTAAAGGGGGAGGCGCCACTTATTTTGCCCCACAAACTTTTTTTATAGGGATATTTTTAAATTTTTTGGCAAAAATAGTGTTTTTTAAACAATTTGCCACAAACACGGTACCCTGGTTGAAAGCCAAAAAAAATTACTGGTTTTGGAGTTATTTGAGGTTTTAACATGTTTTTACCTAAAATAAAAAAACAAATGAAATATTGAGTATTTGTTTGACAGATTCGTTTGGCACATTGATGTTGATAGTTTTGGTTTGTTTAACAAGTAATAACGCTTTTAAAAACTTTGAAAATGAATATGTACACTAGTAGTGTACTGCTAATACTTTATTTGCATAATTTACAAAAAATTTTGCAAAGTGATTTCGTTTACGTGATTTCGTTTAGCTATTTACATTTTCCATCTCTATTTACACTTTTTACAGTCTCTCCTTTCTTTACTTCACTTACACTAACTTCTCTCTTTTCTCTTCTCCCCTTAACTGTCTTCTTCTGTTCCATGTTTTTTGCATACACTCCGCTCCCCTTCCTCCTTCTTCTAGTATCTCTTCCATCTCCTCCTTTAATTGCCTGCATTCTTGCAGCATGTGCTTAATCGACTCTATCTCTTCTCCGCACAGCCTACATTTTCTTTCTTCGTCCCTTCGCCGGTACTTGTTCCCCTCTCTTCGTTTCCACATCTAAATCTTGCTATCATTTTCTTTCTTTCCCTCCTCCCTTCCCCATTCAAATATCTCGGTATCCCGTCTCCCTTAATATTCCTGTAGTTTACATTGTATTTTCCTTCTTTTACCTTCGACCATCTTTCCTGCTTTTGACATCTCTATCCCTTCTAATTATGTCCTCTCTCACGTTCACTCCTTCCCTTCTAAGTCTTTCTACTTCCTCTTTTTTTTCCTGGCTTCTTGTCCATATTCTATTCTTCCTTTTCTTATTTCTTTCCTGCATTCTTGCAGGATTTTACACTACGTTCTTCTACTCATTTCCTCCGTACTTTACTGCGCTATTTCCCGCCTCCACCCTTATTTTCTCTACTTGCAGCTCCTCTCTAATGATGTATCCTGGTGTTTCTCTTTCCACTCCAGTATTTTTCCTGCATCCCCTCTATCTATTTTCATTCTTTCCACCCCCACACTTCCGCCCCGTACAGTACCGCAACTTTGATCAATTTCTCAAATAATAATTTTCTTTTCTTTATTTAATTTGATTTAATTTTAATGACCTAGTTATTCTTTACTACAATTTTATAGTTGGCTTATACGTTTCTCAAACTGTTATATTAATAGCAGGCTTATGTTTATGTTTGAATTTTTCAAATTTGACAAAATGGTTTATTACATCTTTAACAATTTTTAACAAACATTACTACTGACGAAGATAACTGTAAGTGTTATCGAAACGTTTAGATTGTATAATTTAAAGTACACCATTAAAAAATCCCAAAAAAGATAAGTATTTTATTCTTTTCTTTATGTCCATTCCAAACAGTCTTTCCCCTACACTCCACACTTGACCTATTAACTTATTCCCTTTTCTCACTCGCTCTTATGTTCCCCACCTTTATTGTCTTGTCTCATTGTGAATCCCAGGTATGTGAATTCCTTTACTTGCTGGATCTCCTCATCCCTCCATTTCCATTCCTCCTTTTTCCTTTTTCCGCCATCTTTTCTCCATACCATTACCGTAGTTTTACTCCCATTGACTTCCAGTACTTTCCTTTTCAAATATCTGTCCAACGTTTTTAACATCCCCTTCATTTCCTTTTCCGCCCTTGCTAATAACACTATATTATCCGCCAGCGTCCACACTTTCATGTTCCCCACCACCAGGTCTCCAATATATACCGCGAATAGGCTTGGGCTCAGTCGGCATCCTTGTCTCAATCCCTTCCTCGTTACAAATCCTTCGTTCAGTTCTCCATTTAGTCTCACCCTGTCCCTCGTTTCTTCATATATTTCTTTTATCTTCTATCGCTTCTACCGTTACCAGTTTACCTCTTTCCTTCCCTAATTCCTTGTTTGCCATGTGCTTCAATATGTATACGTTATCCGTCGTTCTTCTCCCTTTCCTGAATCCTGCCTGTCCATCTGGTAACAGCTTCTTTTCCTCCACCTCCTTCTTTAACATTTCTTTCAGAACGTTTGCGTATATTTTGTAGGCCGTGTTTAGCAGTGTAATTCCCCTGTAATTTGTGATCCGATTCTTATCTCCCTTTTTGTACACTGGGCAAATATGTCCTTCCCTCCACCTCTCCGGGAATCCTTCTCCTCTCCATATTTTGTTTATTATTTCCGTCATCCTTTTTGTCACCTTTTCTCCTCCGTATATCCACTCCTCACCTTGTATCTCATCTTCTCCTGCCGCTTTCCCTTTTTTTACCTTCATTATTGCATCTCTTACTTCCTCTTCTTTTATTCCTTCTTCTTTTCCCCTATCTCGTGTCTTTTGTTACTTTGTCTTCCTTCTCCGTCCTGTATTTACTCTCCCTCCAGAGCGTCTCTGAAATACCTCTCCCACTCTTTTATTTGTATTCCCGTTTGTGTCCTTCCTCTTTACTTTTCTTTCTTTAAAATTTCCATACATATTCTTCTGTTTTTATCTACTTAATCTGCTCTTACTGTTTCTTTTTGCTTTCTTCCTTTTTACTTTCGCATGTTTTCCTGTATGTCTTTACTGCTTCTTTGTATTCTTCTTTGTTCGCTTTCCCCGTTCTCCACCGTCTTAGTGTTCTTTTTGCTTTCCTCTTGGCTTCCTTACATTATTTATCCCACCTTCTATTCCACCCCATTTTCTGCCCATTCAATCTTCTCAACTTGACTTTTTTCGTTGCTTCCTCCATTCTCTCTCTCATTTCTTCCACACTTTTTTTGCACTCCATTACCTTCCCATCTTATTTTCCCCATTTTTCCTTTCTACCTCTTTATACTGTCTTCTTAATTATATATTCCTCTTCTTCTCTGCGCTCTTCTCTTTCTCCCCCTTCCATTATCATTTCCAGGGGTTGGCGGTCCGATTTCCTCAGCCTCAGCATTCGTAATTACATAATCTATTATTGATTCTCCCCTTGCTGTACTCCCCCTCTCTCTTTCTTCTCTATTTCCATTCATTATTTCCCACCCCCTCTCGTTGCACATTTCTAACAGTTCTTTCCCTTCCGTATTCAACACTTTCTCCTTTGTCTGTCTTTTTCCCGTCCCTACCTTTTCTCGTAATCTCCCCTCTTCCCCTATTCTCGCGTTAAAATCTCCCCAATTATGGTCATACCTTCCCCCTCTCTTCTATCATCACCTCCCTAGTCTCTTTCATCTTTCTTTTGTATACCATCACTATTTTTATTTTTTCTTTACCCCACTGTATGTTTCTTTCTATGATCTCTTGTTTGTTGCACTTTCTCTTCTTCTTCCTTCTCCAACCATTTTCTTTTTATTCCCACTACTATCCCCCTTTGCTCTTCCTTTTGTATTGTTCCTATCCGCGCACTGCACCACCCATGACTATTCACTTGGAATTTCCCTTTCCACCACGCCCGTTCATTTTCTTCTAACCAAGTCTCTTGTAATCCCACCACCTCCTGCTCCCTTACATACTCTTAATCTTTATTCTTTAGTCCGGCCACATTCCAGAACCGTATCTTTAGTTCATCCATCCCTTCCTGTAGTTTTCTCTTATTTTCCCTTTGTTCCCTTTGTTGTTCTTTTCCGTTTCCTTTACTCTTTTGTCCATTTTGCTTCCGGTTCGTCCTCCTCCTTTCCCCTCTCCATTCTCCTTCTTTTAGTTGTTTGGTCTTTGTATGCCCCTTCTATCTCCCCTTTCTCTGCTTAGCTCCTTCGCTCTCTAATTCCATACGTATCTTTCCCCATCTATCTCCATTTTTCTATACCCTACCCATACCTTTCTTCCCTTCGCTCTTCCTTCCGCCGCCCTGTTCCTTATTTTTTTTGTGCACTCCTTTCTTCCCTTCTTAGATCGTGGTCTATGTACATTCCTCTACCACTCAGTTTTCTCTTCTCTGCCATAATCTTCTGGTTCTCCTCCCATCTCTCCATTTCCACCACCACGGACTCCTTTTCCTTCTCCCTGTTTATCACCAACACTTTTCTAACTACTGCTTTTGCATTTAGTTTCTCTTCCATCATCCCTTGTAGTTCTTTCTGTTGGTACTTGCATCTCCACCCCTTTATCACGATTCCTCATGTCACCGATTAGCTCCTTTATTTCCTCCATTTCTTTCTATTCCTTCCTCTTTTCCACTGTTGCATTATTACCACTTTTTCCTCCTCTGCCTTTTTTACGTCTGGCGATCTTATTATCTTGTTCCCTTTTCCAAATACTCTTGCCGTTCCGCTTCCTCTTCTTCCCTTTCCCTTTTATTCATTCCCTTCTGCTCTTCACTTTATCTACCCTTTTTCCATATTTTTTACTCGTCCCCAATTCAGTAATTTAATGTGCTTCCAATTATATGGATAAATTTAACTCAATATGAATTCAAATATTGAGGAAGAAGAAGAAAAAACAGAAACAACGCAAGAATTTGAATTAGCAGAAGGCACTGATGATGATGGTACAGAAGCAAATAATATGCAGGTAATTTTTTGTACCTACCTATTTATTAAAAACCCAAAGCATGTACAAATTAAGCTTTTCCTTTGGCTAACATTCCGTTCTGCCAATCAACTTTTCCATCTGAATATACATACTTGGTATAGACATCACGAGTAGCTGTAGCAGCTATGGTGGCTATTTTTTTCTTACATCTGCAATTCGTCGATTACCAGATTTTCTTGATCAAACAAAGTTCATGTTGTATATGAAGTATCACGCTATCTAAGAAAATTATGAAGAGCACAAATAGCAAGCACAACGTAGCATATATTTTCCGGGTACTTCATATTTATTGATATATGAGGAATTCTAAATCGTGCTGCCATTAGTCCAAATGCATTTTCTGAACCATTTCTGGCACGTGACAGTCGATATTTGAAAATTCTTTAACTATAAGGAAGATCTCTTTAGGGGTATGGTTTTAAAAAATGCTTATGTAAAAAAATGCTTCGTCGTCCAGAAATACAACATTAATGTTATTTTCTATATCAGTATTGTTTGGTAAATGTAACTGGCCTAAAACCATCATAAAGATTAGGAAGTATGCGTTTACACAAATAACGAATCTACCAATTCTGTGCTCTCAGTTAGTCCTCCATCAGAAATTCTTCCATTTTTTCCCACATCGACAAAAATAAATTCATAATTAGAATGGACCTGGGCCATCAAAACAATATTATAAAAATTCTTGTAATTATAATATTGTGCCCCTGACCGAGGAGAAGGTACAATACATATATGTTTGCCATCGAGGGCTCCTCCACAATTTATAAATTGGCATTTCTTTTTAAATCCGGCCGCTACTTCAAGCCAATCTTGCTGCGTAGATAGGAACTGAAATTATAAATAATTTTTGAAGGTATCTACACAAGTGTCATCGCTGCCTTCAACATCTCAACAACATTCAAGCTGACCTGTCCCCAAGCGGTCCAAAATAAAATAAGGAAGAGAGAACAAAATACCCAGATAGAATTTATCAATTTTTGCAAAAGTGAGCTTGCAAAAAGTAATTCCATCGATGAATTTGATGCAGCTGCAATTTCGCGGGCAAAAAAAATGAATCCAACCTAGGCTATATACGCAGACATGCTCATAAATCAAGTCGTGAACCTAGGGTTAATAAATAAATTAGCAGAAACTACGATTATAATGCATCAATTATCAACACCACTTCCACTCGTTCCACCGACAAGTTCATACAATCCTGCTTCATCAAGTTCATCGTTACATGCACCAGTACGACGCCCCTAATACAATCTTCAGATGTAGTAGGATTAACAACTTATTATGAACATGCCAGTCACGACTTCACTAATCTGTAGTAGTTTTTTTAGATGTTGATATTATTTAGGTTTAGGTTTTGTAACAGCAAAATGTTTACTTTTATTTTTCAATAATGCAAATGCCCTTACCTTTAAATATGTTTTTCTTAAAACTTTATAAATGGCCTTATATGTCTCATTTTAAATAAAGATGGCACAGGTATGCCATTTGAAAATTTCAAATAATCAAAAGAACGACCTGTGGTTAAATATCCTAATGTAGTTGTTAGTCTCTCCTCACCCATTTTCGTATCTTGTCTGGAAATTATTGGAGAAACCAAATCTAACAAAATGCGAAATGATTCGGAATCTATTCTCAAACAGTTTCTGAACTCCATAGGAAAATAATCGCGCAACTCATGTAACAGAGGTAAATGTTCATGTCTGTTGCTGTTTTTCAACCAAGATTTTCTCCAACATCTCCTTTGTCTCTTATTTGAAATATTCATATACACAGCCAAGCACAAAGCCACTTTTATTTTTCGTTTTTTAGTTATTTTCCATTTCAATAGGCCCGTTCACACGGACACTCAATCACAAGTGATTGGACTGTGGCGCTCCAGTCACCGGTGAATGAGTTTATGTATGAACACAAGCCTGAGAGCGCAGCCCTAGAGCGAGCAAAATCTCACACGTGCAGTTTTATCTTTTGTTGATGAAATTGTTTACAAGCTTGGAACGCAGCTTAAAACCTTTTGATTTTTTGTTATAAAGTGCTAAATTAATTTCTACTTTTGCGGTTTATTTCCAAAATTTCTTTAATTTATTTTGTCGTTTACTAATTTCAGTTTTTTGAAGGTTGATACAAGGTATTGGAAGAAAGACGTTATGATAGAGTTTATTGACATGTATAAGAGTAATCTATGTTTATGGAAAGTTCAATGTAAGGAATATACCAACAAAAATTTTAAAAGGAAGCTTATGAACAATTAATAGTACTGTGTAAACGTATTTTTTCTGATGAAAACCAAGATTTTGTGGTATAAAAGATTCAAAGCATACGAGGAGTTACAAAAAGTAGAAGATTCTAAAAGATTTGGAACATCTCCCGATGAGCTTTGTGTACCGTCTTTGTGGTATATGACCTCACGTTATTTACTAAGGACCAGGAGCTACACACTACCAGTATTAGCAGTTCAGAAGATATTAACCCGGATGCAGATGCCTTTGATCTAGCATTAAGTTTTGAAATTCCAAATTCAGTAATTAATAAGCAATTGAATGCAAGTATTGAGGTAAGTTTATTTTATATCTGCTATAAAAAATTAGTTACATTTTGTTTTATCCAAAGGAAAGTATACAATAACAAAAATAACAAGTATAGTTTAAAAAAGACAATTAAAAAAATAATGATTTAACAAGTGTAAAATAAATCTAGGAGTTGCCTTTTTTAAGCATGAGATCCTGCCAATCTATGTTCCCATCTTCACTATTAAAACAATTCATATAATCCTCACGATTCCGTTTCGCTTCTACAGAATGTAACTGATTGTAAGGAGGACAAGTCCACACTATGATCTCACCATTCACCCTTTTTAAGTTCATTACCGTTACATGTATATTTGTCAAATGTCGAAGCTGTAGCATACGTGCTTTCAGATTTTAGTAAAAAATTATGTAATGCACATATCGCTAAGGCTGTATATATTTCTTTTCTCGGAGCCATGTGTATAGGTGTATGCAGAATTCTGAATTTAGATATAAGTTGCCCAAAGCAATTTTATGCAAAATTTCTAGCCTTGGACAATCTGTAGTTAAAAATTCTTCTTTGATAATTTAGATCATGTGAAAATGGTTTCAGGAAATTGTTATGTAGGCGGAAGACTTCATCGCCAAGGAATACAAAATTAAAGTTTTTGGTTATTTCAAAACTGTCCGGCAAATTTAGTTTATTATTTTGTAATTTCTTGTAAAAATCTGTGTATTCAATGATCCCGACATCAGATATCCTTCCATTTTTTCCGACGTCCACATAAACAAATTCATACAATAACAATTTTTATAATTGTAATATTGAGCTCCAGAGGAGGTACAATCCTTATGTGTTTCCCATCGACCGCACCACCACAATGGTGGAATGTCTCACCAATTTGGATAATTTAACCATAAAAACATTTTACTGCAATTCCTCTAACTATACAGGGTGTGGCGCGAAGAGTTTTGATTAAAAGTAATGGCGGATACAGTTATGTTAAAAATCTGAAATTACGAAGATGTAGGTTTTGGATGACTCTGAGTTCAAATATAATATTGTCCTGAATGTGGCGCTTCCGGTTATACCGGAAGTAGACGTCAACTTTGTTAATTTAAATGGAACCTAATATTTTTTATTTTATTTTCGAATTCTACATCAAATTCTAGGTAAAATTTGTGCACAATGTCCTATACCAAAAATGAAGTATTTTCGAGATATTTCGATTTCTTTTTAAATTTTGAAAAAATCCTAGCCCACATTGAATAACGATATCTCCATTAATAACGAAGCTAGTGACGTGAAATTGTAACCCATAAACAACAAGCGCTTGCCCGTTAACTCCATATATCCATATCATTGATATTTCATACAGGGTGTTTTAAACTTAGCCGCCAACATGCACAATTTAAATCAAGTTGCTTACATTAAATAGAACACTCTGTATTTTATTACATTTCCCGCTCTATTTTTTTAAGCCAATTCGTTTGGTATCAGTATTCCCTATACCTAAATCCAACCACTTTTGAGATATTTCATTATCTTAGTTAAAACATAACAACACTTAATTATTTCAACATTAGTAAAGGGTAGGTCATGATTTCCATTATTTAAGGTGTTATTTTTTCATAAGTTATTCATTCTGAAAAGTAACCAATAGCCTGAAAGGATTATGAATTGTGGATACCATTAAAAACGTTAACTAGGTATTTTGTATTAATTTAATTAGATAACTTACAAACAAAAATAACTAAATGTAATATTAAACAAATAAAGTTTTATAATAAGTGTTCAAAATTAGCACCATCTACTTCTAAACATTTATGAATCCTTTTCATTAAGTTATGTCTTGCAATTCTGGAACTATGGTCGGGTGTTAGAGAATTAAAAGCCAGTAAGATTCTCTGCATCATATCTTCCTTTGTCGTAACAAGTTTGGAAAATACCTGATTTTTAATGTAACCCCAAATATCAAAATCTAGAGGACCCAAATCAGGAGAGCGAGCTGGCCAACGAAACGGACTCTGATTGGCAATTCATCTATCATCAAACATGTCGTAAAGATGCTGAGCAACAGACCCAAAGTTATGAGGAGGTGCTCCATCTTGCTGATACCAAGCTGAAGCTGCCTCCCCATTTCTTAAAGTATGTAACGCCGTTCGTATGGCTTCTTCTAAAATGTGGCAATATCTTGTACCATTTAAATGTTCATCATAAAATCTTAATGCCAAAATTTTATCGTCTGTTATTGCACAAAAAACATTAAAACTCCAACTATCTTAGAAATAACGTTCTCTACTAACATGTGGATTTTCATTAGACCAAAAATGGGAATAATGTCGATTAAATAATCCATTTTTGCTAAATTTTGCTTCACCACACCATATAACTTGGGTCTTCATTAAAAACCATTCACAGAATTCTACCCTTCGAGGAAGATCACCTAATTGTAAGTGTTGCACCAAATGATATGAAAATGGTTTCCATTTGTGTTTTTTTAAAATGCGATGAATTGTTCTCGTCGACAAAGCAAGATCTCTCTCACAATCTCTAATGGAGGCACTTGGAGAGGCCGTAAAATAACCCAAAACATTAATTTCGTTTATGTCACTGTCCACTAGTGGTTTATTTTTATTAATTTTTGTCTTAAATTGACCAAACTGACGGCAGTTTTTAAGCAATCTTCTTACAATATCACCAGTTGCATTTGGTCGATTTGGATATCTTTCTGCAAAAACACGGTAAGTCTATATTCTATTACACTCACCGTAAATAATAAGATTTAAAAAATCATCATTAGTAAATCCTACATTTGCCATTATTTAGTATGAAATACAAACTGGTAAAGAAAACTGTCAAAACAACATAAACAATTAACGTTCTAACTATCAAATTTTTGACAGCCATGGCCTACCCTTTACTAATGTTGAAATAATTAAGTGTTGTTATGTTTTAAGTAAGATAATGAAATATCTCAAAAGTGGTTGGATTTAGGTATAGGGAATACCGATATCAAACGAATTGACTTAAAAAAATACATAGGAAAATGTTACGACAAAGGAAGATATGATGCAGAGAGTCTTACTTGCTTTTAATTCTCTAACACCCGACCATATTTCCAGAATTACAAGACATAACTTAATGAAAAGGATTCATAAATCTTTAGAAGTAGATGGTGCTAATTTTTAACACTTATTATAAAACTTTATTTGTTTAATTTACATTTGTTATTTTTGTTTGTAAGTTATCTAATTAAATTAATACGAAATACCTAGTCAACGTTTTTAATGATATCCACAATTAATAATCCTTTCAGGCTATTGGATACTTTTCAGAATTAATAATTTATGAAAAAATAACAAATTATCACCTTAAATAGTGGAAATCATGACCTACCCTTTACTAATGTTGAAATAATTAAGTGTTGTTATGTTTTAACTAAGATAATGAAATATCTCAAAAGTGGTTGGATTTAGGTGTAGGGAATACTGATACCAAACGAATTGGCTTAAAAAAATACAGCGGAAAATGTAATAAAATACAGGGTGTTCTATTTAAAGTAAGCAACTTATAAATGATTTAAATTGTGCATGTTGGCGGCTAAGTTTAAAACACCCTGTATGAAATATCAATGAGATGAATATATGGAGTTAACGGGCAAGCGCTTGTTGTTTATTGGTTACAATACAATCTTACGTCACTAACTTCGTTATTAGTGGAGATATCGTTATTCAATGTGGACTAGGATTTTTTCAAAATTAAAAAAAAAATCGAAATATCTCGAAAATACTTCATTTTTGGTATAGTACATTGTGCACAAATTTTATTTAAAATTTGATGTAGAATTCGAAAATAAAATAAAAAATATTAGGTTCCATTTAAAATAACAAAGTTGACGTCTACTTCCGGTATAACCGAAAGAGCCACATTCAGGACAATATTATATTTGAACTCAGCGTCATCCAAAGCCTACAGCTTCGTAATTTCAGATTTTTAACATAACTGTATCCGCCATTACTTTTGATCAAAGCTCTTCGCACCACATCCTGTATAAACGGCCAATACAATAACACAAATCTGATCTAGTACATATAATGTTAAGTGTTGTCAAAATAACATTTTATGTAATAAACTACTTTTTGTACTGTTCAAATAAATAAAAAACGTTATTACTTACCTTCATGCACTCTTCTTTCAAAGATTCGTGTATTGCTGTACAGGTCTCGGGTTTCAAAGTACAAAGAGTTGATGCTCCAATTCCAGTGCTAAATTTTAGATCTTGTAGAGATCGACCCGTTGCTATATATCTCAAAGTTGCATTTAATTTTTCTTCGGGAGGAATACTGTGCCTCATTACTGTATCCTTTTTAGTTACTTGATCTTGGATCGACAATAGTCGATCAAATGTTCTACCTTCCATTCTCAAATAGTTACGATAATCCTCAGGATAGTTTTCTTTAAGCACACGAATAAGCGGCATGTGTCCAAAGCGATTTCGATCAATTCCTTACTCATTCACGCCTTTCAGACCTCAATCTTTTTAACACTTTGTAATACGTATACATATAAATCGCGGGAAAGAGCAAAGCAAAACAATGTTGTTACTTTCTAGCACAAGATTGGAACGGCACAATCCAAGCATGTGTTAGGATCGTATGACCGGAGCGCCACCGTCCAATCACTCTTGATTGAGTGTCCGTGTGAACGGACCTAATCTAAAACACGCGTTAAAACTGTTGAAAGTTTCAACGTTCCAAGAGCCACGATTATCACGTGCGAAACTGGACAGGCTAAAACCGCGCGATGGGACGTTGCGATTTTTAGGGAATAGTATATTGAGTATCAAAAACAGTAAGGGACGTTTACCGGTCGACGGCCATCGCTCAGCTGATGCTCATACTGTTATTTTCACGATTGTATTAAATTTACCACAATTGAAATTATTTCATTTCTACTAAATAAACGAAAAGTCAAAAGTGACGTTTTAAATAGAAATATCCAAATTTTTTGTTCTTATTGTTGTCAAATATAGGTACTATATATAATTTTACGTTGGTAAGTAAAAGACGTCGTAAGTAAGATATTTACCGACGAATTGGGCCTCGCAACTAGTAAACATATCCTATACTGTCGTGGAAACAGATATGGTAAATAAACGAAAAAGCTCAATCCTGCAAAAAAATATTTAAGACGCGACACTCTTGGCTGCGCGAAAATTCGCGTGATTGGAACGAGGCGCGCCAATCGCGCAGGAAAAAGCGTAAGTGTAAAGGTATGTAATACCTTTTAAAATGTTTAACAATCTTTATGTGCTAATCGAAGCACTTTCAAATGGGTTTAATTGCATAAATGACAATGATGGAAGATATTGTGAGATGATGCCAGTAGTTGAAAAACAGCACTATCAACTATATTCAAGAGCGATAGTGCGGTTTTTATCTGTTATGACTGTTACATTTTATTTAAAGTCGAACGTATAATTAAGATATTTATTAAATGCTTTAAAATCTTTAAAAGGTTAGTTGAAGGTTGGGTTATATGTAGTCTAATAAATCATCTTGTTATACAAAGACTAATATGATGATCATTAATTAATTGGAAACTGTTTGTTTGTTCTTTTTCTATCTACCACTCAGACGACAAAAGCTGTCGGTAGGTGTAAGGTCACATTGCCGTTGATGAATCCGAATGAGATTATTTTTCAGAAGGTACACAAACATAAAACTGGCTTAGTGATTTATTTAATGACACTGGAATTCCTACTTTATATAAATACTTCAATTATATGTTACATTGCTACTAAATATATCATTATGTATTGCATCAAAGCTATTTATTTTAATGCTTATCTAATTTTTTAATTTTTGAAAGCTTTTCTTTAACTTTACTTCTGCTGGAAAAAGTTGAAAATTGACTGAAAATTTTACGGAAAGCGGCTTTCTTATAAGCTAAAAGAGAACATAGGTATGTTTATACTAAACCTGTTTATTTCTTAACAAAAGAACACAACCAACGCGTAAAGTAGGCGTTGTCTGTAATCAGAGAGGTTTATATATTTTTAACTAATAGCGTACAAACACTGATTAAGCAACAATGAGTACCTAAAAGAATTAATAAATTATGTCCCGATACATACATGCTTGAAAATTAAATTTTTGAATTCTACTGTTACATGTGTATTTTAGCAAAAAAAGGAAATTGTTTCAGAATATAATACAAATTAAAATTTATTTAGAGTAATGGACAAAATAATACAATCTCGATGCAAACTGTTACACTTGATTGCCTTCTATTGAAAATTAAAAAAAATGGCATAGAAATAGAAATGGTATAAATTGTGCGACAATAGGTTCCTAATAAATTAAAATTGTTTTGTAAACGCAAAAAAGTGCAGGTTAGTGTGTCATAAATGGTGCATTTAATCTTTTCACGAAAAACAAATCATTTAAGACTCCATTGTTTAACGCCATTTATCAAAGTTTGTATATAAGAAATTTACAATTATAAAGTACATTTCTAAGATAATTGAATCTGACATTTTACGAGTTGTTTATAATTATAAAATACATTGTTAATAAATTTATTTATTCCATTCAAAAACTTACTTCTTGTCTAGAATGTGTTTATGAATTTTAGGCATTGCAATGTATTTTTTAATGTTTGTTAGGATAGAATACTGTTTTTTTAAGAAATAAGATGTAAAGTTTGATTCAAGTAAAGTTGGGTATGACTCATCGATGTAAAACTCTATAATAAAATTACAAGTCATATTAGCGCACTAAAGCGTGTGTCGTGATTAAGAGCAGCATCTGTCCCTCCACTCATTTTTTGAAATTATTGTTTATGCGTTTTTGCTTTACTTTGTATAAAAAAACAGATTTTATCAAAAATATTTACAAGTTGTACAGTGAATTATCGGTAATTTGGTAAAATTTTTACATAATTTATATAAAATTTACAAAATTTTAGATATGCTACGTAATAAGCATCTTAAATCTCAAGCGCAGCTCGAAGTTATGAACGTGCTTAATTATTTTGGACGGGAACGTGACAATCAAGTGGCACTCGTTTCATTTGAATCTGTTATGCAGGTATGTAGTACATTATTGTGTAAAATACTTGGAAGTACTACTTGTAGCGCACGTCTGAAGCATGTGGGGTTAATATAAATACAGATAGTGCTATAAAAAAAAGGTTACAGAAGCCCAAACATAAAATAAACCTGCACAGTCACTAGCTAAGCGGAGAACACGTACAAAATCTAAGTCCACCGAAATTGATGACTACGTGAAGGATGCTGTAAAGAGAAAAATTTATGAAACGCATTCAAAATGTAAATACAAACATGCAAGACTTGTCTAGTAGTACTATACCTATTTTTGTATGTATACATGTTACGCTGCCATCATTACAAAAAGAATTAATTAATATCTTATATTCCAATCGCTTTTCATCTAAAGTAGATAATGGTAGGAGAGGTTTACTGGACACATATTGTTGCCAATATGAATATTACTAAAATAAAGAAGAAACATTATACAATCCTGTATTCTTACATGAAACTTGGATTTTCAGTCGAGGATCGCACAAAAAAAAGTGACATGGTAAATCTTAGGAGCGCGGAAGAAGCAGCCAATGGGCTAAGGGAAAATGTTGTAATTTAGTTATTACATTATAATTTCTCGTAAAATAACTGTATTTTTTAGATTTATAGTTGTTCAGACAGGTAATGAAGATCGATTTATTTCCGATGCTTCACTTTTGTTTTCTAGAAAGTCGCAAAGTGAAGACTATCATGGAGATATGTGTGACGAATTGTTTACAAAATGGTTTGAAAATATTTTAATTGTAAACTTAAAAGAACCATCTTTAATTGTAATGGACAATGCTAGTTATCATTCCAAACTTCTAGAAAAAGTTCCAAACAATTCGTCTAAGGAGAAAGAAATATGTAATTTTCTATTAAAGCACAACATAGCTTATGAATCTAGCATGTATAAAAAAAAATTACTGCAATTAGTTGTAGATAATGCGATACCAAAGGTGTATGATATAGATGAAATATCGCACAAGTGTGGACAGAGTACTACGGTTACCACCATATCATTGTCAATTTAATCCAATTGAACTGGTGTGGGCAAACTGCAAAGAACACTACAACAAAAATATAGGAAGATATAATTCCAAATTTAACGATGCCATGTAAAAAAATATGGATGGAATCCTTGCAACGAATTGATGGGACATACTATCAGAAATGCATTAAACATGCCGAAGTGTCGTTTGTTAGAGTGGTGGGAAATTGAAAAACATTTTGAGGTTGTACACCTATTAATTATATCTGTTAACGATTGCACTTCTGAGAGTGATAATGATAGTGAATAATTTTTTTAAATTTAAATGTTTTAATTCAAATGTAATATTCTAATTTTTACATAACATATTGATAACTCTACAATAGGTACACTGAATACATGTACTGAGTTATGTAAATGGCTTTTCAATTAACTTGGAGCAATAGGTAATCTACTTAAACTATCTACTAATTAAAATATTAAAGATCTATAATTTCGTTGAACTTCGAACCACATTACACTGTACACGCTTTCTTCTACAAGAATGAAATAATCACAAATGCATCGATATCTATGTTATCGTAAAGTACCTACAAGAATTATGTCGATTTCAAAGCAATAATTATGCTTCTAGAGGGGCTGTTATAAATCTTGAGAATAACAAATCAATTGCAACTTTTAACAATTTTTCCACCTGAAAAGTATTGGTTTACTTACAGATATATAGGGTATATACTATGATGGTATGTAATTATAGTCAAACTATGTCCTAAATTATAACAATTCACTGTCGCAGCAAAATATTTTTGACTCTATCACTAAAATAAATGGATGTAATGGATAATTTTTCTAGCTTAAAATATAAAAAACATTCAATAATTTTCAACTTTCTTTGACATTTTATGGAAATTTA
Source organism: Vesta saturnalis (assembly GCA_036346205.1). Lineage (NCBI taxonomy): Eukaryota > Metazoa > Arthropoda > Insecta > Coleoptera > Lampyridae > Vesta > Vesta saturnalis. Next base: position 365,271 of record JARFJB010002228.1, on the reverse strand, counting down.
TGTGGAGACATCTGCCGATAAAAATATTAACTAAAAGATACTTTGCTGATTTAACACTTACGTCGCCTAAATCTTAGTTGGTGTAATTTTAAGAAAAGTCATACCCAACTTTATTTGAATCAAACTATAGCAGTCATTGTTTGAGAACGTCATTTTTAAATAAAACAACATATTCAACCAATTCTTATTTTTGCATTAGGAAGATGTAATTGTGTTTTGAACAACATATGTTTAACACTGCTTCTTCTTTATGCGTTATGATGGATCCAATTTCGAAAAACTTTTTGTTGATGTGTTGACGCAAACTCCATAGAAAAATTTAATGGTGATAAATCACAGGACCTAGGTGGCCAAGTTACTGCGCTTCATCGCTGAATATGATTCATTTTTCTACCAGCGATATTTTACAATTGCTACAAAGCGTAATTCGCAAACTTACGGCGTACACGATGACCAAAAGGCTTTAATTCTTAAGCCAGCATAATTTTTATACGTATGTGGACCAAGATCGTTGCGCAAAATTTGCCATGTAGTCACTGTTGAGAGACCATATTGCTGAAAACGTAGACGAACAGACTAATTCTGGTTTTCCAGAACACTCTTACAGCAGCACCATTATTTTCAGAACATACATTTCACTTGTTTGTAGCTTGTTGTGTACTATAGTTTGTTCATTTAACATTAACATCTCCAACGTCAATCAGAATTTGAACGTTTTTCAATGGTTAGTTGTATGTTTTTGGGTTTATGGTAATAATAAAGTTTGTTTACGACACATAAAAATACAAAACAGCTTTACGTAAAACAGGAAAGAAAAGTATTTGATACAAAAATATTTGTCCGTTATTGTTTGATGCTGCTCTGGGAAGCAAAATGGAAAGAAATTCAGACTTACTCAAGGCTGTCTGGTTCTCATTCCCATTAAATAACTCTAGCAATGATAACCAACACACTAATCGCTTAATAATTACTACTACGCATTGGTAGAAGGAAACTCATCCTTACATATCAAAGACTTAACCTCTCTTTTAAATGAACTCATCGGTACAGATTTCAGTTTATGCGGTAACATATTTATATAATGTGAAATACAATAAAAATAAGATTTTTTAAAGATCTCAAGTCGATGAAAAGTAATATCTAAATAGTCTTTGCGTCTTATGTTTATATTATGGACATCAGTGCGAAATGGTAAAAGCATTGTGGGATATTTGTAGCTAGTATTTTATGACACAGAGTGAAACAGTGGGCGATCCTGCATGCACAACCATCCAGTAGCCTTAATCATATACTATCCTTGCCACCAACGAACAAACCACTTATAATAATACGAGTTAACATTAAAAAAACGGATTGAAATTATTTCCGTAATAATTTCTTTTAATTAATCACTATTTTCGGAAATGGCGGTAGTGAAGTTACAGGTTTTCATATGATTATAAATACTAGTTATTGTAAAATTTACACCGTATAAGAACAAAACGTTTATTTTGTGAAATCGAAGAAAATTGTTCATTAATTTCATTTTTGGCTTCAGCATCTTGTTCTTGTAAATATTACTTGTTGTTGTTGGTACATTTAATTTTAAAAATGATAGTATCTAAAAAATGTGTTTGTTTTTGAACATATAGCTTAAAATGTACTTAAAATGCATATAGGAACGTGCTTGTAGTTTTATTTGTTAGCTTATAAATTTTACACTATAAACTTCTCACATGGGCTTAATTACACAATGTAGCAGTTACCTGATTGTTGTAGATAAAAAAATTACTTGTTATTTTAAACTAGAAAATAATAGCATCAACACAAAGAGGTTTTTGTTTTTTAAAATACCTGTGTAAGGTGAAAGGTGGGAAACTTAAAGTTCTTGGGGGAAACACCCGTTTGTAATAACTTTTCTAGTTATAAGAGAAATTTTAGGGCGACGTTTCTGTTTGTTGCAACTTTTTTAATAACTGAAACAAAGTGTCATGGGAAAAGAGCATTAAACCAAAAAAAAGAGGCACGTGGAAACGGCGGAAACGAGAAGAACATGGCGGAAACAAACTGAAAAATACAAGATGCTGCGATAAATTCAATGACAGAAACAAACTGAAAGAAGCAACCTAACTGAAATAAAATAATTGGAATGAGGTGACAGTAATAAGATGGTGAAACAAATTAGCAGACATACGATAGATGCTGGATTCTAGACTCATAGTTTTGTAGTCAGGTGTAAAACTAAGATGTTCCAACCAGCTCAAGAACCAAGATGCTGGAGCGAAAGTGTCTGCACACGGTCGATATTGGGCCGCGTTTCTGTAGCTAGGCCAGGCTGCTGAAACTACCGCTGGACCAATTCCAGAAATAGGGGATGGAGCTAGACGCAAGACGCACAAGATGGCTCCGTACAGTAGATACTATGGGAGAAAGATTCTGTTAACAAAATGCTTGACCAAGGTTCTGCAGTTAGATGAAGAGATGCTGGAGGGAGGATCACCACATGATCAACACATAGGATCTAATATGTGGAAGCAAGATGATGGGGCCAAGACCGGCGAGGGGATGATGTATACTGAAACTCTTTGAAATGGGCAACCCTTTCAATTTTAAAACTCCTTACCTTTCTTTCTTTCATCATACATTCTACTGCATTCAGTCAAGTGTTATGCGGCCTCACCTCTAATTTCACCCACATATATTTGCTTTGTGTTAATCTTGAGTTGTTTATTCTCTTGACCAAACCAACGTAGTGTACTACTTTTATAACTATCATCGTCTTTTCTTCGCCACACTCCTTCATTGTACACTCATTCTTCATCTTATCCCTTCCCGTTTTACCGCATGCGCTTCTCAGGAATCTCATGCCCACGGCGTTTATTTTTCTTTCGTGCTATTTTTGACATACCCACGTCTCGTTTCTATACAGTACTGATGGGACAAACACACCATTATAGATTGCTCACTTCGCGGCTATGCTCATGCTTTCGTTTTTCATTATCGTCCATATAATTCCAACCACTTTCCTTCCAGCATTGACCCGTTGTCCGTTGTCTAATCTCGCCATCAATTGTACATACATTCCACCCAGATATACCTACACTGAGCAGACTTATTTCTTTGTAGTTTTTGCAATCACTCTTATTCCCATTACCTTTATACAGTGGTACAATGATCGCACTCTTCCAATCACTCGGCACTACTTCAGACTTAAGGCATGCATTGAATAATTCACACAATCTTCGTATAAGCTTTGCACCTCCATATTTTAGAATTTCACCAGTGATTTCATCCACACCTGCTCCTTTACCGTTTTTCAATGTTCCTACCGTTTCCTCTATCTCATTTAACCCAATATTCTTCTCAGTTTCATTCACTATTCCTTCTTCATTCTCCTTATTTAACTCTTCAATCTTATTTTCCTCACTAGTGAACAGCTTTCCGAAATATTCTTGCCTGAATTTGCTCACTTTACAATCGTCCCATTCATGCTCCTATTCATCACTCCTGCAGCGTTCTGTTTTGGGCTACGTTTTGTATTTTTGAGCCATTTGCAGAAAAGTTTTTTGTTTCCCTCAAAATCATTCTGCATTTTCTCTCCTTCCACATCCATCACTTCCTCCTTACTTGTTCTCACTGTTTCCTTCTCTTCTTTGTTTCTTAATCTGCACACCCCATACAATCGCCTTTTCTCAGTCTCATATTTTTTTCTGAAATTATTGCCATATACGCATCATTTTTCTTACATACTGCCAATTTTACAGATTCATTCTACCAAGCACATTTTTTTCTGTCTACCAATAGTCGCTCTTCCACATACCCATATTGCACAATTGACAACACAGTCTTTCAAGCTTATGCATGCACTTTTAACTTCATTGTCCTTTATTTATTCGTTCCACACTGTTTCATTCACATTCAACTCTTTACTTACAATATCTGCATATTTCATTCCCGCACCATTATCTACCAGTGTATACCCTAATTCTGGATGTTCGCACTACATATTAAGCAGTTATACCCAACCAGTATTTTTCAATTGAAGGTTGGTTTTTGTAAGCTATAAGTTAAACCATACCAGCATTTTTGAATTGTGAGCTGGTTTTTTCAAGCTGTAAATTATGATTTGAGTGATTTGATCGAGATTGATTTGATTGGTTTGATTTATTAATTGATTTGATTAGTTGATTTGTTTAATTGATTTGATTGATTGATTTGATTAATTGATTTGATTAATTCTATTGATTAATTGATTTGATTAATTGATTTGATTAATTGATTTGATTAATGGATCTGATTAATTGATTTGATTAATTATTTTGATTAATTGATTTGATTAATTGACCTGATTAATTGCTATGATTAATTGATTTGATTCATTGATTTGATCAATTGATTTGACTAATTGATTTGATTAATTGATTTGATTAATTGATCTGATTAATTGATTTGATTAGTTGATCTGATTAATTAAATTGATTAATTGATTTGATTAATTGATTGGCTTCAGATTGGTTTAATTGACTGATTTTATTGAGTGATAATTGAATTGATTAATTGACTTGATTTATCTGGACGGTGTCTAGGGACCAATCAGAAACCAGGTGGCGTGGCCTACCTTTAGACCTTCTAATCAGAATGCGAGGCCAGAATACTATTTCGAATTTATAGTTTTCTCAGTAGTAATATCACAAGAGAGTGAGAATAAATTGAAAATAATCTGACAGATTTTCGAAAACCTGTTGTTACGGGCTCCCGTGTCTATTGCCGAATGGCAACAGGGTAGAGAAAATATGGAGAATTATTTTCTAATTTATCGACCTCTCGTGTGGTATTCGTTGGATTATTTTTCACGTTACAATAAGAAACACATTTTCAATATTATATTTTTATTCTAACAAATTAAGGTTTCTGAACTTTCCAATTGATGACAGAAGTCAAATAAAAAAATATACGTTGTCATTCAATGAAAACAAAATACTTAAACAATTCTCGCGGTAATAATGTAGGTAGATTATTTTCACTATAAGAACGATTTGATTGGCTAAAACGTATGCACATGACTTAAATTGAAAGTTTCTATTGGTTCTTAGAAACGTCAAGAAATAATCGTTATAATTAGACCTCAGATTTCTAAGCAAATGCTTATTTGTGTGTATTAGGTATACTGCCTTGAAAATAAAAATAAAGTCGTTTCAGACAATTTTATGGAAAATGAGCTAAAGTTATTTATGCTTATTCTGCTTATTTTGGTGTTTAAGTGCTTATTTATGTAAAACGTGCTTATTTGTGCTTATTTTCTGCTCGGGGATATTTAAGTTGAACTTATATTTAAAATTTAAGCTTGTCTATTTTAAAATCTCTTGAACAATGCGTTTTTGTAAAGTTTTTAAATAAACACGACAGATAGAATAAGCTACCACTCTAGAGATTAACTAGGTCGTAAGCCGATGGCTTAATTGTTAAGATTTTCGAGAATTGTGTATTTTAAGTAGGCACAGATGTTTGTTTACAACTCAAGTATATTCAAAACCAAGAGTCAGCAGCGTAAACAAGTGTACACCGCGTGATCGCCTCGTGCTTTGTAGGTGCCGAATGGTCAAGCCCTAAAACATGTGGTTTTCTATCCCTTCTACTTCAAAAACATTCTCAGTTTGAATTTTCATATACATTCGGAACTGACTACTTGTTGTTGCTGCTTCAATGCACTTTCTAACAGCAAATGAAATTAATTCTAATTAAATTCAACTGATTACTAGATAATTAAACTATAACTTTCGGTTATTAAAAAAACAAAAATGGGAAAGGATAAACTTCCAAAAAGTGTTCTAATTAAACAGTGGTTAAAAGACTACGACTGCATATTTTGTAATGTTTGCAACAAAGAAGTAAGTATCTAACGCAATTTTAATTTTAATTACATAATTTCGGTCATAAGTTTTGTTCGAATAATAAACAAATAAATTTAATATAACATAATAATGCATTTTAGTGTTTTCAAGGTATCAAGCAACAAAAAACATCAAATTCAACAACACGTTAAAACATCTTTGCATCAGGCCAGTGTTGCTCGAAAACAATCATTAAAACAAACATTTTTAACCAATTCAACTGAGAAAAGAAATGGTTTTTCTGAAGATTTGTGTCGTGCTTTAATCGCTGCAAATATCCTGTGGAAAGCTATTGAAAATCCAATTTTTAAAACATTTTTGGAAAAATATTGGGATCGCAGTATCCCTACGGAATCAACATTAAGAAGAAACTATCTGGACGTTTGCTATAATTCTGCCATACAGCAAATACGAGAAGACGTATCAGGACATCCAATTTGGTTTCCAGTTGACGAAACTACTGATGCCGTAGGAAATTACGTTGCCAGTTTTATAGTAGGCAAATTAAGCAAATTCGATTCAACAAGATCATATTTGGTATTCTCTCAAGTCTTAGAAAAAACGAATAGCAATACGGTAGCTTATTTTGTGAATTCCTGCTTAAGATTTCTATTCCCCACGGAGTTTAACGACAAAAATGTTTTACTCATGTGCACAGATGCCGCAGCTTACATGGTAGCTGCAGGAAAATTACTGAAAACATTTTTCCCTAACTTAGTACATGTTACGTGTCTAGCACATGGTCTTCACGGAATAGCAGAAACTATTAGGGATTCATATCCAAGCGTTAATACTTTCATTGCTGTAATTAAAAAATATTTCTTAAAGTACCCACGCGCCTAGCTAAATCTATAAATCTAAATTGCCCAATTTATCATTACCCCCAGAACCTATTATTACAAGATGGGGTACTTGGTTAAAAGCAGTAGACTTTCATGTAAACCATTTTAACGATATAGCAGAACTAATTAATGATTTTGACGAAACTGACGCAATTTCCATTCAAACTGCAAAACGTCTTGTGAAAGACAAGAATTTGCATAAGAATATTGTATATATCTCCAGCAACTTTTTATGTATTGCAGAAGCAATTAAAAAACTAGAAAATTCCCATCTTTCCCTTAATGATAGTTTAAATATAGTAAGAACTCTCAAAACCGAAATAGAAAGTTCAAACGGAAAAACTGCGGAAATTGTTAAAATCAAATTTGCTTTCGTTATTAATAAAAATCTTGGATACCATACTTTGGATGCAATTGATAAAATACTATCAGGGGAAGGGAATATTGATTCGCCCAGTAATATTCCCTTGGAACTAGTGCAGTTTTTTAAATTTGCTTTTGAAATTACCATTAATTTTTTTATGAGTTTAGTTGTTAAAAAAAACCTCGTAGTTGTTAGGGGTTAATCGTTTTATGTTTCTTTTAGAACATTAGGGCACATTGTATTTTATTTAAATATATATTGTTCCATAAATAAATACATGAACTACTTTACTTATTTATTATTGCCTTTCACTCTGGAGATAAATAACGCAATTTTTTATTGGTGCATAAGGAATGCTTATTGTTGCATATAAACGTTTATTTGTGCTTATGAATGCTTTTTTAATGCTTATTTTAACAATTTTAAAATGCATATTGAATGATTAGAAATCCTAGGTCTAGTCATAATAAACAAGGGGTCGACAAGGGGGCGAAGGTCAGAGAATAAGTTCCGTGCCCCTATACCTGTATTATGGGATAGCATGAGGGCCCCCTTCATGAAAATGCTATTTCAAATCTCCCGCCGTAGGAATGACAAAAATAGCTGACAAAATGGCCACCAAAACAGAATGTCCGTCAAAGCAAAATGGTCAACATGACTAAATGGCCGTCAAGCCCCGCCTGCAAAATGGCCGCCGGTCACGTGACAACCACTACCACCACCATGATCTCCACCCTCCCACTATCCGACTCCCACCACTGATAAGGTTCTGTCGTTCAAGTGCCCTCATTCTACTCATATCTCCCAATATCGCAACTCTTTCGTTTGGCTTACATGTGTTCAACACATTCTGTACATCGTTCCAGAAGTTCACTGGTGTACAGCATGCAATGAGAAACATTTTTCGAAATTCCATTTTTATTCTAACCCAAATTACCCAGGAGATACCAATTCATACTGTTTAACATATATTTTCGCTATTTCACTCCCGATTACTCCAACTGCTTTACCGCCATGCATTTCAGTCTTTACTGCTGACCATAGTACTAGACTGCTATCCTCCACAGCATCCGTTCCTTTGTGTTTTGTCTCCATTACACACGGAATATCACGCTGCCTTTCATTCATTACATTCGCAATTTCAAAGTATTTACCATACACACCTCTAGCATTTCACGTACCAACTCGCCATTCGTTCCTTGCCCTGTCGTCAACAACGGGACCTGTCTGTTTCGACCTTGACCGCCACTTGTGGAGCAGACCGGTTACTAGCCAAATCGTGTCCCGGACGATATAACATTTCCTACTAATCAACTAATGGTATCGTCTTACTACCGGGCAGTGCTGGTGCTTATTTGCCTACTGTCCCGTCAAGAAAGGAAGTTAGAAGCAGAAAAAAGAGACATAGATAAGAAAGATATAAAAAGTATAAATGTATATACTTACCTATACATATTTTGTATATATAATCAATTAAAACTTCATTAAGCAGCACTTAAAATAGGTCAAGCGGCTACCTTCTTCTACCAGTTGTCACAAAATGATGTGTAACAGACACTTGCCTGACATTCAGTACGCAACGTCACGATTTTGAATTACTTATTCTATCGTGAGCATGAACCTTACGCATTACAATTTATTGTATAAGCATTTTGAGACAAGGGCTAAATTGTTCCAGGCATTAACGATCTGTGAAGTGCGTATAATGATTGGCCATTAAGTGGAATGTGTAGCATATACAGTTGAATAAACTGCAGGTACTATATGGTTAGTTAGTAGTGGTGAGTGCAAGAGCGGCGATGTTAAAAAATCCTACATATTTATTCGATAACTTCAGGACAGTACAAAAGTGTTGGCATTTTTAATTATGTGCATATGATTCGAGGGTAATTAACCATAAATTCGATTATTTTAAGTGGAATAGAAATTATAAAAAAGGAATGATTTTATTTTGGTATAATACGATGAAGATGTCCATATCAAAAATATGTTATTATTTTTAGATGGTATATAATTACATGCATGAATAATGTATGAAATAATGGAGATGCAATAAATCAACAGTATTATAAATAAAATTAGTAAAATTTCCATAAGGACATTTTTGAATTTTTTATCGATAACACATTAGAACTTGTGTTACGATTTGTGCTTAATATGGGAAATGAAACCTTAATTATACCAGAGAATAAAAGTTTACCTAATTGATTAACGTGTAGTGCAATACTAAATTACTTCAGGTGTTACTGTAATACTCTTATGCAATTAATTGGGCATGTACTCCGTATATATGCGATGTTTTTTTATTGTTCATTAACTGTCGATTCATTATTTAAACATGCCAGTGTGAATATTGCTGTGAAGCGATAATTATCGCTAGCTTTTCAAATAATTGCGTTAAGATTTCCATTAAAAGTTCCAGAGATTATTTATTCGTACGATACAGAATTAATATTTTTTGTGCATTACAGAAGCACTAAGTGCAGGCGTAGTGTCGATTTTATATGAGGAACTTTTTATGCGAATACCTTGTCTGGAAATAGTCTGATGAGTGGAACTCATCAAACTTAAATATGATATATCTGAAGCAGTCGATAACTAACTTGCCTTTTTAAGCGAATACGCATTTATATACATACTCAATGATTAAATTCAATTACGCTCTAGTTTTATAAATTAAAATCATGCGTAACTTTCAAAACTATAAGAAGGAAATACTTTTTCATAATGTAAACCTAGATATTTTGATGCCTTGTTGGACTTAACATATGTCACAAATAAAAATTGTAAACGTTCGTGACTTATCCCTTTTTAGCAAATACTGTTTATAGTATGGATCTTTTTCTAAAGGACGCGACAACGTTGCACTCCTACGAGTTTGATATCTGTAGTCGGGCTTAAAAAACAACAAGCTTGAGTTATGCAGTGATCAGCTCTGGCTGTGCTCGCTTCTGCTTTTCTGTGTATCGATCCTCCTAAACCACACTTACTAAGTTGCTCTCACCTTTTCTAGAGTTGGTGTACGTTCTTCCATCATCCTTGTTTACCTTGTTTGGTTAATTGTAACCACGAGATATGTTGTGCCTACTGCTGTGCTCTACCTGTATGCGTAGGGTAAAGGATATCTCTGTTTAATTCACAACCATGACTTGGTTTAAAGGAACAGAAACAGCAATAGATGTAAATGTTTGGTGCGAAAGGGATGTATGTAGACATGTTACCATTTCTAGAGGCCGCCCAGACGCACGTTATTGTCTCTCAAATTTACGTGCTTTGAATAGTAAACGAGCGTGTCATTAGATATAAATATTACTTTACAAAGGTCAACAATACTTTCGAAAATTTAACAGATATTTCTATTTTCAAGTTTATATTAACCTAACCTTTTTATAAACATAATCTGCTACCTATTCACTTAAGACCTATAACCTCTAGCAGGTACACATAAATCATAGCAGGTAACATCTATCTATCTTCTATCAGTTGTATCAGCGATTAGGTATGGGCGTTCTTCACGGCCAACCCAAAATCGTGCCTATCTATTAAGAGTTCTAAATAGTTAACTTTCCACTACTGAATTTAATACTTTCATACGTACTTCTTAATTATTAAATTTATCTCTTTCTAAGTAAGTCCTATATACGTTTGACACATTTTCGTCATGCATTTAAATATATACATTCTTTACAAAATGATTTTGACAGAAACAGCTTATATGACATTAATACAACTATTCAAAAGTGTAGCATATCAGTGTCCTTAAGAAACTATCTTAAATATGCAGGAGAACGTTCGTTCATCACCTTTCTGTTTGCACTATACAAAAGGTCACAGTAAGTCATATAACGATGACACTGAAATTTTTGAAAAGATAAAGTTGAAAATATGCATCTGTGTTACATACAGTTATTTAAAATTAATTTCCAACCCTCTATATATCCAGAAAAAGAAAAAATGTATTTTTTTCAACTAAATTTAATTATAATTATGTGTGATTTATAACTGTGCGACGCTTGGGGACATTGTTTCCCATCATACCAAAACATATCAAAATTTTAAATGTTCCTTTATATCTTCATGTTTAACTTCAATTACAATCATTTCGTATTAATTTCAATTCTGCTTCAACTGAAAACATGAATTAGCACATAAATTTTGTTTTAGTTTATAAATTATGTTTCCATAGAGTGTTACAAGGTCTATGAAATGTATGTACAGTGCATCCCATTTTGGTTGAGACAGACAAGTATCTCGGTTGTTGTTGAAGATAGAACCTTGCGATTTGCGCGGCCACTTTTTTGTGAAACTCAAGATGGCCTGAACGAATTTTGCCTAACTTCTTTCGTTTATAAATTACAGGGTGTTTTTGAAAATCCATACTTTTTGGATCCCCTCCATATCTAAGAAGTTTCTCTGCGATAATGTCAAATTGAAAACTTGTCCCATAGAGAATTTTACGTAGAATCCAGGGGCGCACTCAATTTTTTTTTAGGGTATCGTTATGGAGATAAGACTCAAACTTATGATTTTTTCAATGAAACACCCTGTATTTTATTATCTCATTAAATTACTTATTTTTTTCCCTTCGAAATGATATATAATATATAAACATGAAGTTTTAAAAAATGCTCCAAAATTACTGAAACATTGAATTTTAATAGAGTGCCATGGATTTCAAAGTTTTTCTACAGGGGTTATTATTTGTGATTTTTTTTATAGTAGGTCATGGATGCTACAAACACTGTTGTTGACTTTTGGAGCATTGTTTTATCAAGTGACTGTGGAGAAATCAACACATCTGCTGTCATGATGATAAATTTTAATGCGTTTTGTTGTGTTTGTGTTTGGCGATTTTGTTAATTTCTGAAATTTTATAATGGCTGAAAGATTTTTTCAGAACAACGAAAAGTATGATATCATACAATGTTTCAATCAATGCCCTGGAGAAGGTGACGAAGCATTAGAATTACATTACAGGTAAACTAGTAATTTACTATAAGACATTACATGTCATATTGTTTTTAAAACGTTAGATATCCAGAGAGGCGCAACCTAGTCGAGCAACGATATTTCGACTAAAGAATAATCTTTTAAATTATGGTGCGTATTCTAAACCCCGACCCAAGACGTATAACAAGGAAAATAATGAAGTGGATGAAATAAATATCTTAGCCAGCGTCCGTGTCTCTCCTCAGACTTCTTGTACGAAGTTAGAAAATGACACTGGCGTTCCCAGATCACGGGTACAAAGGATTTTAAAAAAACACAAATTGAAACCCTACAAAATGAATATTGTCCAGCATTTATACCCTGGTGATGCAGCGAGGCGTGTGAATCTCTGTAATTGGTTTTTGAACCAAACTCGAAGGGACAATAATTTTGCGAGTAAAGTCATATGGTCAGACGAAGCCCATATAAGCAGTGCCGGTTTATTTAACAGGCACAATACAAGGTACTGGTATGATGAAATCCAACACCTAATTTTTGAGCAACAACAACAGGGTCGATTTGGTTTTAATGTAGCCTGTTTCTTATTGGGGACATCAATAAAATACCGCATTTTTGAAGGGGCTCTCAACTCGAATAGGTACTTGGCAATTTTAGAAGAAGTAATACCAGAATTCCTGGAGAATGTTCCCCTCGCCTATCTTAATGCCATTTACTTCCAACAAGTCGGTGCCCCTGCCTACAATTCGAGGTTGATTGTGCCGTTTTTAGAAGAAACTTTCCAGGACCATTGGATTGGAACAAACGGGCCAATTAGGTGGTCTGCAAGGTCACCTGATTAGTCAGTGTTGGACTTTCTTTTGTGGGGTTACGGTAAGAGGCACAATAATATTGAAGAACTTCGTGCAACAACAGAGGCAGTTTTCCAGAATTTACACAATTGGCCTTTCATAATTTTAAATGCATTAAGACGTATTAAGAAATTGTGTGAATTGTGTGTTAGGGAAAATGGACATCAATTTGAACAATTTAATGAATAAGTTACCGAATAATTTCGAAATGAAATAGTATGAGTAAATATTTAATTAGTTGCTTATTCTACATTATGAACTTTCTATTACTATTTATTTGTTGCTATTAGTTACCTACGTTTTGTGTTTTGTTAGCGAATTAGTGTTAGTATTGTCTTATTCCTTTCACGGAAAAATCATAAGTAGTATTTCTTCAATTTGAACTTTTTTTGTATGAAAAATCCATAGCCTACTATTAAAAATCACTGTTTTAGTGATTTTGGAGCATTTTTGAAAAATTTATGTTTATATATTATATATCATTTTGAAGGAAAAAAAATAAGGAATTTAATGAGGTGATAAAGTACAGGGTGTTCCATTGAAAAAATCATAAGTTTGAGTCGTATCTCCATAACCATACCCCGAAAAAAAAATTGAGTGCGCCACTGAATTCTACATAAAATTCTCTATGGGATAAGTTTTCAATTTGACATTATCGCTGAGAAACTTCGTAGATATGGAGGGGGTCCAAAAAGTGTGAATTTTCAAAAACGCCCAGTAACTTATGAATGAAAGAAGTTAGGAAAAATCCGTTCAGGACATCTTGAGTTTCACAAAAAAGTGGCACAGGACCGCGAAAACCACAAGGGTCTATCTTCAACAACAACCGAGATACTTGGCTGTCTCAACCAAAATGGGATTCACTGTGCATGGTGAGTATAAAGTCTTTCCCTGATTGTAAAACTTTATTTCTGAAGAATACCGAGCAGCTGGCTCTTGACAGGTCACTATTTGTGCCCAGTACGCGCGCAAGCTGTTATTGTTGTTTCTGTCTAAAAAAATGGAAATGAAAAGGAAAATTAAAATCTACGGCATCCTAGGTTATCAGCAGCAAAAAGGAAAATTAATTAATTTCTTTTGATTTTCATTTTTTACTTACCGTAGATTTTAATTTTTCTTTTTATATCGACCTTTTTTAGATAGAAACAATAACAATAACAGCTAGTAAAAATGGAAATAAAAAGTAAAATTAAGATTTTAATTTTCCTTTTTATTTCAAATTTTTTAGACAGAAACCACAATAACATCTTGCGCGCGCACTGGCCTCAAATAGTGACCTGTCAGGGGCCAGCCGCTCGCTAGATACAGCTATACGCTTTGTTACAAATGACAGATATCTCATAAAGTTTTTATTTTGTTACAGGTAGAGTAATTTAGGAGTGTTTTGGTGAGAAGACAAGAAGTGGTAGACCCGGAATGAGTGACAATACTGTTGATACCGTGCATACAGTATTTTAACGTATTCTGAGGGAAATCGACGAGTCGTGTTCCCAGAGAAACCGCAGATCAGTGTGTCGAAACCTTTACTCAAACGGCTGCATTTGACCCTTTTCTTTTTTTCTTTTACATCAATGTTTTTGGACAAAACTGATATAAATTTTTTTATTGTCATTTTTTGTCATTTAACAATACTTTAACCTGAATATGGCGGCCGCCTTGCAGTATGAACCCACTTTCAAATAATGTTGGGTTGTGTCCTTCACTTTAACACGTGTTTGTAGCTTTCATAAATATTCTCCGCACTGTCTGTTCCAGTAATGTTGCAGAATTTGCTGTTGATAGTATTTTATGCGATTTTAGGCAAGCTGTAGTAGACTTGGTTCGGAAAAAGATGTCAAACTACTTCCTATTACGAAGTGAGCAAGGGCCAGAATTGGTTGGTCAAGGTCTCCTTCTTCTTGATAAACTTGTATTTCGGACATATGTACTAAAGCTTCATATTCTAAAATAACCTTTTTGAAAGTTTCTTTTGAGTGAAAAAAATCTATCCATTGCAGTTTCTCCGGAATTTCCTAACAAGCATTACTTTTGAATGGCACCTTAACTGTTCCATTAGGTTCCTTCGTTCAATTCTCTCACATTTTGGAACTAAACTCTATTTCTTCAATTTGCCAAAAAAATTTGTTTAAACAATTTTTTAGGCAACCTTTGAATCCGCTAAAACAACTGGAATCACTACTTTTTTTAAAATACATAGCTTTCTTGGTTTTTTTAATGGTGTATTTTTGTATTTATGTGATATAAATCTAAACGTTTCTATAACACTTACAGTGCATCAGTAGTAATACCGTCTTTTAAAATTGTTTAACATGTTGAAACAAATTTATGAAATTTGAAAAAGTGAAAATACAAACATAAGCCTGTTATTAATATCACAGTTTGATAAACGTATAAAGCCAACTATGGAATAGATATTTAGTAAAGAATAACTTAGACCATTAATAAATTAAATATTCTTAAACTGTCTTGAAGATGACAAATCAGAACACTCTCAAACGTACGAGAGCTAATAATGAAAAATATTATACCCAGAGAACAAATTTAACAAAAATTTAATCAAGTTATGATGTAAGTGCAAAGTTGTGAAAAACTAATTTGAAATTGATAAAAGCATTCGCAAATAGAAACTTAACACCAATTAAAGCAATTCAGTCAAATTTAACAAATAACTAGCTTTGTTAATAAAGGTAAGTGTTATTTTACGGTGAAAACACAATGTAGTACGTTTTATATAATTTTTAATTTTCATTTCAACTACTTATGTTAAATTACAGAGCTGTGGTAATTTAACATATAATCGGTAAATTGTTTACCTCAAGTTACAACAAATTTATTCACATTGTAGGTTCTGAATTTGTCAAATGTGGTTTCTCTTGTGGGTCTAAGGAGAAGTTCCGTATCTATGCGACAAATCAGAATTACTTTCGAAACTTTGGCGTTTTTAATTTTGCGTTTTCCTCTCTACTATCCCAACTACAACCACTAGGTCAGATGTCCCACGCTTCGGTGCATACGAGCTTATCAGTCAAAAGGATAAGGGAAAATTTGACACACCATAGAGTTAATGTAGACTCACTACATCAAATTATGAAAATGGGAAGGAAAAATTATGATTAAATAAATTCGTATTAAGAGAATTGCTGTGCAGTACGATTGGCGCATTTGTCGTCCAACCCAATAACTACAAGCCTATTATTTGGTAAATGAGAAGAGAACACTTCCTTTGCCATACCATTTCGTTAACCAAATTCTTATGCTGACCAGCGACTGGCGCAATAATGCGCTCCAATCAAGCAAAATTCTCTTTGCACACATTTATTTTAGTACTATTGTAGCGCAATAACAGAATTTCACGGAAAGAGGGGTGTAATATAATAATCAATGTTCAAATTTGAGCCCACATGATAACTTTTTTTTTCATTAATTGTGGACCTGAACAGGCTAAGTTTGACCCACCGAGCTAAACCACTCAGGAACACTTAGGAGGATGGATAGCGGGATACTGAATTGCCAAGAGATGCCTATGAACGGCTAACTTACATTTTTGTAGGTAATAAGTGAGAGGACAACAGGAACTAGGGAGATCATTCCATAGTTTAGAAGCCGTGTATTGAGGCCGTTTGGTAAAAGTGGAGATTTGCAATGCATACTGATGCGTGAATGAGCGAACCGAGTGATTCCTAGCAAAGGTGGCCTGAGATGGTATTAAAGAAAGTGCAATAGCCATTGTAACACCGATAATACAAAGAAAGAACTGAAACGATTCTTGTGTGTTCGAGGGACTGTACAGCCGCTGTCAAATTGGGGAGCACCAACCCAAAAGTGAGAATTATATTCTAAATGAGGTCTAATTTGGGTCTTGTACAGCAGAAAGAGTTGTCGGAAAGTAAAGTACTGCTTAGATCTGTACAAAAAGCCTATTTTACGTGCAACTGTTTTAGTAGCTGACAGAAGATGGTGAACCCATGATAGATTTGAGGATTCAGTCATTCCCAACATAGTAATAGAGTCTGAAAACTTGAGCAATACATACTTACAACAGGAAATAATCGATCTTTTTCGGCAACACTTACTTTTCTTAGCATTAAATTTAACTAGATTATAGCTTCCGCATTCGAGAATACGTTGAATGTCTTTGTTGATTGAAATCGTCATTTTAGCTTGAATGTTTTGATTTGAGATAGAAGGTGGATTACGATTATGGGTACAGTGGACTGAAATGAACTAAAATGAGGAGTGCTGTCGTCAGCAAAGCAATGTATCGTGTCAGTTGTTGAAGAAATAAGATCATTTATATATAGCAGAAAAAATATAGACGCTATAACTGATCCCTGTGGAACGCCTGCATTAATGCTGACTTCTTTTGAAAGAAGCCATCAACTACGACACATATTCGTCTTTTATTAAGGAAACTACAAACCCATTTGATAAACGCATCGTTTAACCCAAAAGAGATGAGTTTGGCAAGTAAACACCTCTGTCAAACTTGGTCAAATGCCTTTGAGATATCTAAAGTGACTAAAACTGTTTCATCAGATTGTTCTAACATATTGTTTCAAACTTGGGTTACATATGTTGAACGACTCTGTCTAAACTCATATTTGTGGTTACTAAGGAGCTTGTTAGTTTCAAGGAAAGAGAGCAGTTGTTGATTGATGGCCTTTTCCATGATTTTAACATGGCAATTGGTCGGTAGCTCGAGGGATAGGTCTTATAGCCTTTTTTGGGAATAGTTCGAACATTTGCTAACTTCCATTATAAAGGAAATTCCCCAGATAACATAGAGATCACATAGGACTTGTGCTAGTTCGGGAGAACATTTCTATAAAGCAATAGCTGGGATACCACCTGGGCCAGTCGCGTTATCGAGATCAAGCCTAGTGATAATCGATTGTAACAGTTTGTACCAAAAACGAATTGGTTTCATTGTGTATGAAGAAAAGTTGACTAGGGGCACATCCTTTACAGAATCGTTGAGATGCTAGTTTGATGCAAATAAATCCACAAAAATTTTGGCTTTGTCTACAGAATCAGCAACTGCAGATCCGTCGAAAGATGTCAGTGGGCAAATGAAGATGTACCAAAGCTTTTACTGATGAGTTTAACTAAAGAGCAAAATTTACTACTGCTCAAACGAGAAGTAGCCAGTTCATTACATTTTCGGTCTTCATACAACTTTTTAGTTTTACTGATAACACGTTTGCAGATATCTCTAGCACCAACGCAGTCTTGATGAGCCTCGACCGTTTTATTAGATTTCCATTTAATATAAGATCAATTTTTCAAAGATATTGCACCAGCACACGTCTTATTCGCCAAGATTGGAAACGTGAATGACGTGAAATACGTGAAATACTCGTCTCTCTCGTCTCTCTCGTCTCTCTCGTCTCTCTCTCTCGCGTCTCTCGTCTCTCGTCTCTCCTGTCTCTCTTGTCTCTCCCTCTCTCGTCTCGCTCGTCTCTCTCGTCTCTCTCTGCTCTCTGTCTCTCCGTCTCTCTCGTCTCTCTTCTCTCCTCGTCTCTCTCGTCTCTCTAGTCTCTCTCGTCTCTCTCTTCTCCTGTCTCCTGTCTCGTCTCGTCTCTCCTCGTCTCTCGTCTCTCTCGTCTCTCGTCTCTCTCGTTCTCTCTTCCCTCGTCTCTGTCTCTCTCGCTCTCGTCTCTCGTCCTCTCCTGTCTCTCTCGTCTCTCGTCTCTCTCGTCTCTCTCGTCTCTCCTCTCTCTCTCGTCTCTCGTCTCTCTCGTCTCTCTCGTTCTGTCTCTCTCGTCTCGTCTCTGTCTCTCTCGTCTCTCCGTCCTCGTCTCTCGTCTCTCTTCGTCTCGTCTCTCGTCTCTCTCGTCTCTCTGTCTCTCTTCGTCTCTCTCGTCTCTCTGTCTCGTCTCTCTCTCTCTCGTCTCTCTGTCTCTCTCGTCTCTCTCGTCTCTCTCTCGTCTCTCTCGTCCTCTCGTCTCCTCTGTCTCTCTCGTCTCTGTCTCTCTCTCTCGTCTCTCTCGTCTCTCCGTCTCTCGTCTCTCCTCTGTCTCTCGTCTCTGTCTCTCTGTCTCTCTGTCTCTCTGTCTCTCTCTCTCTCTCCTGTCTCTCTCTCTCTCTGTCTCTCTCGTCTCTGCTCTGTCTCTCTTCTCTCTGTCTCTCTCTCGTCTCTCGTCCTCTGCTCTCTGCTCGCTCTCGTCTCTCTCTCTCTCTTCTCGTCTTCTCTCTGTCTCTCGTCTCTCGTCTTCTCGTCGTCTCCTCGTCTCTCTCGTCTCTCGTCTCTCGTCTCTCTCGTCTCTCGTCTCTCTCTCTCTCTCTCGTCTTCATCGTCTTGTCTCGTCTCTCTCGCCACATTTGTTGTCATCACGCACAATATTAGGTTAGATTACTCACGGTATAGATTAGTCAATGCTCGTCTCTTTCGTGTCTCTCGTCCTCTCTCGCTCTCTCTCTCTCTCGTCTTCCTCGTCTCTCTCGTCTCTCTCGTCTCTCGTCTCCTCGTCCTCTGCTCTCCATTTCTCTCTCGTCTCTCGTCCTTCTCTCGTCTCTCTGTCTCCCTCGCCTCTCTCCTGTCTCTCTCGTCTCTCTCGTCTCTCTGCCTCTCGTCTCTCTCGTCTCTATCGTCTCTTCGTCTCCTCGTCTCTCGTCTCTCTCGTCTCTCTCGTCTCTCTCTCTCTCGTCTCTCTCGTGTCTCTCGTCTCTCTCGTCTCGCTCGTCGCTCTCGTCTCTCTCGTCTCTCTCGTCTCTCTGGGATCTCTCCTTTCTCTCGTCTTCATCGTTTCTCTCGTTTCTCTCATTTCTCTCGCGCCACTATTTAGGTTAAGTCAATACACGCACAATATTACGTTAGATTGCTAGACGCACGGTATAGATTAGGTCAATGCTCGCGTACGGGTATTGACTTAACCTAAAACTGTATCATGTAGTCACATTACGTAACGATGTAAACATGTATGTATGGAGTTTAAAAACACTCGTTCACTTTTTGTAACCAACAAATCTAGTTAAGTTAAATACTATTGTGTTTTATTATATATAGAATTTAACAACGTCATGTTTAAAAATTAATGGTATGTGTTATCTTTGTCTTGATTATCTGTCTTACATCAAAATGGGTTCATTGTTTTCTTTTAAATATCTTCTAAATTGAGCAGATGATTAAAGCATACATTAATCGTAACATATAAATTGTGACATATATCTTCTACGTAATACTAATGGGGTCTTACTTAATGTTGTATGGACGTAAATACTATCGAAAGTTGACGTTACTATCTTGAACTAAAGATGAAAGTAGTATTTTCTTAATTACATTTTTTTACTGTCAATCAAACAGAAATTTTACATTGTTTTACTACAAGTGGGGATTTTGTAAACTATAACTTGAATCAAAAACAGTATTTCGAATCGAAGAATTGATTTTACAATCTGGAAGTAAGATCGAATAGTTAGCTATTTAAAATTGAAATGAGATGTAATTAAAAAAGTTGTTTATAAAATTCAATCTAATTACATGACTTTGTGTTTGTATTTCAAACACAGCACACCTTTTTTACGTGATTAGAGAATTAGTGGGTTTTTCCCAGACACGTTGGAGCTGCTTGAACAGCGAAAGATTGTTATTGCGGTTACGTAACCAGGGGAGTCCGGAAAATATTGGAAGTGAAGGGGTACATGTTTGTCTTTTTTACGCAATTAGGTTATTAGTGGATTTCTTCCCCAACACGTTACAACTAGTAAAACACTGAAAGTGAATGTACTGTGAGCATACAAAATCAACCGTTATTCACTCGTGTGTCAGTCTTCCATGGGATTCGTTTAATACAATACTGGGAAGTGATTGTTTTTGTATTTAAGCCTTATTTTATTTTATTTTCTTTATTTAATCACCTGTATAGATCTTTATGTTATGGTATAATTATAGATATGTATTGATCTATTCTAAACGCTCCAACATGCTTTACATCATTCAAAAACATTAAGGATTTGGAGACAGGGATCTAATACACGATAAATGTATGCTATCTCTTTTCATAAGTTTTCATAAGTTTTTCAAAGCCGAGTATCATCGCACACATCAATTTAACGAATAGTTGAAGAGAAAAGATGTTTCAATACAATCTTTAGGACCAGAAGGCAAAAGCACTAATATTCGGATAGAAAAACGTTTTATAATTGTTATGTTATGTAATTGTGAGATTAATTTAATAAATAAAATCATTTGTTCTACAGTTGTCTTATGAGTTAATATGACACCCCTTATTAGAATACTATTTTTAATCTCCCGCCCTAACGATTACAGCGACCTGCATGTAGTTACCGCTAAGTGGAGTCACGATCGACCTCTATTACAGAAAACATTAACTAGTTTAAAGATACACTACTAAATGGTGTCACATCCAATCAAACCTACTTTTAGAATTACTAAGTACACCAATACGTCATCAAGGGGTTGAAAATGGTGCTGGAGAAGGAGTCGTCAAAGTCAAAAATGAAAGCGCAAGTGTATCTATTCTACTAATATTTGATTGAATATCTTCAATCCTTTACTCACTTGAATACGTATCAGAAATACCAGACAATCTAAGATTATGAATTTCATTTTTAATAATGATTCTGTTGGCGTACACCACAAATTTTAATTTCACAGTTTAATTCGGACTTACAAGCAATTTGGTTCCATCTGCAATAATAATTCAGAAAATTTAAGTTAAGATCATATATCAGTTAAAATAATTCATAGAATTATTGCTAAGGTAAGAATTCATTAAATTCAAACATTCAAAAGCGACAGTTTGTGTAGGAATGGGTAAAATAAAAAACTTCAAAAAACGAATAACGTTAGTTGTAGTACTAGTAACCTTACAAAACATCTACTCACGACGCATGTATTATGAGAAAGACCTCCATCATGCATTTAATTCATATATAGTCTTATCACAAGTAGTAGATTGTCTAATTAAAAACTAAAAACAGCTAACGTAAATTCCATTACAGAACACAAAAACATAAAAGTAACTGAACTGTTAAGAACACACATTACGTATTTGTATCATTAGTAGTTCTGGAGCGAAACAAAAAAAATATTCAACTCCATTAATAGCAAAATACATTGATAAATTGGAACTGATAATTAAAAATGGCAGTGTGAATTGTCAAATACATATTGGGTTTGTTGTCAAATCTATTTTACTAAGTAAATTAAAAAATGTACAACAGCTAATTAAAATAATATTGGAAATTATTTATAGCATGCAAAATTTTCAACTTGAATATATGTGATCAAACTCAGACCTGTAACAAATTTTTAACTAAAATAATGTAAATAATATCCATTTTTCACCCTGTACCATCTAAATTTTAATCACTCATAACGAGTACTCAACAATTTTTTCCATTGCTCCAATTCGTAATAAACGTAACGCACTTAGAGGAAACGAAGCGAAATAAATTGCTGGTTCATTAACGAAATGCATTAGGAAGAAATGTGAAGGGTGCATTTAGTTAGAGAAGTGTGTTATAAAATACGCATCATACAACATGTATCTCGCCCAAACTTCTCTGAACCGTATATGGCATAGGACTATTAATTCGAGGCAAAAAACATTTTAAGCATTTACGCATCAAATTATAACATATTTACCAATGTATGCCTTTGCTTAAAGGTTATAATAATACTATTCCCATCGATGACTAACTAATCAACACATAAATTTTCAACCGTAATCCCTAAATAAATGAAAGTTGCCCAAACATTATTTTAAACTTTTTTGTTTCTTTTACCCAGGTTAACATTTTTTTTAAATAATACGACGTACACGAAATTTTTTACATTTTGCAAAGTATAAAAAAAAACCTGACGTGGCCAGTACATGCCTTTCTAATACTTATGTTGCATTAGTAAAGAGTGTACTTAATACGGATGAGTACTTTTTATTTATTTATATTCTGACTTATATGAAATGTCATACTTCTTACTTGATAAACAATTGAAAAATTATAAAAATGCATAAAGGTAAAATATAACTATCTGTTTAGGAATTTAATCAAGTTTTTTAGTGTAACTTCACATAATGCATAGCATCAAAATTGTTTTTCATCAATGTAAATTAACTAAAGGGTATAGCCGGATATACAGGGTGTTCCAGTTTTTTGTAGCAGGACTTTAATAGTCGATAGAGCTTTCAAAATTAAGATAAAAATTTTATATAAACATAGGTTGCCAAACACTTAGTTTTGGAGATACAGGGTTTCAAAGTTTTAATTTTTTTTCAGTTCTTTTAATTTATCTTCAAAACTATTTAAAATAATAAATCCAAATTTAGTACACATATTACACTTCCTAAACTCAATATTAAGAGTAGTTTAACGTTTATGAATATCTACAGGGTAGTACATTTTCTGGGGCGGTACACCATTTATCCTCCCGAACTTTTCATGCGCCTCTAACTCTTAAAACCAAAATTTAGATTGCTCATTTGATTTAGGAACTTTTTGTCTTCTGCTTTTTTCGAAAAATGCATAGTTTTGAGATAAATTAGCTGTAATCCATGAACAGCTTCCAAATGGTAAGTAAAGAACGTCTGATGCTCCCGCAAAAATAGTGTGCCATGAAACAACAATAAAAAAAAAGAACCAAATTATGTCAATTCTCACGTTTTTTTTGTCTCGTCATAAAAAGCAGTACTCCACTGATTTTTTCCTAACTTTTCAGTTGAATTAAATAAAGGAAAATAAAAGTAAAACAACAAAATAAATATTAAAAAAATACGTATTTATTGGAAAAAATTGGAAAGAATTTCTATTTAAGATTTTAACAAGAACGAAACGAACGAAATAAATAAATTAGACAAATAAACTTAACCTATAACAACAAAACAAAAACGCTATCGTAATAATAAATAAATTTTAAGAAACTGTTCAAAATGTGAACCATTTTGTTGAATACATACTTTACACCGGCGAAAAATTAATTGCACGTGGAATATTAACTAAAAATTGTCTTATTTCATTACACGCAGGAGTTGTATACACGTTTTTTTTTAAATACCCCCACCCAAAAAAATCTAAGGGATTTAGGTCTGGAGACCTTGGCGCCCAGGGAACTGGGCCTGCACGACCGATCCATCTTTCTGGATAATGGTTGTCCAGCCAGTTTGTAACGATTCTGCTAAAATGAGTTGGACAACCATCAAGCTGGAACCAAGCCGTTCTTCGTAAATTTAAGGGAATATGTTCCCACATATTCCCATGTTCATTCTCTAAGAATTCCAAGAAAGTCGCAGCATTCATCCGAGGTGGTAAAAAGTAGGGCCCAAAAAGGTGATTATTGTAAATACCTATCCAGACGTTCACACTAAGTTCTTGTTGGAAATGTCTCGGGCGAACTACGTGTGGATTTTCATGTGACCAAACGTGCTGGTTGTGAAAATTTACCACACCACGGCGAGTGAAGCAGGATTCATCGGTTGTAGTCCTTGAACAGGTTGTAGATGTAAAGGATATCGGTGATCCCGTCTTAATGTTCGGAGACTCCACCTAAAGCTACGGATACTCTTCTAATGCTAGTTGTGGGATCTCTGTCGAATTCACGCAAAATTCGTCGTGCAATATTTCTTTGCTGCCTATGATTATTATTTTGACGACCATGCACATTATTTAACCCCTGACTTATAATTTGTTGGTGAACTCTTACAAATACTGAAGGATGCGGAGATCTTCTAAAAGGAAATCTTCGCCTATATTCACGGGCTGCTCCTGCTGAACTTCCATTTACAAAGCCATAAATAAAATGGATATCCGCTGTTTTTTGATTAGAAAACAAAAATGGCACTTTAAAAGATCACTTTTTCAATAAGAATTAACACAATAAAATATGTAAATAAATTACATTCTTTCTTATGCACAAGTCGTATTTAAAATAAAACGTGAGATTTGACATAATTTGATTCTTTTTTTTTTATTGTTCTTTTCATGGCACACTATTTTTTGCGGGAGCATCAGACGTTCTTTACTTACCATTTGGAAGCTGTTCATGGATTACAGATAATTTCTCTCAAAAACTATGCATTTTTCGAAAAAAAAAGCAAAAGACAAAACAGTTCCTACATCAAATGGGCAATCTAAATTTTTGGTTTTTAAGAGTTAGAGGCGTCGCATGAAAAAGTTTTGGGTGCATAAAGGATGTACCACCCCAGAAAATGTACTACCCTGTAGATATTGATAAACGTTAAACTACTCTTAATATTGAGTTTAAGGAGTGTAACATGTGTACTAAATTTGGATTTATTATTTTAAATAGTTTTGAAGATAAATTAAAAGAAGTGAAAAAAAAATTAAAACTTTGAAAACCTGTCTCTCCTGAACTAAGCGTTTGGCAACCTATGTTTATATGAACTTTTTGTCTTAATTTTGAAAGCTCTATCGACTATTAAAGTCCTGCTACAAAAAACTAGAACACCCTATATATGGGAAATCCGCCCCAACGGATTTTTTTATTAGGACTTAGGGGATCGTTTTGGTAACAAATAGAAATAATTCAGTCAAATTTTCAGCTCTTAAACTCAAACAGTTTCCGAGTTTTTCAAAAAAACCTGTTTTTTCGATTTTATTTTTTTTTAAATAGTAGAATTGAAAATGAGTGAATGGTGATTTTTTTCCTAACTTTTACGAATATAGAGGCACAAAAAAATATATTTTTTATGATACCCAGATAAACAGCCGATTTTTTAAGGCCTGTTTGAAAAGTGTCACTCACCAAATTTTGTCAGAAAATGTCTCTATACTCAGGAATTTTTTCGCTTTTTTTGAAGTGGTAGAACAATATGAAAAAAATTAAAAAGTAATTTTTTTTTCTGAAATCTTGCCTTTAAACAACCTTATATTCTTTTGATGGTAAAAAAAAATGTATAAAAAATGATTTTTTTTACCGAAAATACATCCTCACTAGAGAAAAAACACAGTGAAAAAGACAGAAAATTAAGAAACACCCTACGTAAAATAATTAAGAGCGTGAAAAATGTATAAAAGGCGTTAAATAAATCTTCTTTCCATGCTAAACTGCACTTAAATAAAACTATATAATTTTTCCATACTATTCGGAATAGTTTTCAGTTGCAATATAATAAAAACAAAAATTTCGATTATAAAAGTTATTATATTATAATATTGATACTGTTTATCAAAATTATTATAAGTTGTTGACGTTAAATGTAATAATTTAATACAAAATAGATTGAAAAGATTGTTTTGAATAACGTTTGTCTTCGTCACTCTCTTCATTTACTACAACATTAACTTTTTCATCAATAAACAGACGACTCAATATTTCAGCAGGTATTATTACTATTTTTGCAAAATATCGAGCGTGAGACAGATAATATTTGATAGCTACAATGTGTGAACAGCATCCGACAGTGTGTCTACCATTAGCACAATCTCAACAATATCGACTGATTCCAGAGATGTCATTCTTATCTGGCTGATAAACAAAACAACGATATGTTTTTTAATGAATACGTGGAGATCTCACTTCAATTTTATAATATTAGGTTTGATTTTTACATAATGGAGTGAGATAGTTCCGTTTTCATTCATCATCTCAGCTACGATACAGCTTGAGACATTTGAAACGATGCTGTAAAAAAATTTTGAGTTCTTGCTCCTTTAACTCTGGAAAATCAGTTAATTGATCTGAAGTTATTGTTGTAAATTGAATGTTTTCGATTTTTTTTTGAAGTAGTGGAACAATATGAAAAAAATTAAAAAGTAACTTATTTTCTGTAATATTACTTTTAAACAAACTTGTTTCGTCCTTATTAATAGTTATTAATAGTTTTAACCTTTGTCACCATTTATTGTTGCGGCTGAATTTGATTAAGTGCAAAAAAAGTAAGTTAACCTTTTTTTATTAAACAAAACTTACATTTTTTTAATGGTAAAAAATGTATAAAAAAATATTTTTTACCGAAAATTAAGAACTATATTATTTAAACAAATTTTTTTAATCATTTTACTGCAAAGTGATTTCGTAAACACCATTAGAGGTTATATATTTTTAAAATAGTTTGAAATTTTTTTTTACACAGGTTCTATCTAAATAACTCATAATAAAAAAATAGTTTACAACACCTTTAACAATTTTAGCAAATACTACTACTGACGAAGATAACTGTAAGTGTTATCGAAACGTTTAGATTGTATAATTTAAAGACACCATTAAAAAACCCAAAAAAGGTAAGTATTTTATTATGTGTAATAATGGTGAAAGGTTACATTTTCATATGTCTAAATAACTAATTTTGATCTACAAATTCTTTTCAAAATTAACGCTGGGCTAGCGCCATCTACTGGTATTTTTAGTAACTATTGATCATTACTTCTTAGGTCTGGCTTGTTTTCGGCAAACCTAGTAATAATAAAGTAACCTCTATAGTTTGTGTAATTGTATTAATTTGCATTTAGCTCATGCATTAAGTAAGTACATTTGTATTGAGACTTTTTTTATTTTTCACAATGAAATAACGTTGCAGAGTTATTGTTGTTATTTTATCTCTCATCATTATATGGGATTACACTTTATCGTTAAATAGTATTACGGTTAATTACTTCCATTAAAGTAAGTGAAATATCTGCCTACTTTTATATATTTCTGCAATTTTAACACATATATACTTTAAATCACGATTTTAGACTGGATGCTGATAAAAAATGCGTCAATTGCAATGATTATCTGCGCAAAACAGTTGGCTATAAAGAAATAATTACGACAACTGCTGACGCTAATATTGCAACAGAAAAAATTGGAAAAAAATCTTTATCAATGATACTTTTTGTAATAAATGTGGAGCAATTTTAACAAGACCAATCAAAAATATGAACACTGATGATTCATCTGCAGAACAAGTAAGTATCGAGAGCCAGCCAACTTTCTCCCAATTGTCTTCAACTACTGTTTCGTCTGAAGATCCTTCATTTGTTTTTGAAGAAAAAATGGAAGACTGGTCTTACATGGAAAAAACTGATAAAACTCCGTGAAATGTTTACGTCGATGAAAAATTCCATAAATCGTAAAGTCACTCGAGCTCTTGTCATTTTTTATTTAAATTACGAACTGGAAATTTAAAACTGCGGATCTCGCCGAACTACTACTACTAGTATTATTATTATTTTTTATATTCGGTAGATTGGCAGCACAGTGTTTACGAGTTAACTGACGGCAATTTCACTTAACATCAAATATTAATAAATTAAAATTAAATCCAAACTTATTCGCATGTACAAAAAATGTCTGAACTGTTCTAATTGATTGAATTAGCAAAAATTAATTAAAACAAAATGAACCTCATTCCATAAGTTTAGGTGCAATTTTCATTTACAAACACATTTTGTTCTTCCTGCGTTTTTTATTGATCCTGTAAAGTACATTTATATTGTACTTATTCTAACACGCGTATTTTTTGTATACAATAATAATCAATAGGTATATTAAAGTACAGCTATTACAATTTATCGACAATAAATGCCACATTAAATCAATAAGCAAGTGATGCGTATATTTCCAGTAAAAAATAACGCATTGCATTACATAAATACGTATAATATTTAGAAATTCTAATGGATGATGAGATTGCTTCTAATAAATTACATAATTTTTCTGTTTGGTTGTAGTGCAATTTTATAAATTTTTAAGCGGAGAAATTTAGAAATTTATTTACTTCCGCCAGCGTTCTTTAAGTTCGCAATTTACACTATAAAATAATTATCTAACGATAAAATAAAAGAAGTCAGAAGGGTTTTTAAATAGACAGTTTGAACAAATATATAGTGGCACGCGCTTATTCAATGTAATCAGACGTTCTCTGACCTCCTTCCACCCTCCTTTCACTATGTACGTACTTTCTCTTAGTGCCTTATTACTATTGGTATTGTTCTTTCGTAGATTGCTCTACATTAGGTAAATATTTGTCAGTATTTGATTAGAAACCGTTGACCTTGGTAATTTGTCGGTTAGTTAATGTTTCATGGTCATATTATTTAGAGAATTAGGATAATAAAGTTGCTGTAATTTAAATATAGATTAATTTTGTTTAAAATGCCCATACTAGAACAAATAACAGATGTTGAAAACATCAAAACTAATGTAACGTAATAAAAATATTGTTTATAGAACATTTAAAAGTCGCGATAATATCGCAATTGTATTCTAAATATATATATGTTCTTTGAAACTTTTGACATTTGTATGATTTTAGTGGGCCAAGGATTAAATCATAGACATTGGTTAGGAAATAAAGGATGTAAAGTATTTTATTTATCATTCAATTATACTGGAACAGACAATCTTGATATCTATGCAACATACTAAATTTAACCTTTTAATGTGATATAAAGTACTATCTACTATCTTAATTATTGTCGACGCGATGTGAGAGTAATCAATTGACTTTATGGAAGGATAATTTTAATGTACGTGGGTGTATTTTGTTTGTTATGATAATTGAAAAGGTATTCATATTTTTTTAATAAGGGAAGTATTCATTTCAGACGATAAACTACTCTTTTTCTAGGAAATCTATGAATCGGTTTCCTGTCAGATACAAATAAAAGAAAACTCAAAGGAAGATAAGCAAGACTAGGTAGATAGGTAGTAAAGTTAGTTTACTTTTATGTGATATTTTCGATTCTTTTGCTACAAGATAATTAGTTTTTCTCATTTTAGGATTATCTATTGATAGCGTTAATTAAATTCTTGGCAATATCACCTTTTTTTTAATTAAAGATTTAATAGTTTCTCCTATCGATTTAATTTGAATTAAAATTAAATCCACTTTAACGCTACTAATGTTGTTTCCAGGCATGATTACGTAAATTAATTTATCTGTTATAATAAATAATATTAAGTGATGAATTGTATGTAATTCAAATTTTTTTACGTAAGATACTTTATTATAGTGTTTTAAAGACTTTAATACGATTCTAGTTTATTACACATTGTACATGTATTCATTTGAGAAGATTCATCGCGATAATCTTGTTATTCGGAGACTAACAAGCTATTTGGTTTTCTACCCGTACAGTATCAGTTAATTTTGTTCACTAAAATATTTTGCAACAAGCTTATTCAGCGGGTGGTTTAGAGTCGACTACGACAATTTTTATATTTTGCATTTCCTGCTTTGGATTTCACATTTGATTCATATAACATTACGAGATAACATTCATGTGGAGTATATACATATAGAACACATCTTTTTTGCAATTTTATTATAAATGCAAAATACTTATACATATTTACATTCTGATTATCTCCCTATCTTTATAAAAAATGTTTACCTCACTGGAATGGAATCACTCACACTTTAATTATTCATTTAGATGAAGAGAAAGATACCGACTCACTCTCTCTCACACACACGCACACGTGCACGGGCACACACAAACTCACACTCGCTCACGGTCACGCTCACACCCACACCCACGCTTACGCTCAAAATCACACTCACACTCACACTCACACTCATACTTACACTCACACTCATACTCACACTCACACTCACACTCACACTCACACTCACACTCACACTCACACTCACACTCACACTCACACTCACACTCACACACTCACACACTCATGCACTCACACTCATACCCGCACGCATATTTGTATGTAGCGGACGCAAGATAATATCGGGAAATGCCGAAGTGCAATTTGTATGTAAGAGATGTCGTACAACTAAAACTGATAACACGTCTCCTACATACGCGTGATTGATTGGCGTAAAAAAGTAAAACAAAGCGCTGCATCTTTGTCAATTTGTATTTCGTAGAGGTTCATGCCAAAGGTTTTTATCCGTCTGAAGAAAATATAACTTAATAAATAGGAATAAAATAAGTGAAATTTGTTTTCCGAATCTGTATGATTGGACGTTGGTTAATGAATACACCTACGAATTGAGAATAAAAACAAAAGAAGATGTAGAGGTAGGTAAACAAAATATCTAGGTTATGTTTAACCACTGATAAGTATAAAAGCATGGGGTTCGTTTCGTAACGTTCCTTTGGGGAGCATGGAGAGCAGCAAGATTATTTTATATTTTTTAGTGTATTAAAAGCGTGTTTCTTGGGTTTTAAACTTAATATTAATTTTTTTGTTGATGATAGTAGATTTGCAGCGTTGTCAGTTTGGGTAGAAGAGACAAAATTTGTTTTTTAAGGCAACAACGCATTTTTTGTGATAAATCGATTCCCTTTTTTAATTTTAAGCAACGAATGAAAATGTTTTTCAATTGTTTACAGCGTTGCCAGTTTGGGTAGTATCTAGAGACAAAAGTTTATATTTTTAGAAGCCAATATCGCATTTTTTGTGGTAAATCAATTCCACTTTTCTTGTGTTTTAGAAATGGGTGGGAGAATACCAAAAAAATAGTAAAGAATCTTGGACAATTTCAAAAACTTTTAAAGTAGCCTCTGATCGGCCCAGAAATGTATTTAAAAGGATATATCACTGCCATTTTAAGACGACTACACGTAAAGTTACAAAAGGAGTGCGTAATAAGCGATCTAAAAATATCGATTGCTCTGCACAATTATTTATAACATCCACCGATTTATTAAGAGCAATAAAACATCAGCTATAGATCAAGAATATCCTTGTATCGTTGAATTTCGCAATAAACACAACCATAGGCTGGATGTTGCTGAAGCGCTTCGAGAAAGACCTGTAGGACCTGACGTAAAAGCAAGAATAATTGAATTATTCGAAAGGGGCCATTCAGTCTCGTCTGCTTACCATACTTATTGTTGTATGAAAATGGAAGAGTTACGAGATAGTTATGAAAATTTGGTTTTTGATAGACATTATTTTCCTAAAAAAAATGATGTGTCTACACTATGGAAATTAAATTTTAAAAAACACTATGGCGATTATGCAGGTCCCAATATGTTACTTAAGCTGGAGGAGTTGATACAATTTCATGAAAAATATGTTTTAAAATATCAAAAGGAGAACACTTGCATTTAATATAAACAATCCAATGTTCTGAAATAATGTTTGTTGATGCAACAGTCAATTGCGACAACCAAAACCACAAAGTGTATTTTTTTAAAACCCAGTCTGTGGCTGGAGGTTTGCCAATAGGCTGTATTATCAGTAGCAGCCAAAAATCAGCTGTTTTGAATTGGGCGTTGAAGGCCTTTTGAGATCCTTAAAATTAAAATAAATCAAAATAACGTAAATATTAGCCATCCTCAAATTAGTTATATGTACAGTGTCCCAAATTGATAGTTTTGCAAGGTATCTCGAAAACTAGAAGAGTTAGAAAACAGTAGTTAAGATGTCATGACTTATTTTTGATTAAACTAACCATGGTTCAATCAGATCTTCAGTAGGTTGTTGCATTTTCAATACAGCGATTTTCAAAATTGCCAAAACTCTTCAAATATCTTTTTATTTTAAATATTTATATCAAAAAATGTAGAGGGACTTTTGATAGACAAACCAAATTGAGAGTCCAGTGCAGTGCACTATATTTTTAAAGGGTCCAGGTAAGTAGACATGACATAAACTTATTTTTAATGGGACACCCGTATATTTGGGTCAGTTCAGTTTCCATTTTTAATCCTCTTTCACCTAATATAACATACAGACATATATTTCTTATAGTTTATGCTACAGGGTAAATTATGTGTCGCATATATCAATAATGTCGTTTATAAATAGAACACTCTGTAAGTTTTATTATAATGTTTATAATTTATTTTATATAGTAAATATGAATAACTGATATGATTTTATCTCTCAAAGATAGGTAGGTATATGTTAAAATAATAAACATAAAGGAAGTTAGTAACATTTTGAAGCAAATAGGAAATACATAATCTCGGTTAAACAAAGACTTACAAATACATTAAAAATAACACAACAAGTTGCAAAATAAAACAAATAAATCTATTTACGTACAGATCTTACAGTGCCTTCAGTATTTGAATAGGTTTTATTTTTCTAAATACCTCTTGAACACAATGTAGTAAATCTTCTTTGCTATTAAAATCATTCTTATGAATTTTATTTTTAAAATCTCCACACGAAAAATCAAGAGGGTTAACCTCTGGCGAACGTGGAGGCCACCTTGCCGGTCCATTGGTTCCAATCCATTGATTAGAAATTTCTCATTTAAATAATCTCTTACAATTAAAGAACTTGTGGCTAGGAGCTCCATCTTGTTGAAACCAGAACGTGTCCCTCTCAGCTAACACCTCGTCCTCAAATATTTCAGTTAAATTTGTGTCCAAAATATCCACATACCTAACAGCCATAAGTGTGTCTTCAAATATACAATATACCAGTTTGTATATGGTTAAGAAAACAACTAACATTAAAGCCAAATCTTCACATTGCCTCCTGCACTAAATGGGGCTTTAATATCGTTCCAATATAATTCGTTATGTCTATTAAATATTCCCGCACTAGTAATGCGGGCTTCACTCCATATTATGTTGGAATCAAAAGTGATTTACGTTGCATTTACCAATATACCACTCAGCGAACTGAATTCTTCAAAGTTGGTTATCGGTTGGCGCAATAATT
Source organism: Vesta saturnalis (assembly GCA_036346205.1). Taxonomy (NCBI): domain Eukaryota; kingdom Metazoa; phylum Arthropoda; class Insecta; order Coleoptera; family Lampyridae; genus Vesta; species Vesta saturnalis. The sequence continues at coordinate 331,843 of JARFJB010002228.1, read as the reverse complement.
GTCGGGCAGATGTCCGATAAGGTTTAAACTTATGCTTTTTAAAATCCTTCCTGCCGTAGTTCTTGCAACACCTATTTCCTTTCAATTTCCTTAAAGACGTCTTATGTTTTGTAGTACCCCAAAGTATTTATCTCTTTCTTCGTTGTTTCTGTTATAATTATTCCGAGGTTTATTGAAACATCCATGTTTTCGTAAATTGTCATAAGCCTTTTAAAAGTTCTTACTTCCGGCTGTCTTCTTTCAGGGTATCTTTGGAAATACAATTCAGACGTAGCATTTGCGTTTTTCCGCTCTCGATGTAGCCTACGAACATGTCGTATTTTTCGAAATTCTCAAAATTCATATTTAATGTTATAGATAGCGACTTATTGCGATTATCAAATTTTGACACTTAAAATTATTCATTTGTCTTCTTTGTTAAGATTTGCTCATACTCACACTCATTACTCAAACTCACACCAACACTCACATTACATCACCTCACACTGCAGCCATCACTCACACTGTCCATCACACTCACTTACATCTCTAACAATCCTCAATTACCAGAATGGCGCATATTTGATGTAGCGGACGCAAGATAATATCGGAAATGCCAAGTATTGTAGTTAGAGATTGTCACAAAACTGATAACACGTCTCCTACATACGCGTGATTGATTGGTCTTCAAAAGTAAAACAAGTTGATCTTGTCAATTTTATTTCGTAGAGGTTCAATGCCAAAGGTTTTTCCGTCTGAAGAAAATATAACTTAATCAATATGAATAAAATAAGTGAAATTTGTTTTCCGAACTGTATGATTGGACGTTGGTTAATGAATACACCTGAATTGAGAATGAATCAAAGAAGATTTACCAGGTAGTAAACAAGCATCTAGGTTATGTTTAACCACTGATAAGTATAAAATTGTCGGGCAGTGTCCGAACGTTCCTTAAATTATGCTTTTAAATCCTCAAGCTTATTTTATATTTTTTGTATTAAAAGCGTGTTCCTTGAGTCTTAATGTATTTTATTTTTCGTTGATAATTAGATTTTCACGTTGCTGTTTGGGTATAATATTCAAAATTTGTTTTTGAGGCAACAATCCATTTTTGTGATAAATCGATTCCTTTTAAAATTTTAACACGAATGAATTCTTTCGGATTGTTTACAGTTGCCATTTGGAGTATCTAGAGACAAAAGTTTATATTCTCAGTAGCCAATATCGCATTTTGTGGTAAATCAATTCAACTTCTTTTGTTTAGAAATGCGTAGAATACCAAAAATTTTAAAAGAATCTTGGACAATTTTCAAAACTTTTTAAAGTAGCCTCTGATCGACCAGAAGGTATTTAAAGTATATATCACTGCCATTTTAAGACGACTACACGTAAAGTTACATTGGAGTCGTAATTAAGCGATCTAGGATATCGATTGCTCTGCACAATTATTTATAAAATCCACCGATTTATGGACAGCAATAACATATCAGCTATAGATCAAGAAATCCTTGTATCGTTGAATTTCTTATAATTATTATTATAGCTGATGTTTGAAGCGCTTCGAGAAAGACCTTTAGGACCTGACGTATAAGCAAGAATAATTGAATTATTCGAAATTGCATTCAGTCTAATCAAATAATTTAAACAAATTAGTAATGAAAATGGAAGTGTTCATTTATAATAGAATTTTATATATGACAGACATAATTTCCCTAAAAATAATGAATATATTGGTCATTAATGTTATATTAGGTGAAAGAGGATTAAAATGGAAACGAACTGACCCAAAATATACAGGTGTCCCATTAAAAAACATAAGTTTATTCATATCTACTTACCTGGACCCTTTAAAAAGTATAGTGCACTGCACTGGACTCCTTTGGTTTGTCTATCAAAAGTCCTCTACATTTTTTTGATATTTATTAAAATAAAAAGATATTTGAAGAGACAGTTTTGGCAATTTTCAAAATCGCCCTGTAGCTTAAAACCTGCAACAACCTTTGAAGATCTGATTGAACCATGGTTAGTTTAATCAAAAAATAAGTTCTGACATCGTGTAAGGCCTTTTGAATCCTTAAATTAAAATAAACTCTTCTAAGTCATCTTACCATGATGATTTAGCGAAAAACTATCCTAAATTTGGGACACCCAATTGTATCATTCCATGTCCTAAAAGCATGTTGGCGTTGTAATAATGGCAAAAAATTCTATACCAAAAGAAAAACACAATGAAAAATATTTTCTAAATTACAAATAAGCAACACTTTTTGACAACTGTGATAATGAAAACTTTAAAAATATGTTGAGAACATGCTGACAAGAATTCAGGAGTGGGTAGTTTTCATCGGCAAGACCTTCCATTAAGAGGTACGGATACAAATAACTATACAGAAGTTATGTTCCGCTTATTGAAAGATATTCCACTCGAACGCACAAAGGCCTTCAACGTAACGCAATGAGCAGATTTTATTGTTACAAGCTTTGAATCATACTGTAAACAAAGGAATCTGGATTTAATTTTTGGTCGAGAGTCAAAAGTTGTTATCTCTAGGTGCCTAAAACACTATAACACGAACTGTAAAGTGATGTTAGCAAATATGGAGCAGATGGAGTTTACCGTCCAGAGTGAAACAAATAATGAACTAAATTACAAGGTTGATATGTTATGTTGTAAATGTACGTGCCCTGTAGGATTTAACGGCAAATATTGCAAGCATCAAGCATTAGTGGTTAGAAATTATAATATTTTATCGGCTATGAATAACCTCTCCATAAACGCTAAATTAAAGTTGTACGAAATTGCAACCGGCATAATATACCTGAAAGAATATTTCTTCCACTACAAAATACAGAAATAACAGAACCTACTTTGGAGTGTGCTTTACCATCATCAGCTAGTACGTCCGAAAGTACGCCACACAAAAATGAAATAACTTCATCTAGAAATGGAATACTGCAGCTTAATAACGAAACGTGCTTGCTTTCAGGAATTGAAATTGCAAAATTAAAAGCTAAATGGATATCGTATTCTAATGATATAGTCACTAAACAAGATCCTCAACAATTTTATCCTGCTATACAATCCTATTTAAATAATGTAAATAAATATGCACATACCACTTCTGCATTACTCAGTGGAATGCAAACTGCATTCAAATATAAAGGAATTTCTTCAAAAAATAGGACTTCTGCCGCAGCAACTCGCCGCAAAGGAAATAAAATTCTTATTCAGCCAACGTCAGTGGCAAGAAGAAAAATTGGAGAAAAACATACTTTTTCTGGAAGAAAATCTTTTGGAGACAGTTGGGAAACAAAAGGCACCACACTCATTACAAATTTGCGTAGAAAAAAACGTAGGGCTTGGTGGTAATAAGTTCAGAAAATAGTGCTTATAATCGCGTATATATTAATTTGTTGTTATTAGCATAAATGAGCCATTATCTTTCTTTATAAAAATCAATGTTTTCAACAATCACAAATTATTTAGCAAGAGATGTTATTAAATTAGTAACTATTTTTTACTAAACATCCATGTGTTTTTTTTATTCTAAGATTACAAAACGATTTTTTATCATTTAGGCATTATTTATGCTGCATTTAAACGTTGTGTATGTAAGAGACTGTTACCAGTTTCAGTTGTAATACGTCTCTTAAATACAAATTACACTTCGGCATTTTCCGATCGTATCCGATGGTAGCTTGCGCTACATACAAATATGCCACCCGCACACGACACGCGCACGCGCACAGTCACGCTCACACCCACACACGCTTACACCCACGCTTACTCACACTAACACTAACACTCATACTCACACTCACACTCACACTCATCCTAATACCCACACCACCACCCACACACACACACACACACACACACACACACACACACACACACACACACACACACACACACCACACACACACACACACACACACACACACACACACACACCACACACACACACACACACACTCACCACTAACTCACACTCACACCACACTGCACGCACACCACACTCACACACTCATGCACTCACACCTCACACCCACCGCACTGTCACGCTTACACCCACACCCACGCTTACACCCACGCTTACTCACACTAACACTCACACTCGTACTCACACACACTCATACTCACACTCACACTCACATTCACACTCTCACTTACACTCACACTCATCCTAACACTCACACCCACACTCACCCACACCCACACCCACACACCCACCCACACAAACACACACACACACACACACCTACATACACAAACACACACACACACACACACACACACCTACATACACAAACACTCACACACACACACACACACACACACACACATACATACATGCACATAACGGCACCGACATCGACCCCCACACCCCCATCCGCTCTCACACCCACAGGATTGCACAAGCGGATATTTGATGGGGTCCCTACAAGTGCAGATAAAGTAGGGAACCAATATACACTGTGCAGTAACTGTACTTGTTACGTTTCACAAAAATTGGCATGAATAGTGGTGAACTAGGAATAAACTAAAACCTAGTTATTCTAAAACCATTGCGATGCCCCTATCTTTAGATAAATACACCACGGTCGTGTATTAAAACAAATGTCACTTCTATTGACTAAAAACTAAGTCTTGATGGTCATTGCCCATAATAGTATATTACTTTACAAGGGAAGTAAGTAGGATTTACTCTCGAGCATTATTTGAATCCCGAGCGTACGCGAAGGATTTAACAAGACGAGGTAGAGTAAATCCTTACTTCCTGTGTGAAGTACATTATTTTTTCACTATCAACACGTAAAGCCGCATATTCACCAAAAGAGCGAGCAAGGGCAAATGTTGGTGGCAAGCGACTATATTTAAAAATAGACAAATGTATAGTGGAACTCGTTTAATGAAGGATTTAAATGTAGAAGAGGAATATGGTTTGTTTCGGAATTTTTGTAGAATGTCCGCGAAAGATTTTGAAAAATTGCTACAACTTGTTGAGTTAAAAATTATGAAAAAAGACACCAATTACAAAACAGCTATTCCTGCAAGGGGGAGACTTGCTGTAACACTCCGGTTCCTTGCCATAGGAGATTCCCATAGTAGCCTTATGTATGTGTTTATCTAAACAAATCATATCAAGAATAATACCTGAAGTATGTAATGCTATCACAGAGGCCTTAAAAGGTTACGTAAAGGTAAGCATAATAATTTCTTATTATTGTTTATTTCAGTGAATATAGCAAATACAGTTTTAAAGGACATGTAAATATAAAAAAACACATAAACAAATTATTTAACACAGTGACAAAGTATACACGTATGCATAAACACAAAAAACATTACATACACGCACATCCTGTATGTTAAAGACAAAAAATAGTTGCATCGTATGATAGGTCGGGTTTGAAAAGGATTCAGCCAGAGTATGGTCTTCGTTTCCTGCATGTTCTGAAGGTGTAGATGCAGTACTAGATGCATTATAGTGTCCCTCATTGCTGGCAGGTGGGGTATTTGCGGGAACAAATGCATTGGGCTGTGTATACACCCCCATGTCAGCATTGAAAATAATATTATTAATGTGGTACTCCATTATAGCCTGAATTCGTTTATCGTAACTCCTTAATTTTAGTGCTATATGCTCACCGTAAACAGAACATTGGTCTCTATTTTCTGTTCCAATTTTTTTCATGATAGCGTATGTTTCATTGATTCGTGGATCTTCACTGGTCTTCTGCTTTTTAGTAATAATCCGTTTTGGCGAGGCAAATTTCTTACGTTTTGGAGCTGTACCTTCAGTTGATTCCGTTTCGTTTTCCGTGTGTGTAGGAGTAGCAATAATGTCCTTTAAAGTATCTTCATTTTGAGACTCCAAGTCTTGCGTATAAGTATCTTCTGCTGCATCACTTTGTAGGCCTTTGTTAGTTTCATCTGTCTGAAAAATTCAAGTTGATGTCAACAACACTGCAAGATTCTCTGGTAGGAGAAACCAGTAAACATTAAGTAGCGTGATTTCTGTGTGAAATGTTACAGATGTGAAATTAAGTGCACATTAAACCAAAATTGATGCATTTAGTTTCATATACTTTAAATTTTTCATACATATGCTCATTGTACGTTCGCTAATGTTTACCTTTAGCCGCTTGTATAATAATAAAACTCAGCCAATGATTTTTATTTTTAGTTGCCGACGTATCAAGAAGAATGGCTGGATATTTCAAACCGATTTGAAAGATTATGGAATTTTCCGAATGGCATTGACTGTATGTATGGTAAACACGTAGTCATACAGGCACGAAAGAACAGTGGAAGTGAATTATTTAATTACAAGTCGACATTTAGTATCGTTTTAATGGCCCTTGAGACGCAGATTATTGTTTTACTTTTGCCGATATTGGACGTCAAGGATGGATTTCAGACGGGGATATCATTAGAAATACACTGTTGTGTAAACTGCTTCAGGAAAATCAATTACATTTGCCGGAAACGTATTTTTGGCCGACGAAGCCTTTCCTTTGCCAGAGCATATTCTGAAACCATATCCGGGTGTCCAAAAGAAGGGGTCTAATGAACGAATATTTAATTATAGACTATCACGAGCTAGAAGAGTCGTTGAAAATGTATTCGGCATTACGTCTTCTATTTTCAGAGTGTTACGAAAGCCTCTCCTTTTGGAACCCGAGAAAGCAGAAAAAGTTGTAACGGCTTGTGTGTGTTTGCGCAATTATCTAAGAAAAAGTAAAAAATTACGAAAAATATACACACCGCAAGGAAGTTTCGAATATGAAGAAGATGGACTAGTAAGGGACGGAACGTGGAGACAAGAACAAACTGACGGATCAACATTGAAATCTATCCCAAAAACTGCACGTAAATCTGCAGTGGCTAATGAAACCAACAGACAGCAGTTTGCCAAGTATTTCACAAGCACCGAAAAAGTACCTTGGCAAGATTTATATGCATAGAAAATAAGTATCTACAGTAACAGCAATTTGTACAAGTAGGTTTATTTACTTACCATGTTCTCTGTATTTTGTGTTGCCCTGGGCTTATTTTTGTCTTTCAGTAACAATAAACTTTTAAAAAATTTGGTAATACATTTGTCTTCAATGTCCATTCCAGAATGGGTTACTCGTGTTTTTTTGTCGTTCTCTTCTAAAGGATGCCAATAACGACTGGATTTTCTTCTTAACGTCGCATGCATCAGTCTCCATCATGGCTGCTATCTCTGCCCAAGCATCCTCCTTTTTATTTCTATTTTTAGAATATACATCCTGGGAATCCCATAAAATCAATCGCTCTCTGTAAGCTTCTATTAATTTCAACACGCCATTATTTGACTACTCAATTATTTCAACAGTAAAGATTTACGTTTACAATACAAACTACGCTGCACAATTAATATACAATAGCAAACCACGTGCTGAGTGCTTACGGTCCAGCTGAAAACTAAATGTTCGTACAAATCACAAACTGCTTTAAAATCGGTCTCCACTAGATACTCACAAACATATCATTTTCTTTGAAGTACCGACAACTGCCGGATCATCAGCGAATGCAAGCGAGCAAATGTTTGCTCGCTCGGAAACAGGTACACACCAAACAATCTTTTCAGAAAGTGCTCGCTCGATTATGTTTGCTCTTGCTCGCTCTTTTGGTGAATACGCAGCTTTATATTGTCTATTAAGAATTATTTTATGATTTTATCACACAAAATTCATTAGGAGAATCTCATGTCATTATATCAAAATTAAGTAGTGGTCTTTGCATTGGCACTATAGTAACCATTTGATGAAAAACATTTTTGACTTAAACAATGTCCAATAATGCGCAAATCTCTGAAGATATGGCTGCTAATAGATTTTTAAGTATAAATAATTGTACATATTGTACGTTTACAATTAATATTAATAAATAATTAAATTAATCTTATCGTGATAGCCACTTTTTAACAATATCAACATTTACTTCCCTAGGGAAATAATATTGTATCTCTGTTGAAGATTGTGTAAATTGAAGCAACTTCCCTAGAGCGGCATATTATAAGTGCTACTTACTTGATGGATAGTGAAAAGACATATTTTTTGTTAAGGGCATTAAAGGTAATATAAAATAAGTACTTTATTTTTATTCAAAATAACCTCTTATTTCGTACTATGGTCTGGGGCCCAAGCAGGCATTAGCGTAATGTGTTTACAACGTGAATCTATTAGAGAACTGGATAAACTTCAATATAGAAAAGACTTTCGCAATACCCTTGATCAATTTTAAGGTATTAACGTTTCAATGCTTTTACGTTTCAGACATTGTATGTTAATCTTAGACGAAAGGATTAGATATTTGTTATATAATTTATAATTTTCTACTTTAATGAGATAAATAATTATTTAACACATCTTTATATACGTTTATTTAATTGTTTTTAGAATGAAATTTATCTAATTACTGATAATTAAATTCTATGTTAAAATTCACTACATTTACTACCTAAAAAGACTCCAGTTTGTGTTACTGCCACAAACATTCAGAAAGCGCGTTTTCCTAATGTGATGTCTAAAGAAATCTTCATTTACTTAACTAAAGGAACCAATGAATTGTTGGATATAGGATTACATTCCTTTTTCAACGAGCGTAGCTTGAAATTTTTGCAAAGTGAATTTCTCTTATCTCAACAGCTTTTTGTATTTCGTCTCCTCCTAAGATCAATTTGTACCTACAAGTTTCACTGAAACCATATGAGTATGAGTATTTCTACTGAAGTACATCTTCTAGCTGTATATTTTGCTAATCTGCAGCTGGATATTGCTTATCTCTTCAGAGGTGTATATTAAATCGAAAATGTTAATAAAACTTGCATTTACTCTAATAGTTAGTTGATCATCAAGTTAACTAGGATGCGTTAGACAATTATATAACATTAAAATGTTGCCATTTATCCAGTGAAATTATGTGGCCTATATATTAAATATAGTTGTTTCCCTTGAACTATCTGGTGGCGTTGGTTCTGGTTGCATGTTATCTAAGATATTGGCTTATATGGTATGTGTTTAACTTATATACTTAATGTAAAATTAAACCACTAGCTACTTGTGTTGTTGAAGTTGTCAGGTTATATTGACAGAATGTTGTGTTTTATGTAACACTACATTCGTCAGGTGGTTAAATAGTGATTAAATTACATTCACCTCACGTTTTATTTGCACAAAGTACTTCAATGTAAAGTATTATTTTTTTATAATAATTTTCATTGAGGTATAATTTAAATTTCATTAGTTGCATTACATACACTTTTTCACTTTATGTTTTATAAACACTTTTGTGGAATTGGTTCTCATAGCAATCTTCACACATTCACACGGACTCAGTTGTAAGGTCGGTTCTCATCATAATGTTTCATACAGATTCTCTTGTGGGGTCAGTCCCCATAACAATTTCTACATATCCACACGGGATAAGTTGTGAGGTCAGTGCGTACAATCATTTTTTTTAATAAAAACCGTCAACATTTAGTGTGTATCGAAAAAGCAGAAACATTATTTGAAAATGTGGAGTTCTCGTAAATTACCAGCGTAGCCTCCTGCAGATATCCCCACAAGCATTGATAAACCTGTATGTATGTGTGTCTGAGTGTGTGTGTGTGTGTGTGTGTGTGTGTGTGTGTGTGTGTGTGCGGGGTGTAGGTGTGGGTGTGTATGCGTGTGTGTGGTGTGCGTGTACCTGTGCATGTGCGTGGATCTGTGCGTGTGCGTTTGCGTGTGCCTATGCGTGTGCTTGTGCGTGCGTGTACGTGTGAGTAGACGTGTACCAGTGTTATAAATGATAAAGTAAAAATTATTGGCGACTTGGAGTGATCCCGAGACATTACTATGGAATGTGAGAAAAGCTTAAAAGTTTAAGACTAATTGTTACAGATCTTTCCTAGACAATCAGACTCCAATGTGGAATTAAGGATACCTTTGGTGTTTCTATTAATTTTTTTAAATTAATTTTGACAAATTGAAAGTAAACTCTGCTTGTCCAAAAATTCGATTTAACCTACACTGCGACTTGTTTAAATCACAAAACCTTAATAAAACGTATAATAATCGTCCGAATACCCTTGTTTGATTGATAGAGGATTAAACGTTATGTTGTATTTCAGGCTGGTATTCAATAAGTAACTTTACAAACAAAACCAAATTTTTTTTAAACTCAATGTAATTTTCGGAGGGGTAACTATGGCGTTTGTTAACAATATTGACAAGCATGATTCCTAAAAAGAAATGATTTGTTAAATTTTGTTTTGTGTTATGAATTTTACCACCAGTTCCTTGATAAGAGCTCTACAAACCTTAGGTTTATTATTTTACAAAAAATTATAATGAAAATAATTAATGATGATATAATATTTCGATCGTATTTCTTATTATATGATATATTAACCCTTCTTAGCTACTCAAGGTTTCGTTTATTAATTACAAACATCTTCAGGAGTAATAAATTGTTAATAATTGAACATAAGATAATAATAACAAAAAGGGAAAACTTAGTGCTAATACATTTACATAATGTGAATTAATAACATTAAAATTAAGAAAACTTAAAATTAAAAATTGAATACTGACATTAGTGAAAAATCAAAAATTTTTTGAAATTAGCTTGGTTGATTATTAGTATCTAAAGAAATTAAAAAAGAATAAATTTCGCTTAAATTATCAATATCAGATTTTTTATTAATATTATTTTTTTCTTTTTGAATTTCTACCATCTCAAGAAACAATCTTTTATGTAAGTTTTTTTGAAAATGTATGTTACTAAAATCAACTAAATATTTATTTTCAATATGTTCAGTTAATGTACAACAAATTTTTCAGAGTAAATTACAGTCACTGTTATGTATAGCAAGTCTTGGTTTTAATAAATTTTTTGTTTGTCCAATATGTTTATTGCAACCAATACAAGGAATTGTATACAATATTAAAAGCAAATAATACGGAATTCCTATCTTTTAATTTTGTATAAAGTATTTTTAACGGTTTGACATTTTTTGTGCTATTTTAAAATTCTTTTCATTTATAAATTTTTTTATTAATTTAATTAATTCCGGAATAGATGGAAGTGATCCGAAAATAACATTTGGTACTGTATCATTTAATTTAGTCGATACATTAATAGAATTGTCAGAATTTGGTGTATTAGTAATTTAGTAAGCAATGAGGTAGAGTAAGAGTTGTTGGATAATATATTATTATTTTATTAATAATAAAATTTTTCATGAAATTTGGTATAAAACCGATTTAGTATACCGATGTTTACCAGAGCCTTTAGTTTGTTTGTAAATATTTCGCTAATATTATCTCTTGAAATCTCAGTCAGCTTAGGTTGGATATATATATATATATATATATATATATATATATATATATATATATATATATATTCGGTATAAGTCGGTATTGAAATAATATCTTTCCCTCGGTGTTTGAAAAAAAATGAAAATTTTAATTAAGTGATATTTTTAGTTGTTTGAAGTAATACACCACTTTGTCGCTAGATAAGAGTGAGTTTATACCTATTTCTTTAGTATTTCTAATACAATTATGTTGCCTTTTGTATTGTTACAGGTTGCTTTAGTTATCTGAAAATGGGAATAAGATATTCAAAGGAGTATACCAAAATGAGTATGGATAACATCGAACAATTGGACAAAATTATTATGGATAACATTTCGGATTCATAGACAATTTCTGGTGTGTTACCAGGAATTAGTTTGTTACAAAAATGTTAGACAGACGACTATTCTTGCTGTAAAAAAGCAAGTCTCCATCCTTCTAGCAGTAGGAGTAAATACAATCGGGAAAATGACCTGACAGATAGCATCTTTCAAGTTAACAAATCTCAGAGCCTACACAGATCACTGATTAAATCGTAGCTCTGCAACGTTATTGGTAGCTGTAAGGTCAAGTGGAAGTAAACCGCCGTGTTAGAGCGTACACGAACTACTCCGTACAAAATAAACTTTCATTCGCTAAGAAAATTAGTACTAGAGTTCAAAAAACACAAAAAAAGTAGATGTCTCATCAGTTTTGACTGTAACATCCCTGTATCTATAAATAATTAAGTGAATAATAATTATTGTTTTATTCATTAAATTAAATACGAGCAAAAGAAGAATTTGAAATATAGAAAATGTAGTTGAAATTATTTTTGTAAATAATAATAATAATAATAATAATAATAATAATAATAATAATAATCTGGCTGAATTAGTGAAATTGATTTCAAATGTTATGCAATAGAGTTTTGGGTATCACAATAGCTTTGTGTTGTACATGAATACTGTACTGAATAAGCGTAAATAAGTTCAAAGGTTACAAATAAAACACTAGTTAGAATTTTCGGAAAAATAGTGAAAATCCATAGTATAGATCCAAAAAATAACGTAACGCTTGCTAACCACGCATGACACAACGATTACAAAAAGAGAATTAAGCGGCCCAAGTCTGAGTGAAGGAGCGATACTATTATAGCTCTGCCATTACTTGTATACATTTAACAAGGTGGAATTTTTATGTTTTACTAAGTTGGAAATTGTTAATTAACTAATAAAGGATATGGAATAAAATCGTATTTAAATAATGCTATCCACTACAGTATTTTAAAGTAGCTGTACGCTCTGACTTTGTAAAACAAATCACCTTTGTTTGTCGACCGCACTTGTAGAACAAACCAAAAACATTAGTTGGAAAGAATATCGAAGAAGCTAGAAAGTAATACGCATTTTTAAGCAAACAAACACCATTAGTTGAGAAGAGTAGCAAGGAAACTAGAAAGTAATACCGCAGTCTACGAAGAGCGATGTACAATTCTACCACAAACCTAAAGATATGGGTGTCATCTCCAGAAGCGGGTGACCACCCCGTTACAGAAGAAGTTTCAGCAATAAAAGCGTCAGATATTTAATAGAATTATTCCTTTCGTTTGATATCGCATTTCCATTTGTTGTGTTAATATAGGTTGTAAATACATAGGAAGCTAAGACCTTAAGAAAATTTCCTTTCTTTAATGAAAGTAAATCGTTTCTCTGTAGCAGTATTTAAATCGACATTCTTTATTTGAGTGAAATTTAATCGTAGAGGTTTTTACCGTGAATCTGAATACCTAACAAGTAATGTTGACAGTAAGCACCTGAAGAAAGGAATTTTATGAAAAAATGGTTTGAGTTGCGTAATGATACACAATCAGAAAAGACTGTAATTGGTAAGGGGAATTTGGTTTGGTCATCCATCCTTCAGTGATAATTCTCGTGAAGTTCGAACTCAAATCGTTTAATTCCAAAAAACATCGGTGCTGTGTGCAACATGATAGTAGAAAATCGACATGTGACATACCGCGAGATAAAAGTATGCCTTGGCATATCATAGACTGTCATACTTTTGATTTTGCATCAACAGTTGGCTGTTAGAAAAATATACTTCAGATGGATTCCGCATAATTTGACTCGTGTAGAAAAACAGGCTCCTGTTAAATGGTGTAATAAAATGCTTCGACGGAGGAATTGCGCAATCCCTATATAAAATCCTTAGAGCTAACGAAACTGGGATATACTCGTATGAACCGAAAACTAACCAACAATCCACAGTTTGGATGTTTCATGAAAAAATGTCCAATGAATGTCTCATTGCCCGTATTCACCAGGTTTATCGCCTAACGACTTTATTTCTTCCCGAATTGCAAACAAAAAATGTGTGGAGAGCGATTTGCATCACCACAAGAATCTGTTGAAGTCTTTGCAAACCATTGGAGATACGGACTTTATAATGGAGATATACATCGAGAATTAATTAAAAATTATTATTCATTTTATTAAATACATAAATAAAGAGTTTACCTCGAGTAGGATTTGAACCTACGACCTGTACTTTGCTAGAGTACCGCGCTAACCAACTGCGCCATCAAGGTTCAAGCCCCAAATCGATGTAAATTTTGTCTTTATGTTTGTAGAACTGATGTTAATTCTAAATAAAAAAAAAAAAAACTTATAATAATACATCGAGAATTAGTTTGAACGCATGCACAGATGTATAAAACGTAAAGGTGCACACTTTGAGTAATAAATAAGATAAAATAAAACAATTTAAGAAGAACAATTGTACAGGGTATATTAACAGTGAAGTTTTCGAAAGAACTTAGTCTTTTATTTAAGAATCCGATTACAAACCAAAATTTAGAGGTGCAAGTTACGCATGGATCAATAATGGGGGACGTATAAAATGTTTCTAGTCACACATTTTTAGAGGTCCTGTTGTTAAATTCAATGTTTTAAAAAATAAAAAAACGCTTAATGCACGTTTTTGTAGTTTTAAGTTAACGTAATTGCAAAATTCATTGATTATAATTATTTATAATTGATAATCATGTTGACTTACTAACCGTTTCAGCTTAATCAAAGAATTTCATCTGATATTGTGCATATACCAGGCTTTCAATCAATCAAAAGGGATCGAATGGAGCGTGGTGGAGGAGTTGCTATGTACATTCGCGATACAATAACCTTTCGAGTCCTTCAACATAATAATAACATAAGAGCAACTGTGGATTTTAGTATCACAATCTAATAACAATTTTGTTTTAGGTACACTATAACCCTAATAGATCTAATTATCAGAGATTTCTTGCTGAATTTAAAGAATCAGTAGCTATGTTTATACCATACTCAAACAATATTATCTATATCGGGGACTTTAACATTGATTTGTTAAGTCCAAATCGATATGACATCAAATATATATTGGATTTACTGCAAACTTTAAATCTTACATAAATTGTTAATCAACAAACCAGGGTTACGGCAAGTACAGCTTCGCTATTGGATTTAATAATTACTTCTGACAAGTACTGTATAAATGCTAGAGGTGTAATTTTTCTGATCATAACAATATGTACTGCGATATAATCTTGTCAAAACATAAATTTGTGCCTATGAAAAAAAAAACTTTCGTAATTTTGTTAACGCTGATTTATATCTGTATAAGTTAGATTTAGAGGCTTTACTCTTACAAAACATATTTACAATAACGAATATTGACGAAAAAGTATTGTTGCTTAATAGGTATATTTTGAAATTATTTGACAAACATGCTCCGATTAAAACTTGCACATTTAGTAAATCTTTTCCTCCTTGGTTGACCGACAACTTTAAATTTGTAGGGTCTTTACATAATAAAGCAAAAGCAAGGTATAGAATAACACGGATGATGCGACAATGGGCTTATTACAAATCCTTGCGTAACTTAAGTACACGTATGGCACGTGATGAGTAAAAGGCTTACTTTAATTATGTTTTTCAAAATAACGACAATAAAATTCTTTGGAAAAATGTTAAAGCACTCAATATTGGTAAACGTTAAGTAATTGCCGAGCACTTGAATGACGTTAATAAAATTAATAACTATTTCATTACTATATTAGACGTTTACAAGAACAACAGATGCCACAATCTAAATTTTAATTTCTCTATGACTACTGCTGATGAGGATGTAGCAAAAATTATTTTTAGTATTAAAACAAATGCTATAGGTGCAGACAATATCAATATTCAAATGACAAAATTACGTTATTCTGCGTTACTGTGCCTTATATAACTCATGTCATAAATTACTGCATAGAAATAAATACATTTTCCCAGTGTTGAAAGCTTGCAATTGTGACGTCTTTGCCAACCTACAGAGCAGAAAGATTTACCTCCAATTAGTGTATCGCCGGTTCTTTCCAAAATATTTGCAAAGATCATTAATAGTGATAATAATAATAATAAAGATAACAATTAATTATGGTGATCAGCAAGATTTTCTGCCTAGTGTACTATCAGGTTTTCGAGCTGGTTACAGGTCTACGATCGCTTCACTAAAAATATTGGATAACACTTTAATATCTGTAGATTGCGGCTGCCTTACTGCGTTAATATTCCTTGATTCTAGTAAAGTGTTTGATATGGTCGACAAAGGTATCTTCTTATCTGGTCTGAAATACAGTGGTGTGCGAGAATGTGCTCTTAAAATAATTGAAAGTTATTTACAATTTAGGTTTCAGTCAGTAGAAATTAATCAAAACGTTTCTGCTTTTCTCCTCACAACTTGAGGGGTACCACAAGGGTCCATTATAGGCCCTTCATTGTATTCGATTTACACCTCAATTTTTTTTATAATATTAAATTTTGTAGTGCTCACCTCTACGCTGATAACACACAATTGTATTACTCATTTACACCTGAGTTTTAATATACAATACATACATGATGCTTCATTTGCACACGCTCATAAAATTAATCCACAAAAAATGAGCATAATCTTATTTGGAAACAAGGATTTGTGTAATAGTTTACATAATCGTTTTATCCACACAGATTTAAACATACCAACAAAAAAAAGGCTGTCTTTTCTCATTTTAACTATTGTGTCATTGTGTCATTCATCTATTGATGCAATTACGTGTAGTCGTATTCGAAACGTTCAAAATGTCTGCCTAAGGTATATATATATATATATATATATATATATATATATATATATATATATATATATATACATACAGTGAGTCCCAGAAGTTATGTCTAAGTTCATTTAAAGTTCAAGGGTCTAGTTTTTGGAGAAACGCTCGGACACGTCGATTTTTACTGTTGACTGCGGGTTTTTTAATGGTAAAATTTTGTATATAGGGTGGCCCAAAAATTAGTTACGACCACCTACTTGATTTTGTCAAATGGAAACACCTGTTTTTTATTTCATTTTCTGAATCTGCTTTGAATTCTGAGTAAATCTCATGTACCATGTCCTATACCTATAATCAACAGATCTCGAGATATTTATGGAAAAAGAAATATTGTCTTTATCAAACTATCAAGAACACTTGCAAAATAATCGTATCCAAGGAGATACATAAACAATAGGTACATGTTTTCATTTCGTTGTGTATGTCAATTTATTTCTGACGTCGAATTTCAACATTTGTCCTTTCCGAAATGTTGAAGTTAACGGAACGAGAAAAAATTGATATTCTCTGCATGATTGGATTTGATGATAGAACGTGTACACAAATAGAACTGAACATTTGTTTTTATTTGTTGTTGTGTTTTTTGAATAAATTGCTCCTCTTGCCAGAAAACAAACGCCATCTTCCTTGATACGGTCTTAATTGTTGATACGTTCAATTGTAAATTCCTCGAGATCTGTTGGCTTCAGGTACAGCACATGGTAAATGAGATTTACTCAGAGTTCAAAGCAGATTCAGAAAATGAAATAAAAAACAAATGTTCCCATTTGTCAAAATCAAGTTGGTGGTCGTAACTTATTTTTGGGCTAGCCTACATACAAAATTTTACCACTCAGAAAACTGCAGTCAAAAATAAAAATCGAAGTGTCCGAGCGTTTCTCCAAAAACTAGACCCTTGAACTTTAAATAAATTGACATAACGCTTGGGACTCAGTACATATATATATATATATATATATATATATATATATATATATTGAATATATATTTTGAATATTTGGTCACTTGCATGGCTGGCTCGGATCTATCGATCTAAAATATTTTCAGCGTTGCGATGTTCCGATTATGTGGAAAAGTGGCATCACCTTTGATATTTTTAATGAGACGCCCTGTATATTATTACATTGTTGTTCATTACTTTTAAATTATTTTGCATCACACATCCCTATGCCTATCTTCAACCGTTTTGAGTAATTAATTAATTTCTTATTTTCAGCCAAAACATGGTTCCAATCGAATGTTCATTATTGTGGTGTTTGAATGTAGAAGTTGAAATTCTGGATGCACTCCATGAATAAGCTGTTCATCAGTTCTGCGTAACGAAATTGGTTCCATATTGTACAGGGTCGTTCGAAATTCATTACGTTTCCGCAAGGTACAAAAATGCCGAAAAGTTCATTATTTCAAATGGAACACCCTGTATATTATCGAATATCTGATAGACAATTGAAGTCCTTTTAAAATGATGTATCATGTTCCTATACCTAAACAGATCACCCGACCTCACACCTCTTGATTTTTACTTGTGAGGTAATTTGAAGAGGAAGGTTTGTGTGACACCGGTACTCACGAAACAAGACCTGCGTCAACGAGTTGTCAGGAGCATTGAAGAGCTAGGTCCCACAGAGATAAGGCGGGCCACAATTTCATCAACGATTATTCGTATTCTGAAATGTTTGGAAACCAACGGTCGTCATTTTGAAAATTTATTGTAAATGCTTTCTAGTTTTGTATTGTTTGATATTATTTGCATTGCGATTCACGTTTAATTGAATTTGTTATTTGGCGTTCTTTTTTTATAAATAACAGTAGGTATTAATAATTAATGCAATAATTGTATAATCGTACAAACTTTCTTTTGTCCATTGGTCGCAAATTAGGATACATTTCGTTGAACTTTCTGCATGTTCTCGCTATAATTTGGTCACATTGTCCATGAAAAATAAATAGTTTTATCAAAACTTGAATTGTGTAGTAATTTCCTGCTATTTTGACCCTTTGCAAATTTCTTCCGTTAATAAACACCCGAATGTTTTATTATTAGTGCACTAATTGTGACAGAAAAGACAGAATACTGCGATTTTTATAGGAACATGCTTCTATTTCGGAAACCTTACTGTTTAAGTATAAGAACATGATATATCATTTTAAAGGGACTTCAATTGTTTATCAGAATATTCGATAATATATAGGGTGTCCCATTTGAAATAATGAACTTTTCTGCATTTTTGTACCTTGCGGAAACGTAACGAATTTCGAACGACCCTGTACAATATGGAACCAATTTCATCACGCAGAACTGATGAACAGCTTATTCGTAGAGTGCGTCCAGAATTTCAACTTTCTACAAATTCAAACACCACAATAATGAACATTCGATTGGAACCATGTTTTGGCTAAAAAATAAAGAAATTAATTAATTACTCAAAAACGGTGGAAGATAGGCATAGGAATATGTGAGGCCAAAATAATTTAAAAGTAATAGCGAACCCAAAAATGTAATAATATACAGGGCGTTTCATTAAAATATCAAACGTGATCCCACTTTTCCACATAAGCGACAAGGTCGCAACCCTGAAAATATTTTAGATCGATAGATCCGAGCCAGCCATGCAAGTGACCAAATTTTCACAAATATCCCATGTCTCGTTTTCCGTAAACGTCTAAGGTACCATCGACGTGTATCACCCGGTATATATATATATATATATATATATATATATATATATATATATATATATATATATATATATATATATATATATTATATATATATTATATATATAATACGGGGCCCACGAGATCACTTTCCGGCTGCCATTTTTTTATTTAACTATCGATTTAAATGAAACTTGGCAGGGTTGTTACTCTAACGAAACGTCATTTTTAGGAATTTTTGACAAGTATTTCCGACTTCCGGTTTCACCGGAAATGATCTTAACTTTTGATTTTTAAATGACACCCCCTGTATATTTTTTGTTTTTCGGATTCTGGAGGTAATTTTACGGCCGATTGCGTAATATTTCAATCGATTTTTTTCCAAATGTAATTTTAAAATTGAATTTTATTTTCTCATCCAGAGTGCCATGACCAGCTTAAAATAATTCTACATACTTAACTCACTTCCAGAAAAATGCAAACTCACTTGTATCTTTGTTAACTTTTTTACTAGAACGTTCTAAACTTTATTTTTGCCGTAGCTCAAAAAAATTAAATGGAAGCATACCACTTTCATAAAACTACTAAATGCAGTATTTTAAAACGAATTTAATGACGTCCAACACGTTTTGTCATTTTTACCCATTTTCGATTTAAAACATTTTTACTTTTATATTTAAGTCTTACTCATTAATAAAATACACTTCCTATGACACAGCACATCAGAGTTGCCATGAAAACAATAGGTGGCTAGGTTGCCATGGAAACACTATGGTAAATTTAAAAGTTTGACAGGTAATAATAAAGGTTGTTGTTTATTAACATAAATCTAATATTTTACTTAAAAATGAAATTAAAGTTTGTACTTAGTTTAATTATAAAATTAACAAAAATGTTTACAAAGAGTGATCAGGTTGATATACTTATTATGTATGGACATTGTGCCAAAAATGCAGCGGAAACCGAACGAGTTTATCGGCAAGAATATCCTGAGCGTCTTCATCATCCTACAAGACAATACATTATCTACCTTATAAGAAAAATGCGACAAGAACCAGATAATTTGCAACAACATTTTATTGTTAATGAACAAACGGTAGAAACTGTAATAGCATATGCCATTAAAAACCCCACAGCATCCACAGGGGAAATTGCCTTTGAATTAGACATTGGCGCAGAATCAGCAAGAAAGATCTTGAAGAAACATGGATACAAATCATTTAAGTACCAGCTTCACCAACATTTGCACGAGGGAGATTTTGTTAGAAGACTGGAATATTGCAACTGGTTCTTGGAAGACAACGATGCCGATAATAGCCTAGCCAATTCTATTTTGTATTCTGACGAGTCGAGATTTACCAATAATGGAATGTTCAACCGGCAAAATACAAGATATTGGTCAACGATAAATGAACACCGAATGATGGAAGGTAATTTTCAAGAGATATTTGGAGTAAATGTATGGGCTGGAATAATTGGTATTCGTATTGTGGGACCGATTCTTTCCCAAGGGCATTTAAATGCAGAACGATATTTGGGTTTTTTACAACATGAAATTGAAAATTTTTTGGAGAAATTACTGTTAGAAATAAATAATCAACACCTCTATTATCAACAAGATGGTGCGCCGGCTCACAACGCTATTGTTGTGAGAAATTACTTAGAAGAACGATTTTGAGAACATGTTATCTCTACCCGTGGACCGATCCGGTGGCCTCCTCGTTCGCCTGACCTTACACCTCTTGACTTTTTTTTTGTGGGGCCATATTAAGGAGATTGTATACCAAACACCGCCAACAACACTTAACATCTTAGAAAACCGTATACGAGCGGCATTTGCTAGCATTACCCCCGACATGCTTAGGAATGTCGTAGAAAACAACGTTTTTCGTGTTAGGAAATGTCAAGAGGTGGAAGGGCAGCACTTTGAAAATTTAATTGGTGGTTAAAAGGTCCAAAAGTTATAGTCTAATACCTATTGTTAATGTTATATTATTGTTAATGTTATTAATTTTTTTTTATTATTTTTAAGACTGTTTAAAATTATTACACTCTGTTTCAAAATAAATTTTGTTCAATCATTGTCTGAAAAAATTGGGAAAATACGCAAAGCAATACATTTAAATTGTGCTGCTTTAAAAACAACTCTCAGACGCGCCCATAATGCGGCAAAAATAAAGTTTAGAACGTTCTAGTTAAAAAATTAACAAAGATAAAAGTGAGTTTGAATTTTTCTGGAAGTGAGTTAAGTATGTAGAATGATTTTAAGATGGTCATGGCACTCTGGATGAGAAAATAAAATTCAATTTTAAAATTATATTTGGAAAAAAATCGATTTAAATATTACGCAATCGGCCGTAAAATGACCTTCAGAATCCGAAAAACAAAAAGTATACAGGGGGTGTCATTTAAAAATCAAAAGTTAAGGTCATTTCCGGTGAAACCGGAAGTTGGAAATGCTTGTCAAAAATTCCTAAAAATGACGTTTGGTTAGAGTAACAACCCTGCCAAGTTTCATTTAAATCGATAGATAAATAAAAAAATTGCAGCCGGAAAGTGATCTCGTGGGCATCCGGTATATATAATTAATTAATGTGAATTAATATATGGTCTGAGGAAATATGATCATGTGCGGCGCAAGTTGTCCGAAATTGGTTTGTTAACTATGAAAAATCGCGGAATATTACAAAAGTTATGTATATAGCAAGAAATTCTACACAGCAAGAACCTCCGTATCTTTACGATAAAATAACCTTCTTCTCCAACCACATAAATAAGACGCTATATTGTGATAGTATTTGTTACCAAAAGTGCCTGTGCTACTTTGGCAACTGTACAAAAAGTAGTATGACCTTGATCACACATCAGCAGTGTGTTGACTGATGTGCATGTCCACCAGAAACAATGTTTTCAGACATAAGTAGTATTGATATTCAATATAATTTCGCTTTTTATTTTCGTTTTAAGCAAGGGTGGTGTAAGGTTATTGAAATGTTTTGAGTGATTATATTTTCTGAACAGAATTTAAGAAATTTGCCATCGCTAGTGGCGCCATCTACCTTCCCATTATTTCACCATCTGTAAAATTTAAAATTTATAGAGGTAATATATCCAATAAATATTAATTAAATACTACACCGTGTTCTTTATTTCACTAAATAATAGTCATTTTCTACAAAATAGAAATTTTTCAAACTGATAGTGACGTGAACTGCACTCCGCCGGAGATTGAAGAGACGGCAGAATAGGTCACTGTAGATTTGCTCCCTGTAAAATCACGAGAGGTTTATGAAAAAGCTTATATGCGCTTGATGACGTGGCGAAATAGTAACAAAGCAAACTCTTTTCTGAGAATGCAACTGCTTATCTCGTCGATTTAGCTATGACAATAAAGCCATCAACTCCCTGGATCCATTATTCAATGTTGAAATCGACATTAAGTGTAAAGCATGGTATGGATATACGAAAATATTCCAAGCTGGTATGATACCTAAAAAGGAAGTCCCATGGTTATTAGCCTAAAACATCAAAAACACTTACAAAAGAAGATCAAACATTTTTAATAATGCTCTCATATTCCAGATACTCAATGAATAAGGTAAAATCAAAAGTGCTCGTTTCGGTCTAAAATTGAAATATGTTTAGCTTTGTCTGATTTTTGGCGTAGCAGGAACATTAAGTCGTGATGAATTAATTGTCCAAAATGAAACTGCCAGATATCTCTGATTTAAACGCTGTTTTTTTTAAATTGCTGAACACTAAAACCACGATGATTTATGGTTACTGGCCAACAATACTTACAGTTATATAGGAAATATTTGTCATTACGGCGAGTTGGTATTGATATCGATCGATTCTTTATTAAGTATCAAAATAGGAAGTCTCACAGACAAGTTGTTGGCATACACAAGTCGAAACCGACCACTCAGGAAGTAGCCTTTTAGGATTGCCAGATTTAAAGATGTATACTGGTCATTGCCTAAGAACATCTGCTACACTGTTGATGAATGCAGGGGCAGATATAGGTGCATTGAAACATCGAATTAGATCTTGAATACAGACAGTGAATCACACAACAGGATCTTAATCCGAAACCACAACCTTCGACCAGTAATTCATAATCCAATTTAGTTGCTACACTTCCTAACCATCTCGTCCAAATTAATAACTGCACAAATTGCACTGTAAACCTTACTTTTCATTTAATTTTGATTTTAATTCATTTTTTAGTTTATATTTGTTCGTTTTATTAAACTAAATTTACTTTGGGTTCCTACTGCCTTAGATTATTTAATATAATCGTGGTAACGATAAAAACTAAGATGTTATAAATTAACCTAAAAAGTAATTTCGTTTCGATAAAGGACAAGAAACAGGGGTTCTCAAACAAATATAGTGAACTGCAAATAAATGACTAAATATAAAGGTAAAAGTGGTTTGGAGAAAAAGTTTTATGTTTTATTTGTATAAAAAGTGCGATTTTGTGACTCGGAAGGGGACTGCGCTTCGCGTCGTTCAACAACTTACTTCCTCGTCCCAAAAACTGACATTTTTGTACCAATGAAACAAAAAACTATTAAAACAGATGTATACAATGTTAACACCCTTCACGTTTCAAAACTATAAATTGTACAATAACATTCCTTCTGAATGTAAAAATTCTAAAGCACATAAATTCATTAAGTATCTGTGGCTGTACTTGTTTCGGAAGCAGTTATAAAGCAGATAATTCGGTATATTTATTTATACAGGGTGTCCCATGCTGAATTGTACACAGAACCATGGTAGAATCCTGACCTAAAATTATGACGATTTGCAGAATATGACAGTAAAATATTGATAATTAAAGCAAATTAAAGAAAACCTATAAACTAAACGCATCTGAGTG
The DNA here is from genome assembly GCA_036346205.1 of Vesta saturnalis. Classification (NCBI taxonomy): domain Eukaryota; kingdom Metazoa; phylum Arthropoda; class Insecta; order Coleoptera; family Lampyridae; genus Vesta; species Vesta saturnalis. Next base: position 307,781 of record JARFJB010002228.1, on the reverse strand, counting down.
CAATTAAAATGACAAAGTCATAACCTTATAAGTGTGAATTATTAAAACCACTAACGTGCACACAGAAAAAAATTGCCTCGAGTGGGACTCGAACCCACGACTACTACTTATCTAGAGTAGGGCTTTTAACCGTATGAACTATCGAGGGAGCTAGTTCCAATAATAATAATAATTATTATTACTTACCACACTTGAAAATAATGCGGTGAAAACAATAACCGCACGGTTGTAAGTACTAGTTATTTACGTAACAAGTATGGCCGAGTTATGTAATCACATAAGTGCAATTACAACTTATTTGTATTTGCATAGAAATAAGGTTTTATCAATCATAATTTTTTTTATTTTATTTTGCCACCATAATGTTCTTTATACGCCCCCAAATGCGGGCGTAACGTGGTCTTTATAGCACGGAAATGTCATTGTTGCTAAGTTGAAAAAATTATTGAAACAACAAATTAGCCTACGGTCGACTTTATTTCACTGCATTTGCATTTAAAAACTTGCCGAAAATACTGAATCTTTTTAAAATTTTGTTCCAGTTTCATGGCAAAATAAAAAAAACATTGAGTACCACGGGATAATTAGATTATGGCTCTCAGAATATAAAGCCTCCGCTTCGCGTCGATTTTAAATTCCTCAAGCCATAATCTTCTGATTATGCCCTTATAATAAAATTATACGCCCAAATGCGGGCGTAATGTGGTCTTTATAGCACGGAAATGTCATAGATGCTAAGTAGCATGATTGACAGCAAACGCATGACATGATATATAATAGCAATATCACAGTATCTTAGTAACAACAAATTAGCCTACTGTCGACTTTATTTCACTGCATTTGCATTTAAAAACTTGCCGAAAATACTGAATCTTTTGATACTTTGTTCCAGTTTCATGGTGCAAAATAAAATAAAACATTGATTACCACGGGCATAATTAGATTATGGCTCTCAGGAATATAAAGCCCCCGCTTCGCGTCGGGCTTTTAATATTCCCTCAAGCCATAATCTTCTGATTATGCCCTTAATACATAAATATCTATTAAATGGATCATTTTTGTTTTTATTAACCACCACAATTTTATGGCTGTTAATTTATGCAGTAGCTTAATATCATTCTTAAAAAACGATAGCAACGCGTTTACCAACTTGTAAACAAAGAAAGAACATACGCTTTTTTGAAAATGTTCGAAGGAAAATGAGAGATATTGAAGAAGCTGTATAATTTGTTGTAGTCATTGTTGAGCGCGTGGGTGTTACCGAACAAGAGTGCGATTTTAAATAATATCGCACGCGTGCGTGAATCTAGAACATTACGTTACTCGAGTCTGATAATCCACTATTGTATAATGGTATTTTATAACTTAATATGTTTCACATAATTTATTATTAATATATGCAAATCATACGTTTTACAACACTAACTCCCACAATTGCATAAGAAGTTTTGACACCTATTTGCGAGTAAAATTCAAATATTGAATTCTGTGAAAATTTTAAAATAGTCTGAATTAATTCAATAAAATTTGCATGTTTTCATATTTATTATGCCTTGGAATTTTGCAACAAAAAACAAATTGGACTTAACACCGAATATTTTTTATAAATCAGGAACATACAGTTTTTTGTATTAAATAAAATAGGTTTAATGATCAAATAAGTGTCAACATTATTGTAATCTTAGCTAAAACGGGGACCATGAGAGGTGTCATGACTCATTTGACGAAATGTACGAGTTAATTTTTAGAAAACGTATGTCGTTAATAATTTCATAAGTGTACTCAGTTATACCAAATGTAACAAAAATCAGTCACTAATCAACACAAAATCAGCTGATTATATAAACAAATTAATCCGCAAATAATTGTTTATATACCTACATATTTTTTCGTAGTAAAATGAAGTCAAATTAGTTGCAAAGGATTTATAAGGAGTCGACTTACATGCACTTCTTGAATTAATCATTAGTTGATTAAAACACAGTTTTGAAATCGTTACTTTTATGTCCATTTAAATCAAATACAATAAATAAAATTATAAATTCAATAATACTTTTTATGTGAAATACATTTCATATCTAGGTACATATTTAATCACTAGAGCTCAGATTTATAGCAATTCGGCTATACGTAAAAATCAATAGCAGATTAAAAATAATTACAAATGAGTATCATTCAAGCAAAACTATGTATTTATACAAAAGTTGAAAGTGATGTATTTGCTTATTTTCGCTTTTTATGCTTATTTAAATTTTTTATGCCAATTTTTAGCTAATTACAGTGAGCTAATTTTTGGATTTTTTGGCTTTTTTAACCATTTAATGCGTATGTATTGAGAAAACTTAATTTTTACCTTCCAACCATATCATATGTAGGTATAGAAGGTTATGAAATCGAATTTTTTTTCACTATCACTAAATCGAATTATTATCTCATATTAAAACGTTTGGTCAAGTTCTAAGATCGGCTATCATGTCTGGTACAGAAGGGAGGCTTATTTGACTATTTCTTATAACAGTTTTAATCATAAAAACTTTTTGCGCAGTGCAATAACGATTACACAAATATTTGATTGTAATTTGTAAGTTATTTTCGTAACTAGTGCGCTGTTTACACATTTATTGGTGCGAGGCCGTTCTTTTTTACCCGAGGTGTAGCCGAGGGATAAAATATAAGGCCGAGCACCAAAAATGTGACAGCGCACATGTTGCGAATAAAATTTTTTGTAATCGTTTACATAAAATTAGGAAAAAATTAAATTTTGAAATATTTGATGACAAATGTCAAACTAAATACATAAACAAAAAAGTTTATATATTTAGTTATATACCACTTTTTTGTTTATGCATTAAAAGTAACGATTACAAAAGTTAATTTCGCATTTGTAAAAGTGGTGGCCAAACATATTTTTTGAAACAATTTGTGAAAAACGAAATAAATACATTTGAATTTTTACCTTCCAACCTACATATACATTTGTAGGCATAGAAAGTTATGCAATTGACTTTTTTTTTCACTATCGCTAAATTGACTTATTAGCTCATTTTACAACGTTTGCCAAATTTTCTCCGAGATCGCCCATAATGTCTGGATGTGTGTGCATCTGTGAGTATGTGTGGATGTATGTTAGTATCCACGATAACTCCAGAAAAAGAATACCTGCGTACTTAAAATTTCGTATTTAAGCTTTTTTTCATTTGGCTTAGAGCTGATTAGATTTTGGGAGAAATCCAGCGGCGGAGAGGAAGGATTTATTAGGGTCAGTTTTTGATTTGTATCAAATATTTCTAAAACAGCTGCATATTTCAAAGATAGAAAAATACCCAGACATGGACATTAAACATATCGATCAATTATGTTCTATGTAATTTTTTTGATAATGTAGAATTTAAGCGTTAGTTCAAATTTTTTCAATATCTGAATAACGATTCATTCATTCATTCGTTTATAATTTCTTAATATAACGCAAAGTAAGTCTAAAAAATAATTAAATATGAATGAAAATGGTTAAACTGTATTATTTATATTTTATAGAAGCGGGCGGCTTTGGAATTTTGTTTTAAGTTAACATGTATTTATGTCTACTAATCTTTATCTGACATGAAGTTTTAAACGTCATTCTAACCTAGATTATGTTTTGTTTTCGCAATGTTGCTTGATTACGTTATGAACGTATGAAAGAGGTTGTATAGTTACGCTAAAAAAATTGCAATTAAAATTATTTCATTTCAATGAAGCTTTAAAGGTCTGTTTGACATAGATATTTTTATTATTACAATATTACTTATTTTCGTCGCAATTTTTTATAAAAGAGGTTGCATAATTATCCTAAAAAAATTTTTGCATTTCTTTTAATTTCTATTTTGTTGGTTGGAAGGTCGTATGGTGTTCCACACCAAATATTTTTTACCAATTTTCATTCAGCTTATTACATTTTTAAGCGAATTAAGCTAATTTTTGTGTGTTTTTGTTTGTTCTAACCGTTTGGAGGAGCGTAAAGATAAAAAATTAAACGTGTCATGCGTCTGCGACAAAACACTCGTCTAGACAGTTTAGTGCCCTCTTCCCGTCTAGTTGCAGGTTTGAGAATTATCGGTAATTCATTTTATTCTTTGTTCTGCTATTCATTTAGAGTATTATAGTTGGGACACTCGTGTACTTGTGTATTGTTTATGTCTCAACCATGCCAAAAATTAAACCGTTGATTTAAGATTGGATTAGAGGATACCCGGAGTTAAAATGTGAAAATAATAAGATGTTTTGTAGAGCATGTGTGAAAACAGTAAGTTTACATTTTTATTTTCGTAATGGTCCTTCATTCATTCACAAACAAATTGTGAGATCAAGTTGCAGATTTATGTGAGACATACTTTTTCAGCACTATGAATATTTAAACTACAGAGATTCGTTAAAATATCCCTTCTCTTTTCCATACGTATACTATTTATGAGGAACAGAAATAAATACATATTATAATTTTTTTGTTTTATGTATCATGTTGTGAATCATAAGACACCTTTCGCGGTCCCGACTTTACCCAGGTACATTATTGCATCTAATTCACTTTTTTTCACATTTTCATTTTATAAAATACGTTTCTTAATATATGGAAACTGTAAATTCTCATTCTTAATACTACAGGCACGACGAAGTATTTTGTACACAAAGTGTTTCAAAAAAGTTTGCTATTCCTATTCAAAAATTAAATACTTTTCACCAATGAGGGTTTTGTAATTAAACACGAGCGTTTACTTCTATACTGTGTCCAAACTTCGTCTATAAATAACACTATCCCAGTCTTTTATGGCCATATTGTCAAATGTGAAATGTAACTTAATAACGCATAACCTCCTTGTGTTGTTAAATCATTGCTTGTTTTTTTACAATATTTTTCAAATTAAAATCATTTCATTTATAACAAATCTTTCTGAAATTTTATGATTAAAATTAATTTTACAGAAAATTTTTTCATTCATTCTGTCATATGGAGGTGGAAATTCATGCTAGTTCTCCAAATTCAAATATCCAACGACATGGGGAAGAATATTTCCACCCTAAACAAAGTGCCTCATTATTAACGTAACTAATTATGTCTTGGCCTCAATTAACGTCAGTGAAGCTGTTGAAGAAGCTAGCAAAGATTTATGTTCTTTAGGTTGTAGTATCTATGCTATCAAAAAGGAAAACCAAACCAAAAGCAGTAGCTAGTTTTAAAATACGTGTGAAAAGAAAAGTTGTATCAGAGAGCTCAGAAAAGAACGTACTTACAGTTCTTTTAAATTGATTTAAATTATAAAATAGTGTCGAATTTCAAGTAATTAGAAATGTTTGTCTTAGGCAAAAATATTGTATACACAGATGAAGCGTGGGTTAATGTGAGACATGTAGTGAGAAAGTTATGGTGTGTTACCACCATTCAGAATGGTAAACAAGCATTCATCAAGGGACTCAAAGGACCGGTTTAAATTCAGTAAATGGTATTGGACCGCGATTTGCTTTAGTTAATGCTCTGTAAAAAGACCACGGTTAACGAAATAAGTGTGTATAGTTCCGAGAAGTGGTTTACAGATCAGCTTATTCCAAATGTTCCACCGAATCCAGTTATCGTTATCAATATTACTTTTGATCTTAGTAGTAGGGTAGGAATGATTTCAACGATGGTGTGGAAAAATGAATGGATGAATAATACAATGTCTAAGGCAACGATAATGTTGAAAATAGCATGTGGGTAACATATAACCTTCAAGATGATATTGGAGAGTTTGTAATTAACGTTAACAATTGCCTTCCAACTCCACCGATGAAAACAAGCTGACTGAAAAACACCATTTGTGCGAGAAATCTTGTATTATGATGGAAATAAATGATATTGCTGTTACAAACTTCTAATAAAGTTATTTACATACAGGCTCCTTTCGAAGGTAAAGCAAAATGCTGCAATTTCCATCTGACCGAATGCCTAACCGTTTTTTTTATATGGGTTTACATATCAAAGCAAATGCTGGTGCAGTATCGATCCCCTGTAAAATGTAGCTCGCCTATGTGACCATTATCTGTGGGTCTCCATCCCTACGTAAAATTCACAGCCTACTTCGTCTTTAAATATACAGTGCAAATATTCGATTTATACAGACAGAAGGTAGCCCTTTTTGGTATACATATAATTTGTATAAATGGTCAGTATGGATGACGATATTTATTTTGAGGTTAGAAACAGTGTGTGTCATGATTAAGCAAATAAATAGTTATATTTGAAAACTTTATAGCCAAGTATCCCTGAAGCTCTTGAACTAAGGACATATTCCTATTGTATCAAAGAAAGTAATATTAAATAGTTTTCCTACGCAGGGTGTTTTGTTAAAAATGATTGGTATTTCAGCGGTTGACGGGGTTAGTTTGACATACGTATACAATAGTCTAAATAATGCAATAATTTTTGTGAAAGAAAATATTTAATAAACCAGCTTGCGATGCATCGCTTCACAAGAGAATATTGGCCCAATATAAAATATATGTTGACGAATGCTGTTGTGAAACAATGAGAAAGTCTTTCGGTTTTACGGAGGAAAAGCTTTGAAGATTTTTCGTTCAAGCTTCTGATGACATTTTCTTGTTCTTAAAGGTACTGATACACAACAGTTTTGACAGAGATTAGTGACAACTACTTTATTTTTCAGGTTGTCACAGTTTGTGGTGTGTTTGGTACATGCGGAAGATACGAAATGTGTGATTTACGCATGTCTGATATTAAAAAAGAAGGTTCTGATTTAATCATTAACATTCGTCCATCGTCGAAAATTTGCCATCATTGACGTTTCTGATATAGAGTACGTTGAGTTGTTTAACAAATACCTTTCTCTACGTCCCAAAAATGTAGCTACAGATAGGGTTCCTTTAAGTACGCTAATGGGAAGTGCATCAAGCAAGTTGTTGGGATTAACACCTTTGGTAGATGCCCTTCTATTGTAGCACATTTCTTGAAACTCTCGGACTCTGCGAGATACACGGGCCATGCTTTCAGGGGGACATCTGCAACGATTATGGCAAATGGAGGGATGAGAGTAGTTACATTGAAGAATCTATCGTGAACAAATTGAATGTTTCGAAGTGTATTGCTAGAGTTGTTAATGGGGTGACTACTACGTCATCATTTCCAGTTAATATTGGTAATCCTGCGATAACTACAGCAAGTAATAACGAACTGGAAACTACTGGAATCCACATATCAAATAATAAGAACTGCACATTTGACATTTATTTAAAATAACAATGATACGGTTTGTTATATAATCACATGTGTAAATTACAAATACAACTTTCTTTAAAAATGATGTCATTGTTTATACAGCAACTTTAAAGCACTCCAGTGTTTTAATGTTGAAATTTATCTTTTAAACAGGTATGATGCAAGTGGAATAGCAAAGAAACTCTGCAAACAATGTTGTCAGAATGTCCTTATATTCAAGTAGATAGACGTTTCCCCTATGTAGTAGGAACTGTAATCTTCATTAGCAGGGCCGACGATAGGCCGGTGATACCGGTGCCCTTTCACAGGGCGCCAAATTTTTGAGGCGGCGTTTTGACTGTCAGAATGCATTATTTTTGAAACATATTTTATTTAGAAAGATATGCAAGGAAAAGCGCTTGCTTCAAAATTTTCTTAAACTTAAAAAATACGTAGGTGTACTTTCGATATAAGGCAGTTAAATAATTATTGATTTGTATAGAATACATCGGACATCTTTGGTTCAATGTAATAAAAGAAACAAAATAAAAGGTATTTACAAAAGTCCAAACTAGCATGGAGCTTCACTCCGCGTTATGGTCACAACACACCCTGATAACGGTTTACGATATTTACTTAAAGGTAAAATTTTTCTTAAAAAAAAATTCAGTTGTTAAAAAATGCTAAAATTATGCTTTTTTTAGTTAGAAGAATAATTCGTCGATTCGTGGACATGTAAATGCTACGCATTTAAAATCATGCTAGAGTCACAATACGTTTTAGAGTACATCTGAACATAATTTGATTGTGGTTATTTTATTTTATCGAAAATAACGTATATTCTATTTAAAATGGTATGTATGTAAAAAATGTAATTAAAATGAATATATCGTCGTTTTTATTTTCATTATATACTTGATTAGAATGTAGTTAATATGTAATATGAGAATTGCAAAAAAAAAGAAATTCATTTTCAGGAAGTATTTAATTTTGCCAACTTAAACATCTTAATAAATAGCATTCTAACCTCAGTGTTTGACTTTACCAATTGTCAATCAAACATTTAAATGTTGCCAGACTATATTTTTGGAAGAATTCAAATTTGTTACGTGCAATGTTACCAAAATAATATTAATGTAAACACCAACTTATACATTTAAGTCGGTATCATTATTAACCTAAATGTTTCACTTTAAAGCCTGTATGACACTACGCAAGTTCTTGTACAAATTCTAGTACCATTTCTTGTACAGGAAATTCTGAATATTAAATCTTGTTTAAGTGATTGTTCCTGTTTGATACTTTACAATTTCTTTTACAAAAAACTGTACCTAATTGTACAATTTATTGGTCAGATTTTTTGGCGCGCAATATAGAGTGAGTTTGATATTTTACTTGTTTGTGACAATACGCCTCTGCGATCAGTGCGATCTTTAAACAATTTTATAATGATTACCAATGAAGATATACTGTTGATTACATCAAGCACTGTATTTTTATTTATGATGGCAAAATACAAAAAGAAGGGTAATAAGGGTAAAAAAAGGTTATGGAGTAGACCTTGGATTCGAAGAAGAGACGAAGGTGAAGACTCCGGTGTACCGAAAATGTTGCACAAAGAATTAAAAGTAGAAGATTCTGCAGTTTACCATAACTTTTTACGAATGACAAATACTCAATTTGAATTTTTATTAAACAAAATTAAAATTGTTATTGAAAAAAAAGATGCACATCTGTGAGAAGCTGTTTCGGCTAGTAATAGGTTTGTCGTAAGTAACTGCATATTAATACAAACGTTCCAAATTTTTGGTATTTCCAGATTAGACGTTACGCTAAGATTTTTAGCTAGTGGCGAAACTTACAGGTCGTTAATGTATGTAAAGAGGATACATGAATCGACAATAAGCAAGTTTGTACCAGAAGTGTGCGTAGCAATTTTTAATAAATTGAAGGAAGATTAGTTAAAGGTAAACATCTATTTATGGCTCTTAGATTCTCATTGTAAATAAGTAATATTTAAAGAATACAACAGAAGAGTGGATGAAAATTTCCGAGGAATTTAATTCTCTTTGGCAATTTCCCCATTGTGTTGGTGCTCTAAATGGAAGACATATAAAGTTTAGGGCACCAATTTCAGAGGGATCATATTTTTATAATTATAAAGGAGATCACTCTATTGTTTTATTGGCATTAGCTGATGCCAGATATAGATTTACATATGTAAATGTAGGAATTAATGGACGCATAAGCGATGGAGGAATGTTTCAAGAAAGTAATTTATCAAAAGCCCTTTCAAAAAATTTGTTGAACTTTCCAATGGCACTACCATTACGTGGAAGAAACATTAAAATTCCATTTGTCATCGTTGCAGATGATGCATTCCCTTTGTCTACAAAATTAATGAAGCCCTATCCATTTCGTAACTTAAACCAAGATTGTAAAATTTTTAATTATAGACTTTCTAGGACACGTGGAATCATTGAAAATTCATTTGAGATTTTGGCCAATAGGTTCAGAATACTATTGAATCGCATTAACTTATCCCCCGAAAAAGTTGAATTAGTAACACTGACCTGCGCAGTATTACACAATTTTCTTATAACGGAAAATAATAATTATTTTGAAACACCTATTAATGAAACTAGTAGCAGCATACGTTCGACAGAGTTGCTTAAAATTGGTAAACAAAGCTTGATAAAATCAATAACGACGTCTCAGAAAGTTCGGGATGAATTTAAAAATTTTTTCATATCTAACGAAGGAAAAGTCACATGGCAGGAAGAAACAATACAGAAACACAATATGTAATTAATTATTTTAATTTTGTAAAAGATGTAATACAGAATTCTTACTCGGAGTTATCTAATATATACGCATTCTTAACAGCATTTTGAATTTGTAATTCTAAATCGTCACAAATTTGTTGATTTTTAATTTTTCGCATTTTTTTACCAATATATGTTAGAAAAATATCAATATAGTCTTTTTCTTTCTCCTCGTTGATTCTTGATGACATAGAATTGGCCATTTTTGAAATAGCAGCAGATGCTGTTTCCATCGCTACATCCTGTGGTGTGTTTTGCTTTTGCTTACGTTTTATATTGTTGAGCATTTCAAAAGTTGGGAATGCGTTGCTACTTGTTGAAGGGGTGATCGGTGTTGCTGCCCTTGCCGATTCATCAGGAATTATTTCACTATCGATATCGTCATCTTCATTAACAGTCTTTAATTAAAAAATAAAGAATCTATTACTTTTTATTCCTTTAAGATGACAATAAAATTTTAAAGGAAGTTAAAAATATAATTATGTATTACTTACTTCGTTTAAAAGTGCTTGTGATTGTTCGATTTCGTCATCTAGATCTATGGAATCGGTCGCTGTAAGCGGTTGAATTCCACTTCCCAATAAAAATTGTAAATTTGTAAAATAATATAAATTGGGTATGTATATCTAAACATGATGTAGCTTAATAAAAGTTTAAGATTAATAACTCACTTACATCATCAAAACCGCTACCACTTTTGTTTGATGAGACTACCTTCTTTTGTTCTTGCTGAAATGTAGTTCGCAATGCATTAAATTTCGTCTTAATGTCATGCACAGTGGTTTCGGGTCTTATTTTTTCAAGTTTCATTTGAACTTGAAGTAAAGCACTGTTTTTTGCATGCCTATTTTTGTACTGTGGGGACTTTACCATATATAAACATTTACGTTGTTTATATAATTCAATTAACTGTATCGCTTGATCTTTTGTCCACGACATCGTATTACCTATTCCTATTACAAAGCAATCCAATACTAATGAAATAGTTTCCTGTGATTTAAACCATGAACTGAAGTTTAAACTTAACCTCACTGTGCAAAAAGAACAGGGAAGTAACAACATAACAAAAAATTTTCTACTGCGCCGAAAAATTGCGCACATCTTGTACAAGAATTTGCATCTGTGCTATATTTTTGTACAAGAAATTGTACAAACCTGTGTGGCACTATGAAAACTCAATCTGTATAAGAAACTGTACCAAAACTTGTACAAGAACTTGCGTAGTGTCATACAGGCTTAACAATTTTCATTCAGAATTTTAAACGTTGCCAAATTACATTTTTGGAGGTATTCAACTTTTTAACATGCAATGTGACCAAAATAATATTTATGTAAGTACCAACTTATACATTCGAGAAGGTAACATTATTAACCTAAATGTTTGATTTTAACAATTATCATTCATAACTTTAAATGTTGCCAAATTAAATTTTTGGAAGTATTCAACTTTTTGATATGCAATGTTAGCAAAATTATATTTATGAGTATACCAATTAAAACATTTTAATAGGTAACATTATTAACCTCAATATTGGACTTTAACAGTTGTCATTAAGAATTTTATATGTTGCTAAATTAGATTTTCATTTACTGTCTTTTTGACATACCAAAATAATATTTATAAAATTAAAATGCTATGAAAGTGAAATGTTGTCAAATTACACCTTGGGAAGTATTCAATTATTGTAAATGAAATGTTATATTGCCATACAAAACTACCAAAATAATATTTATGAAAGTAAAAATTTCATGAAAGTTTAAACGTTGCCAAATTACCTACATATTGGAAAGTATTCAACAATTGTAAAATAAAATATCTGTTTGACATGCAATACTACCAAAATAATATGTTCTGCAAGTACAGTCTGATACATAATAATTAAATTAAGTGGTTGACCCTCAAAACGTCATTCAAACCTTTAAGGATAACCCACTTCAATTTTTGAAAATAGTCAAATTGTGGATACATTCAAATCACAGTAATATATTAGAAAGTAAAAAGTAAAACATTGGTATTAAAATATATTAACCAAAAGGAACAATGTGATGTGCGAATGGCAATGATAAAATACAACAGATATGCAACAATAACTCCTATGTAATTAATTTATTAATCGAAATAAATTGACATTTGTTGTAGGAATGAGTATAAAGTTTAATTTACAATATATGAAAAGTGTAATTAATTAAAAAATTATATACTCAACAAAGAATAAAGTATAAAAAAGTTTTTTCGAACAAAGCTTTACTTCTTTTTGATATAGTAAAAGTTAAATGTAAAAAAAAAACAGTACAAAGGTTTAATGAAATTATGCATATATCGTCCTCAGTAAACGGTAATATAGTTAAGATTGTTTTAGATGTTAAAGTAACTTTGTGAAATATGAAAATATTGAAAAGTTTAAATTTATATCAAAACTGAAACGTACGCTAATTATGTGTGGTAATGGTGAAACTTTATCATTACAATCTTGTTTGATCAAAAATAAATTTTGTTGAGATACTCAATCTAAGGAAGAAGCTTATGGTTGCCGAAACAATTGCCATCTTAAACAATATAGTAAAAATTTAGAAACAGTGTTAGTTTTATTTCTAGTTATGTAATATAGAGTTTCCGTGTAGTAAAAGATAGTTCAATATGTTAAAAGCATACTTTGTATGAATTAGGATAGCATTCAAACACATTTATACCAATGTAAACAAATTGATTGAACCATAAATAATTTTATAAAAGAACACGGGTATGTTACCAATACGAATATTTTCAACCATGTGCATTAATTAGAAATAAAATATAAAATGGTAGGTTTGAGAGATATTAACTCATAGAACATACAGTTAATTGTTAACACACATAAAAAAAATGTAAATCTACTTCATAGTAACGTACTTACCGTTGGTTCACAACTTTGTAATGTTTCCGTTTAATGCACATCGATAGTTATATACCACCTCAAAGAATCTTTACATTTGATTGCATATATAAAAATATTTTAATATGGATACAGTCATAGAATAATTTAAAAACTTGCATCGAATCAATTACAAAAGTACTCAATATTGAAGCTGCCTCACGATCTTACTAAAGGCTACATAAACGCATATTACTGTATTAAAACAGTTACGTCTTTAAACGCTAATAATTCATTTGATTCGCATATCTTATTATACGTCTTTGCAGGTCTTCAAATGATCCAAAAGGGAAGGGTAATTAAAATTAATGTTAAAAAAGATTACTAATCATAACCACAATTGTTATGGATTAATACATTACTAACTGAACCGTATGTTCAAATTTTTGGTGGTGTTCCTTTAGTCTATAAACAAGTACATAATAGTTTCAATTATAAAATAAGAATAAAAATAATATCATTATACTTGTTTTGTACTTGGATTAAATAAATGTGTTTATTAATTGTGAAAGTACTTTACAGATATTTGTTATCTCTTATGTGTGTAAAAAATAACAAATGTAACATTCATACTGAAAATGTAAGGTTCTCTTCGAAATGTTTCAATCAGTGGTAATGTCTACAGTAGCGCAAATGCAAATGTTGTAGTTCCAATAAAAATTAAGGAATTGAGAATCTTAAATATAATATGAAACATTTTCTTTATTATAAACAAAATTTATTTTAAAAATAACATAATTACAATTAAAATCAGATACTTGAAATATAATAAAACGAAAAATTAGTTAAAGCTTATTGGAAAAAAATGTAATGTAATTGAAAACATTAATATAAATAAGTAATGAATACAAATAAACATTTTTACATTGCAGTCATTTTAAGTTAATTTTAATAATGCTTACATAATTCTCTTAATCAAAGGAAGTACATAATTATACTAAAATGTATGTTTTTTATTGGGCAAAATGTTTATTTTAAATTTTGTGATTTTTAATAGTTATTAATTCGACGCACATAAATGCCAACCTAAAATTTTGCAGATCACCAAAAAGTGAATTTATTTTTTTATATTTAATAATATTTAACCTATTACGAACTAAAAATAATATTTATAAACTTATTTAAATTTTAACTGTTTATATAATGAAATTCATCTTGCTAAATTATAGTAGATTATAATAAAAGGACTGTAAATATTATAAAAATATTCTAAATTAATAAATATTCAACTAATTTGGTGAACAAACCCTTTTATATCAAATTTAAAAAGTATATATTGATCACATGAATTTCTACGGAATTTGAGCGAAAACAACTGTGGGTATATATATATATATATATATATATATATATATATATATATATATATATATATATATATATATATATATATATATATATGTACACACATTGTGAGCGATTGGGAAGGGGTTGAGGTTAGATGGGTCAAATTTGGTTAAAACGCAAAATGTTTGTAAAAGGTCTAAAAATGATTTTAACAGTAGTTTGGATCGATTTGGGGTAATCACGTTTTTCGCTCATTGTATGGTTCAATTTTAAATTAGGATCAGTTTTAAAGTTATATTGTGTTTCAGACTTATAGCAGAACAAATCTAACCTCACTTTGAACATTAACTCCATTCCAAGTTGGAGTTTTGGGCCAAAAAAGTCGACTTGCGTTTTTTGACGGATTCTCCATCTGAGTGTCCCAGAGAACTTATATTTCAAATTTGAGAGTTCGGATGCGTGAGATAAGGAAAATGGCTCTATATCTCGAAAAGTGGAGCGGATACAACAAAGTTGAAAATACTGTTTTAGCGTTTGATGTCGATTTTCGAGTTTCGAAAAAATTGGTCGTTAAATAACGAAGTTATTAAGAGACGCGCGAAGTCGACTTTCCTCAGAGTCGATGCGCGTGGCCTTAAAAGGACCACCCCTCCACCATGATATGTGTTCCATCCCTTCAGGGTGGTGCGACAGTAGTTTCGACTGTATGTCACGACGCCCTGATCACTCCCCACTACTTCGCCGTCGATCGCGAACTCTCGACCCTCACGTCGGGCCGTCGGCGAATTTTTATTTCGATCCCTCGCAAACGCGACGGAGGCAATCACGAAAGAGGGGGACGTGGCGCCCGAATTCGAGTGTTCCCGTCGAAACGGTACCCGGCACGTTTCTTATCTCGTCGAACTCGGACCGTGTGAAAAATTTGTTAAAAATCGGGCCGTATTCCGAATTTGAGAGTTTATTCTATAGTTTCTATTTAATTAGAATTTCATTTCAGTCAGTCATTGGTGATGCATCTTCAATTACCATTCTATTACTGACGTATTAGCTGTTGTATTATGGAATATTCAGGAAATATATATTATTTCGTCATTGTAAAAATCTGTTCTCTACTATCATTTAAAACAGTAACAGGTATGAACTTGTAATTCTTACCTTTCTGTCGAGTCCTGAAAATCAAACGATAAAGATTATCGCACGCGGGATTTACCTGTTTCGACATGTTTTTCGTACCCCTATTATAAAAGCAAAGATGAAGGCTTGTTTGATTTATTTATGCCGTTACTGTGCTCTAGAAAAGTGCGATTAAATTTTAAGGTAAGTTACTATAATTATTTTATATGTAGTTTTTTCGAATCAATTCGTGCCAGCTAAGAGTTTACGAGTGGCATTAAAACGTATTTCCAATTAATGACTGACTAAACTAAAATTTTCATATTTTTTTAATTTTTCTGAATGAAGTCCATTTTTCTATTATTTAAATGACGATTTTTTAAACTTTCATCAAAATTTTAAAGTTTAGGTAGCAAATTATTTGTTTACGGGTATAGCAAACTTTTAATTTGTAATGTGTATTGATAGATAAGTGAATTTTGATCTGAAAGTATTATAGACGCGCGACAGAATTCGTAACAGGTGAAGTTATATCCGCGAACACGTAATAACGCGATTACTATTATTAATTTTCATAAAATATTCAAAATGTATTTCCTCCTTCACTTTTAAGCTGGTAAAAAAATAAATAATCACCTCATCAGTGTTTTTGCTTTATGGTTCACGTACTCATTCTACAAATGAAATTACGTATTTCGGGTGGGAACCGATGTAACAGTTACACAAAATTTAGCTACTGACTTCAACAGTATTTACGATGATTGAGCATTAAAATACATTCTTAATAACTTTTTTTACATTTTAGAATATCAGATCGACGCAAAAAGCTATCTGGTGTTCAGTACAAAAGGATCGAAAAGCAGTGACAAATTGATACACATGCTGGGAATTTACTGAACTACCTAGGAACTAAGAAAAAGAGTAGTTTGACAACCCAGAGTTGTCCCAAGCTGAAGCAGACAAACTTAAATCATAAGGATACTGTCGATCAGGTAACCATAACCGATAATAACACAAATTTAGAAGAACTTACTCCGGGAACTTGTAAAGAAAATACACAACCTGTGGTTATCTTATATTCTGATCCAGAATCTTGGCCACTTAGGTTGTCGGACACTGAAATATGTTTGTTAGTAAAAGAGGGGACACCAAAACGATTAAAGGAGTGTAAGTATCCAGTTGATAACACCGGTTGAAAATTAATTGCATTTTATTTTATGACAACATTGACAAGCGGAGAAAAGTGACTGCGCAACTGGTTAATTTATTTCATGATAAAAAATAGTGTGTATTGTTTTGCTGTGGTTGCTCTTTTAGTTCTCTTCTCATTGAAGGATTTACACGTTGGAGGCACCTCAGTGACACTGTAAAAGAACATGAGTCATCAAGAAATCACATTCACTGCCAAATGTCTTGGATTGAATTTGGTCAGCGATTACAATCTTCTAAAACAGAAGCTTATTGTTGCAGAGGCAAATTATTGGCATGAGGTGCTTCTACGTATTGTGTCAACATAACTCAGAATTGTTTAGCCATTAGGCGTACCAATGACAAACTTTATGATTTTAATACTAGAAATTATTTACCAATTATTTAACTACTAACTCAATTTGATCCAATAATGGATCTTGGAAAAGGTATCCAAAACGAACTGACTTATCTTTTACATTCACATATTAAATCACATATTATCGACGAAATTAATCAATCCAAATACATTTCATTATTCTAGATCGTATCCTGACGTCAGTAAGATACAGTAAATGACATTTTTAGTTAGATATGGCATGACAATCTAATTTCAATGATATCATTAAGATTAATGAAAGCTTTTTAGACTTTCTTCCAGTTGAGAGATCGACAGGAAAAAACTTTCAAATGTAGTAATTGAAAACTTGCAAAATTGCAGGTATGAGAGGGCCCACTTACGCCAACGGGGCCAATATGACAAGTGATAAATCAGGGGTACAATCTAGAATAATGGCGATGAATCCACGAGCGTTTTACTTGCCATGTAGTAGCCACTCATTAATATTAGGCGTCAACGATATGGAAAAGGCGTCTTTAGAAGCCGCAAATGTTCTTAACCCTCTGGTAGGCGCTACAAAGATTTTTGAACAAGTAGTCGCTGCGTGTATTTTGTACACTGTGGAATTGAATATACATCTAACTTATTTCCCAAGGTTTAATTTCTTGTTTCTTTTGTGATAATTCCTGTCTACCGCCTAATGCAATATAAGTAAAAGTATACAACAAATTTTACAAAATATATTTCAGCCATTTTTTATATAACTAACAAAAATAATCTACAAAATAATCAGTTACCCCTAAATGTTATAAAATGTCTTTGAAAGTAATATTATAAGTATTATTCAAAAATAATAAATCACAATAAAACCAAACATAATCATAACCCTTTTATGGGCTATCTTCTTGTTCTGGTTGTTCTTGACAGGCCTGGCATGTATGTACAGTGATGACATGTTCCTTACACGCCAATTTGTGGCACAGATTACACCTTATGGTAGTCACCCTATTTTTCTTCCATCCACAAAAGGAACATTTTCCTCTTATCGCTGCCGTTTCTCCTTTATTAGTATCTTCTTGATTTTTGTATTTGCACAAATATTGTTTCACGTCACATGGCAGGTTTGGGATTTTAGCTCTCATTTGTAGATGTGGCTTCATCAGCAACAGAGCTAAATTTTTTAGAAAAATTCTTCGCCCATTATTGTCCTTATTTTCCGGAAATAAAAGGTTGTATACTATATTAGAATTTAGCCCTGCTATATTCAAAATTTGAAAAAATACAAGGGGCCATCTTCTTGTTCTTCTTTGGACTGTGCAATTGGCACACTTTTGATCCACACTATCTATTCCCCCTTTAGTCGAGTTGTAAAATAGGACGATATCGGGCTTTGAAGTATTTCGATCTACTAAATCCTCACTGTCAGTATGCATAGTCGACAGCAAGAGGACAGCTTTATTCTTTTTGTTGCTGAAAGAAACCAGTGTTACATCGTCTTGGAATGCAAATATCGATGATGGAACGGGCCTACTTTTATTGGGCTGAAGTTCAATCGGAATCTCCCTTTTATTTTTTTTTATCATACCCACTAGTGTGATTTTTCGCTTCAGTAATTCTTTAGCTAAAGGATAACTGGTATACCAGTTATCACACGTCAGGTTTCTATTTTTCCCTTTATATGGATCAACTAACCTGAACACTACCTCAGAAGGAGTATTTGATTGCGCGTATGGGCCATCAGGTTGTTTACCACAGTACAATTCCAGATTGGCAACATAAAATGTCTTTGAGTCGCATAACGCGAATATTTTTAGACCATATTTGGCCGGTTTATTGCGAATGTACTGGATAAAGCTACACCGCCCCTGTATGGTATTAACATCTGATCGACAGTCATATATTTACCCAGAACGTAATTATTTCTGCAATTAGATATAAAGGTATCTAAAATTATTCTAATTGGAGTAAGTTTATCTGTTTGCCTTCTTTCTTCCCTGCTGGCTTTGTCATCAAAATGAATTGCTGAAAGCAAAAATAAAAATCTCTTGGCGCTCATACAAGCTCTAGAAATTATGTTGCCTGTATCGGCGTCCCAAACTTCGTGGAAGTCGGTATGGCTCTGTTTTTTAAGTCCCAAGAAATATAAGGTCCCTACAAATGCTAACATTTCTTCCATTGTAGCTTCTTTGGCATCCCTAATTCTGGCAAATGCTTCTTGTTTTTGTCTAATGAATATATTTGTACATCTTAAAATTTCTTCTAACATTGCAGGTGTAATAAATTTGATAAACACTGTCTCTGGATTTATTATTTCTTGTCGGTTTAGCAAAGGGCGAGGAACAATTTTTACCACGTTTTTATGAGCATGTTTTGCGAACTTACTTTTTGCGGGATGTTTCCTCCACACAGTTTCAGTATCTTTACCAAAAAAACATAGTCCTCTGGTTGGTGGTTTATTGAGCTGTATTATTTCGCTGTAGCTGTCTTCCGCTTCCTCCTCCGAACTCGTATCATGTTCACTTACAGCAATATTTTCATCTGAAGCATCGTCATCAGAACCTCCAACGATTTCCTCCTCTGACTCATCGGAAATCGCCTGCGCAATAAGTTCCAGTTCTTCCTGTGTCAACTTATTTGGATTTTTAATATGAATCCGGTCCCTAAAAATGCATAATTAATTAAAATAGTGACAAATTTTCAAACACCTTATGTATAAAAAACAAAAAAATTACTTACATGGTTAATCGCTATGTGTATTAAGTACACGGTCAATGTATTTATCCGCTATCAACTGTAACAAATTCTGCACAAGAAACCCACGACACCTGAAATTGAACTGAACATCAAGAGAAATGATGACTTTGGGGTTACATAGCACGGCCAGTGGGGGGATACGCTTTAGAACAATAATACAGCCGTTTGAAAAGCCACAGTGTACTTTTTACACTATAGCGCCTGCTTAAGGGTTAATATAATTAAAAAAATTTACTTGTTTTTTGCTTTGTCAACCTTTAGATTAAAATATGTTAAAAAACTAACTCTAACACCACTGAGTGAGATTCGTTGGAAAAGTCGAGTGGAAGCTCTAAAACCCTTAAGGTATCAATTCGGAAGTATTTACGATGCTTTATTAAGTATTTATGACGATTATTGACACTTCTATAAGAGATGATGCTTCTGGCCTCTTCCACTGTATTAAACACTTTAAGTTTTTATGTTCTATTGTAATTTGGTATACAATCTTAAATTGTATTAATCCTATCAGCAAGCCACTACAGACCAAAGACTATGATTTATCACCTGTATAATTTTTTTCAAGGATCTTCGTTCGGATGAGACTTTTAATAAAATTCTCTGTGATGCAAAGTGATTCACCGACGTTATTGACACCACACCTGATTTGGAGTTAACACAACCGTGTCACAGAAAAACTGTTGACGAGCGCGCGATGTCCGGTCGCAGATCCAAAATTACAAATTAGAATAGTTTTATTTTTTTACAATAGTGCAAGCTATTAATGCTTTAGAATCCAGATTTAATTTGATCAATACCTACAGCAATCACTTTCAATTTTTCTCCATTTGAAAAGTTTACCTAAAACGAATTAATAAAATATTGTAAGGACTTGGAAATACAACTGACGGTGAATCGGGAGATGTGAACGCACTTGAGTTAGTAGATGAAATAGAATTCATTTTAGGGTTTTTAAATGAAAAACAAAATTCTATTCAAATTCACTACGTTAGACGTTGCTCCTAACCTCAACATTGCCTTAAGAATCTTGTTGACCTTACTAGTAAGTGTGGCAAACAGAGAAAGGAGCTTTTCTAAATTGAAAATAATTAAACATTTCTTACGTTCCACAACCACCCAAAATCGGCCATCAAGAGTTTGGTTAATTGCGCACGGTGGCACGGTATCTGTATCACATACTTGAAGGCTTGCTAAGAATGTGTTCAGTAGTTTATTTCTTGAACCACCATAGAGAAAGCTTTCTTACAGTGTTAATTACAAGCCACAGACCTAACATTTGAAATTGTTTTACAGAAGAAATCAGTTGTTATTGTTGTTGTTTTAGAAGTTACCGGGTTGTGTAAAGTGTTTTTCGTATTTTAAACTGTTTTTTGTTATGAAATCAAATTACTGTGATGAAAATATCAAAGATTATAGCTGTAATTACATGTTTTTTTATCCTCACATTTGGATAATATATTCATGTTGCAATGATTTACATAAATACTACTAAAAATCGTACCGCCACCCTCATTCGTACTATTATTTTAAGATTCGGAAACATTTATTGAACATGAAAATTATTATTAATTTTATTAGATACATAAATAAAAAGTTTACCTCGAGTAGGATTTGAACCTACGACTTGTACTTTGCTAGAGTACCGTGCTAACCAACTGCGCTATCGAAGCACAAGCACCAATCGATGTAAATTTTGTCTTTATGTATGTAGAACTGATGAAAAGTCTAGATTTAATGAGATAACAATCAAACTA
Source organism: Vesta saturnalis (assembly GCA_036346205.1). NCBI lineage: Eukaryota > Metazoa > Arthropoda > Insecta > Coleoptera > Lampyridae > Vesta > Vesta saturnalis. The sequence continues at coordinate 286,383 of JARFJB010002228.1, read as the reverse complement.
CTTATATTAAGGGAATGTGAGCCTGCAATATCGCAAAGAGATCACACATACCAAAGTTACTTGACTAATATTAAATTATTATAAGTTTTTGTTATGAACGAATAAGTTCAAATGTAAATATGTAGTGAAAACTATTATTAATTTTATCAGATACATAAATACAAAGTTTACCTCAAGTAGGATTTGAACCTAAGTAGCTTCAAATCCTACTCGAGGTCTACATACATAAAGACAAAATTTACATCGATTGGGGTTTGTACTTCGATAGCGCAGTTGGTTAGCGCGGTACTCTACCGAAGTACGGGTCTTAGGTCCAAATCCTACTCGAGGTGAACTATTTATTTATATATCTAATAAAATTAATAATAATTTTCATTACATATTTATTTTTGAACTTAGTCGTTCATAATAATTTATTGAACATGTTTACAAGAAAAAATGTGGATGTTGGTCACATAAGACTGATGGGATTTACAGAAGACGAATTGATTGATGAACTGAATCGTGAATATTAATATGAATATGGCCTTGAAAGTATACCTTCTGATCTGGAATCCATTATAAGCGATGATACCGAAGAAAACGGAGAACGCATAGAAGGTGCGGATATAAATGTTGAACATTCCGGTGATTCTGATTCAGATTCAGAGTCGAATGTGCCTTTGAGTGTGCTGAGAAATAATATTTTATCTGAAAATAAGGCAGTTCCATCAACTCCTAATCAGAAGAAGATCCTGTGGAATAAAACGAACAAGTCATTTGAAAATATGCCGCCGTTTGATGCTCCCCATGGACCGCCAGAATTCGCAACAGAACTAGAGGATCAAACTCCGGTACGTTATTCAGTTTGCGTTTTTCCGAACTTCTTGTGGAATGTCTGGTATTTCAGACAAACCTATACGCCCAACAAGACGGAAAGCCATATAAAGCTACAGATTTTTTAGAAATTAAGACTTTTGTAAGCATTAATTTATTGTTGGCCATAAGAAAGCTACCCAGTTACCGGGACCATTGGTTAAGTTCTGATGTCTGTGAAGAGATTTAATTGGCTATTGTCACATCTACATGTGAACGATAATAGTCATTTACCAAACTGCAATGTTCCGTTATTTGACAAATTATATAAAGTTCAACCACTTATAAACGAACTGCAAGACCCATTTGCTAAATGTTATTTGCCTTCAAAGAATATGGCGATTGATGAATCTATGATTCGTTTCAAAGGTAGATCCACAATGAAGCAATATTTACCTAAAAATCAATAAAAATAGGATACAAGGTTAGGATGCTTGCCGATCAAAGTGGGCATTGCCTGAAATTTGTTATTTATACCGGTAAAAGTGGAAATAACGTAGAAAAAATTTAGGAGCACGTGTTGTCAAAAATTTATGCAGAGGATTAGAAAACAAAGGACATATTATTTTTTCGATAATTATTTCCACAGTGTAAGTCTAGTAGAAGACTGGGAGCAAAATGGAGTGTATGCTTGCGGAACGGTAAACATGCCAACATTTGTGACTGACAAGCAAATGAAACGTGGTGATTATGATCACTATGTTAGTGAAAGTGACGTGCTTGCCGTGAAATGGAAGGATAAGCGAAGTGTCCATCTTATTTCTGGTTATCACAGTCCACAAGACGTTGCCTAGGTGAAACGTAAAAATAAAGACGGAAGTACTGGGGATATTCCCTGCCCCCAAATATTAATCGATTATAATCGATACATGGATGTAGTGGATAAATTTGATCAGCTGAAGTCCACTTATGAAGTAAATAAAAAGAGCCACAAGTTGTAGCATCGGATATTTCTTTACTGAATGCATGTGTTGTAAATGCATTTTGCATTGACAAATTACGGAACGATTCACACATGCCAATGAAAGACTTTAGATTATCTGTGATTGAAACGCTCATACATTTGCCAAGAAAGAAAAGGGGTTTCCAGAAAAGGACTCCAGTAATGATGAAAAAACAAGCCATTTGTTCCTCAACAAGAACCCAAGATGCCGCTCACAGCCTGTACACGGTACGAGATAATCAGGTTCGAACCAACTGACAGTGCATACAGTATAATGTGCCATTATATTTATATAAATCAAAAAACTGCGCTGAAACATTTCACAAATAGGTTTGTGTAATGTATGCGGTGGTTCATTAGTCATATTACGACAGTATTTTTTGTTAAACATATTTTTTACTGACATCTAAACCCTTCATTTAAACATGTCTCAATGTAACATATAAATTTTAATTTTTTCAATTGCTGCCCATATTGAGTAAAAAAATGGCGAGATTCCTGCCCCTGAAAGAGTTAATAGATATGTGATACTCATTGTATCTACTATATTAGCATCCTTTCTTTCTAGCATACACATTGTTGAAATTTTTCATTCTTGTGGGGACGGGGCGTATTACGTTTTTTCACTGGGCGGCAAAATTGGTAGCGCCGGCCCTGTCACCAGAATGTTAGATCTTTTTGTTTTGAAAAGTAATATGTTAACAGGTTTTTTTTTGTAATACTTTTTTCACTAACTTTGTATACACACTAAAATTGTAAATACGCGGAAAGTTAAAGTTTAAAATCAGTGTTATTATGATTCGAATCTTGAATTGAGATTTACAAAAAAGTAATTTATGTACAAATTAATTTTAATGCATATTTTCGTCTTTTGTCTCTAATTGCTCTATATGAGAAAATGTAAATCTATTACTCCTTTTATTAGTTTGTTTTGGTTTATTTACCAGTGCGATTTACATGCAAATTTTGTTTGTCTAGATAATTCAGAAACATTACTGAACCGGGTGAATGAAACCACTCGTATCAGTATTTTTTTAAAGAACGGTAAGTCGTCGTAGAGAGTTGGTTTCAAAACATTATTATAAACCCCATATTAAGGAATCGAATGGTGAGTAGTTTTCTCCAGAATGTTTCCAAAATTTCAAATGCACCATATGTCGAAAAATTCAATTATAAATATTACTGGATTATTTTTTTAAGACCAACTCCGTTGGTAAGACTGAAAAGAAAAACTCATAAAGTGTTGTATACACTGGTTTAGGTACATCAGCTGTTTGTTAAAGTCAATTGTTGTCAATTGTGTAATGGCTGAATTTGAAGATAGGAAAGCATTTTGAACGTTGGGTTATCACATTAACCAATCAGTTATTAGTATGAAACATCACTTTAGAACCAAATTTAATGAAAATCCTCCTAGCAATCACTCTATTCGCAAGTGGTACTTGAATTTTAAGATAAATGGGTGCATTTGTGAAAAGAAATCAACTCGAAGGCCGTTAATAAGCAATGAAGTTATAGAGCAGACAAGGGAAAGTTTTACGTGTAGTCCACAGAAATCTACTGTTAAATACAGCAGAGAGCTTGGTATAGCACAACCAGCAGTTTGAAAAATTTTACATAAAGGTATAAATTTCAAGCCTTACAAACTTTAGCTTATTACAAGTTTTTGTTATGAACGAATAAGTTCAAAGGTAAATATGTAATTAAAAATTATTGTACCTTTGAACTTATTCGTTCATAACAAAAACTTGTAATAATTTAATATTAGTCAAGTTGCTTTGGTATGTGTGAATCCTTGCGATATTGCAGGCTCACATTCCATTATAATAAGTAATTTGATTGTAACCTCTATATTTAGAATTTACATCAGTTCTACATACATAAAGACAAAATTTGCAACGATTGGGGCTGGAAGCTTGGCGGCGCAGTTGGTTAGCGCGGTACTCTAGCAAAGTACAGGTCGTAGGTTCAAATCCTACTCGAGGTAAACTTTTTATTTATGTATTTAATAAAATTAATAATAATTTTTAAACTTTAGCTTGTTCAAGCATTAAAACAAAATGGCAAAGTTTTAAGACTGTCTTTTTGTGAGAATATGCAGGCCAGGAAAACGAAAACTGTAAAATATTTAGACTTTAATGATGAAGCCACATTCCACTTGTGTGGTAATTTGCAGACATAATGTCAGAATATGGGGCTACGAGAACCCATACACCTACATCGAGCACTTGCTCGATTCTCCAAAAGTTAATGTGTTATGTGCTATGGTTTACAACAAAGTGTACGAGCATTTTTCCTTTGTTGGACAAACAATATATGGAATAATTTTCTTGGACATGATGACGGAATGGCTTCTACCGCAATTAGAACAAGAATCCCCAAATTTCATTCTGCAATTAGACGGAACCTCCACATTGCCACTTGAATGTTTGGCCTGAAATTCGAAATCGGCTGCCTGACTAATAGATCGGTCGTGCTGGTCCAAATGATGGTGCAATCTTGAACTGACCTCTAAGGTCTCCGGTCATCACCCCTCCCCCCTGCGACTTTTTCTTGTGGGGATACATTAAAGATAAAGGGTATACATCACCATTACCAGAAAGCGTACCTGAGATTCAACAACGGATTACTAGAGCCATTGAAACATTCGACCAAGACACTCTTAACAACGTATGGCAAGAGCTTGACGTGCGTGTCGTGTCACAAGGGGTTCCCATATCAAACATTCTATACAATTATGAGTGAAACTAAATGTATAATAGAAAAACGGAATATTAATAATGCGTTCAATATTATATATAGTAATCAAGACATTAAGGTTTCAAAAACGATCAGTATGCAAAAACCGCCACCTAAACATTCCACAGAGTCTGTAGTTAGTAACAGTATTTCTACTTATGCGAGTGTTTTGCAACAAGGAGAACTTAATACATTACATTTCTAAAGCATGGAAAACTGTTCACAAAAAAAGTAAGAAAGACTAATGCTCCTGTTGTGGGTACTAATAATCAAGATTCTTCTTGCACCTTAAAAGCTGCTATTTCCAGAGCGTACATACACGTATATAAGTTGGATCCTTCCACTACGGAAAACGCCCTCCTGAGTTACCTTCAACAAATGTGTCCCGATGTCAATCGTTTTATTTTCGAAGAACAAAGACCCCCGCAATATCTTAACAGATGGCTTAACTGATAATGGGTGATAACGGGCAATGGGTGATGGCAGGCGCCTGTCAATTTTTCAGGTTAATATTCAATTACTGGTAAATAAACTAAGTGGATTTTCAGCATTTATCTGTGATAAAGACTACGACGTCATCTGTGTTAGTGAACACTGGTTTATCAATCGTGATCAGCTGGAGTCCCTCAAATTGGGATCATGGTCAATAAAGTCCTTTTATTGCAGATCTGTAACTATACACGGTGGTGTTTTAATTTGGTGTAAATTTGGTTCGGCAGCTGCACCTTTAAAATATATTAATGACTTAAGTATCGCAATTCATTGTGAATTGTGTTGCGTTCAGATTAATTCTAATACGGTTGTTATATGCGTATATCTACGTTTCAAATAAAATGCACCACTTAGAAATAATAATGCTATGATTTTGAAAGTATGGTAAAGTAATGCTTTATTAACATGTATAAGATGATGAAATTTTGAAGGCAAAATATTAACAGTTAACAAGAAAATGTTAATAGTGGATAGCATCGCCATGCACAGCAATGCAGGCGTTCACTCTCCCAGGCATGCTTTCTATGAGATGGTTTATATCCTCCTGAGGCATTTCATCTCAGGCTACCTGGAGATGGTGTCGTAATTCATCCAAGTTATTTGGGGGCCTTGGTAGTTGCCTTAGCCTTCGACCCATCATGTCCCATACATGTTCAATAGGCGAAAGATCTGGCGATCACGCAGGCCACGGCAATACTGGTAGCTGCACTTGATCCAGAAACCTTCTTGTAACATGTGCGGTATGTGGTCTAGCATGATCTTGTTGCAAAATACCATTTGGCAACGTCTGCATTAACGGTACTACCATTGGCTTCAAAACATTATCAATGTAACGCTGAGCACTTAATGTGCCTAGAATGAACACAAAAGGAGATCTTTCACCAACACGTATGGCGCCCCAAACCATGACTACAGGTGCCTGTGGGTCGTCTTTCAACAAACTCTAAATTTCGACGTTCTCCTCGAAACCGCCGCAGCTTCTGACGACCATGGTTTCGCCACAAAGAAAAACGCGATTCGTCGCTGAAGACGATGTTATTCTATTGAATGCCACAGTCCCGCCGCTCTTGACACCATGCCAATCTAGCAGTCTTATGCTCTTGAGTTAACTGGGGTCGTCGGTACGGACGATACGAATGTAAGCCGAAAGACTTAATTCTCCTGTAGATTGTTGACATTGATAGGTGACGACCAATAGCTCTTGTCCAGTTCACCGCAACAGACCTTGTTGACTGAACCCGATCTCTTGTGACCATCCGCCTAAGAAGTCGTTCTTCACGATCATTAGTGCTGCGTGGTGGTCTTCCACTGGGACGAGGTCGTAGAATGCCTTCTTCAGACCAAGAAGACCAAATGCGGACCACCATGGTGTGGTCTCGATTTAGTCTTCTGCCGATTTCTCGAAATGACAAACCTGCCTCTTTCATGCCGATGATTCTACCCTTGTCAAAATATGAAACTTGGGCAAAGTTTCGTCGTTGTCTTACTAGGAGCATTTTTTCAGAGTAAATGTGTCAGTTAAACAACAAAAAATTGACACTAAGCAACTAGATTTCTTAAAATGTACAAATAAAAATTGTTGATAATTGATGTTAACAGTGATGCAAAGTACATAATGATTTGTTCTTTTTCATTGAAACCTCCATTGTTTTCTATATGATACTGAAACATTATTTTGCCAAAATTTAAAAATCACAGCATTATTATTTCTAAGTGGTGCATTTCATTTGTAACGTAGTAGATCACCATTAGGCGACTTTGATATCTTTCATAATAACATAGAACTCATGCTTGATAAATTAACTCATTTTAATGTTGTGCTTCTTGGTGATGTTAATGTGCACTTCGGTAATGATAAAAAGTCACGTATTTTGTGTTCATTTTTAAAGGCCAATGGTTTTGTCCAAACAGTTTTCTCCGCTACTCGTGGCGATAACTTCTTGGATAACATATTTATTAATTTTTCAATTAATAATGATAATGTTAATACTCTAGATATTGGCTTATCGGATCACCTTGGTCATAACATACTACTGAAAAATTATTATTTACCTAGCAGAAACTCTTATGAGGCTAAGTTATAACGGCCGCTAACTCGAAAGGGATTGTACCTGTTTTTCAATATGTTATCGGATTGTGATTGGGGAAATGCCATTCAAAATTATCTGAATGATAGCAACAGGTGTTTTAATAATTTGCTATCCCTCATTTTCAATTGTTATTTGACTTGCTTTCCAGAAGTCAAATTTAGAACAAAAAATAATGTTTGTAACATTAATTGGTTTTCAATTAAACTACGCAAATTAAGAGAACAGCTACAATTAATTTGTGAATTACATGCTAAGTACCGTACGACAATTTATATTTAATCAGAAAATCTCTCTGTGCTTCTTATGCCAAGGAGATAAAATTAGCAAAAACTGAAACTAATGATAGGTTTATCAAAAATGCAAGTAATCCTATTAATGCAATGTGGTCAATAATAAATTATCACAGAAATTTGTTTATCGAACCTCATTGTAATTTATCAGCAAATCTGTTTAATGTTTATTTTGCCAACAATACATCTGAAATTTTGGCTAATCTGCCCAGCTCTGATATTGATCCTATTCTAAATAAACAAATGACTGATTTTTTGAAAAAAATAATCTTTTTTATAACCAACAGTATGGTTTTCGAAAAGGAAAGTGCACCTCTGACGCAATCATCACGTTCGTTTGTAATGCCTTGGAATTCTTTGAGAAGGGAGAGCAGCTGGTAGTTGCATTTGTTGACCTGTCCAAGGCGTTTCACTGTGTGAATCACGAAATATTGGCACGAAAATTAAAGATAGTATATAATTTCTATGACCGTAGTGTTGCATTGATAACGTCATTCTTGAAGGATAGATACCAGTACGTAATCTTTAATAATGCCAATTCTAACAAGTTGCCCATACAGCATGGGGTTCCTCAGGGCTCAATTCTATTCCCTATTCCTTTTTTAATTTATATTGACGACTTGCCCTTATCCGTATCACCACACATCGGTTGTTTTCTTTATGCTGATGATGCAACTTTAATTGCAGTCGACCAGGATATTAATGTTGCCTTGAAAATGCACAAACGAGGGTCAACGAAGTTGCGAATTGGTGTGTAAGTAATAAATTAAAATTAAATGAAGCCAAGATAAATTTCTTGCCCATATCTCAAAAAAAAAAATGTAATTTCACTTCTAACATTAACTCAGGAGTGACCCTTCTTGGATGTTCTATTGTCACCAAACTAAAATTCGATTCACACTGTGACAGTATCACAAAAAAAATCAGCAAATCTGTCTTTTTGTTAAAAAGGTTACAAGATAACTGAGGTTATGCTAACGGCCTATTTTGCCCTAATCCATAGTATTCTTTCGTATGCAATTTTGGCATGGGATTATAGTTCATCTTGGAAAGTCATATTTCGACTTCAACGCAAAGCTGTTCGAATTATTGCCAATTTACAGTTCAGAAATGACTGCCGGAAATCATTTAGTGGTTTAAAAATACTAACGTTTCCTTGTCTTTTCATCCTGGAAGCCTTGTGCTATGCTAAGAAGCACATTTCCCGGGCAATAAAACAATGTGAACTATACAGCCATGACACCAGACATAAGACAATAAGATAATATAAGACTAACGTACTGCACGTTAATAAAAACTCAAAATGGCATTGTCCACCAGTCACAATCTTTATACAATTATCTTCCTGGTCACATAAAACCTCTAATGTTATTAAAGTTTAAAGCGATAAAAGAATTTCGAATGTTAAATTCATTTTATTCATTTGATGGGTTTATCGCTAACGTTAAGCATCTAAATTAACTAGTAAATTTTTTGTCTCTGTGTTCAACTTGTTGGTTAACCACAAAATCATGTTTGTACTGTTTATACTTATATTGTATTTTTTATTCTATGGATAATTTTTGAAGAGTGTAAGTGTACCATCACGTTCCCACAATAAATATTATTATCATTATTATTATTATTATTATTATTATTATTATTTTTTTTTTTTGTACGATTTAACAACTAGGTTATTCGCTCTGTGACTATTTGGATATATTTATATTTGCCTCTATATTTCATTTAATAGATTTGTATCTTTTAAAAGTCTTAATACTTTATTTATATTTTCCATTCTTATCTGAAAATCTCTTTGTACGCCATTATTTAAGTTTAATCGGTCTCTATCTCATTATATTTGTTACATTCCTCAAAGATGTGTTGTATGGTTAGTATTTTGTTACATATTTCACATGTCGGTCTCTGTGTGTTGTTTAGTATGTGAGAATGTGTGAGTTTTGTATTCCCTATTCGTACTCTGGTCAAAATTACACTACATACTCTGGGCATTTGCGGAAGTGGTTCTCTAGCGTGTGCAAATGGCATGTCTATTTTTAAAAATCTGTTTTGTTCCTCCCATTCTTTTTGCCACTTGTTCCAGATACTATTTTTTATTCTATTATCTTTTAGAATTGGTGATAGGTCTAAGTTTATTGCTGTTAGGGCTTCGTTTAACCGTGTATTAATCGGTTGATTAAATCGTCTTAGTTGGTTCGTTGCGCATAGCTTAAATATTGTTGCATAGATGAAATGACTTCGGTTCTGTGAAATATGTTTTCCGTATTTTATTGAGCCACAACCTTTTATATTTTAATGGCAGAATACCTGATTCAATGTGAATGCTACTTGTGGGGCTTGTCGGGAATGTCCCTATTGCGTATCGTATACATACGTTTTGTATGACATCAAGTTGTTTTAGGTTGGACATTGCTGTCGAGCTATAGACGATTGAGCCATAGTCGAAAATTAATGTTTTGTACAAACGTAAAAGTACTTCTCGATCTGCACCCCAGTTCAAATTTGCCAAGCATTTCACAATGTTAAGCGATTTGCGTGCTTTTTGAGCCATAAATTCAATGTGTAGCTTCCAGGACAGTGACTGGTCGAATATTAATCCTAGGAACTTGTGATGTGTTACCAATTTTATTCGCCGGTCTTTTAAATATAAGTTTGGCGGGTAATGCGGATGTCTTAACTTACAAAAGTGTAAGCATTCTGTTTTTATAGGTGACATTTTGAAGCCTACGTTTTCTGCTTCTAGATCAACCGAGTTTATTGCTTTTTGTAATGTTACGTTATTCGTCAAACCACCTTCCGAATGAGCATATATAACTAAGTCGTATACATAAATGCATCGACTGATTGATGGTTCTAGTGCCTTTGTTAGGTCGTTGACTGATATTAGAAACAAAGTAACGCTAAGTGTAGATCCTTGGGGTATACCTGTTTCTAACTCGTATTTTTCGGATAGACAGTTTCCGATCCTAACGCGAAAATACCCCTCTGTTAAGAAGGATTCAATAAACTTTATCATGTTTCCCCGTATGCCGAATGTGTGAATTTTTTGTATGACTCCATACCGCCATACTAGATCATATGCGTTTTGTAAATCGAATAACACTGCTGTTCCGTGATATCCTGTGCTAAAGGTATTTTGAATGGCCGTGGCCTAATACAACATGTTATCCCTTGTCGAATGCCCCTTACGAAAACCAGATTGGTATTTATTTATAAGATTGTGTTTCTCCAAGTACTGCATTAGTCTTTTGTTGACCATCCTTTCTAGGATTTTCCCAAGGCATCTGAAGGGGTTTTTTTCCTACTTTCAGTAATTGCACTACAATAGACGTTTTCCAACCTGTAGAATAAGTGCCTTCTGTCCATAAATCGTTGAATATATGCAGTGTATTTTCTAACACCGTGCTTGGTAGGTTTTTTACCATGCCTGTATGCAATCCTGTCCATTCCTGGTGAGGAGTCTTTTACTGAAATTAGCGCAGAGGTAAATTCTTCTCTTGTAAATAAAGCATTATAATCGCTGGTTTGTTCTTCAGAGCGGTCTAATGGAATTTCTCTGATTTCTTTATCTTGTTTAAAGGATTATTATTTTTTTTTTGGGCTCGACTTTTTAGGTCATTTGCCTTAGTTATCCTTTATCAATCTTTATCTTGTGTTGTTTATCCTATAGTTTTGTGATGAGCTCTGTTTCATGTAGAAACTTTATTAATTTCTGTGTTGCCTGAGAGGATTTTTTCTAGTGTCCACTTTACTCCCAAGTTTTTCAGTATATTGCTGTATTTTGTACAATTTCTCAATATATGGTGTACGGTTATCGTAACTTTACATGTGTCGCACACATTTTTTCTACATTTACCTAATAGGCTTAGGTGGGTTAGATTTGTGTGGCCAATGCGAGTTCTTGTTAAAGCTACTTCCTCTCGTCTGCTTAATATATTGTCATCTTTCCATGGTTTCACAGATTTCTTCATTTTTCGCAATTGTGTTGCCTCTTCTTTCCATTCATTTTCCCATATTCCATATGATATTGTTTTGACGGTATGTTTAGTTTTCTTTAGTGCGTTGGCTACATGTGTTTTGTGTATCGTTTCTTCTGTAAACTGTTCTTCTAATTCATTTTTCCTAATAATTTCCATAGATCGAATTAAAGCTGGTCTCGTTATAGTAGGTTTTTCTTGATATTCTTCGTAGGTGTCGTTGTTTATTATAAAATTTTTCATATGGTTAGGAAGAAGTAGAATTTTGAGAAAGTAGTTTAGAAGTAGTTGTGGGCGTCGAATGTGTAATGGAGGTATTGCTGCGTCTACTAGGATAGCGGAGTGTGGACTAGTACGGAAAGCGCCAGTAGCAACTCTAACACCGTATGCATGTATGCTATTTAAAGCTTTTAGCGTTGATGGACGGGCACTAGAATACACGATGCATGTTGAATGAATGCTTTGTAGAACATTATCAGTGTTTTTCTTGTAGTTCCCCAATTAATGTTAGACAGCCAGCGGATTAGATTTAATCTCTTTTTACAAGATAATAGTACATTTTTAACTTGTTCTTTGAAACCTAATTTTTCATCGAGAGTTATTCCCAATAGTTTTAGGTTCTTGACAAAAGGAATCTGCCCGTTTTTAAGTTTTAATGTTGGATGGCTATGGCTTGTCCTTAATCGGCAAAAATGTATTAGCCTTAATTTTTTCTTTAGAAAATTTAAATCCTTTCCTTTCTGCTATGTCAACCAAGACGTTTATGGCGTTTTGTAATTGTTCTTCTATTCTTTTTATGCATTTGCTTTGATACAGTATTATTAGGTCATCCGCATACATGCATTTTTGTACCGGTTCTGGTATAGAGTTTACTATTTGGTTGATACCTATAAGAAATAGTGTTACACTTAGCATCGAGCCTTGTGGAATTCAGCTTTCAAGTGGGTGTGTGCTAGATTCCTCATTTCCTAACCTAACTGCAAACGTTCTGTTTGACATGAATTTTCTTAGAAATTCGGGTAGGTTTCCTCGAATGTTCTAATCTTGCAATTGTTTTATAACGTTGCTTCTCGACAAGATATCATATGCTTTTTCTAAGTCAAATGACACAGCTACAGTATGTTTTTGTTTGCGGAAGCCTTCGATGACTGCATTTTCTATGTAGACCAGTTCGTCTACAGTCGAATGAAATTTCCTAAAACCAGTTTGGTACGTTGAGATTAATTGATTACACTCTAAGTCTATTGTTTATAATTGTCTCTAGTATTTTGCTAACATGGCTTGTTAGCGAAATTGGTCGGTAGCTGCATGGGTTTGTTGTATCTTTGTTGGGTTTTGCTACTGGGATAACAGTAGAGTGACACCAGTTTGAGGGATATATGCCCTTTTTGTACATTTTATTGTACAATTGAAGAAGTCTTTCTTTCTGGACCAGAGGGAGGTTTTTTATCATTGAATATGTTATATTATCCGGTCCAGTAGACTTGTCTTTTGTGTTTCAATGCTAGGTCAAGTTCTTCCATAGAAAAGGGTTTGTTGTATTCCAGCTCTTCGTCTGTATAGAAATTTACATCTATTTCGTTTCGATTTTTTCCTCTTTATGAGTATCTGTGTATGAATTCATACTACTTATGCTTTCAAAGTGAGATGAAAATAGCTCTGCTCTACCTTTTATATCTGTAACTCTCGTATCACCTACTATGAGGAGCTCGGGGATTGTGAACGTCGATTTACCTTGTAGGCATTTAGCTTTCTTCCATACATCTGACGGGTCGGTATTTATATTTATAGATGCCACGTATGTACGCCACGTGGTTCTTTTACTATCTAATGTTGCTCTCCTCGCAACTGCACGCGCTTTTTTGAATAAGATTAGGTTTGGTGGTGTTGGAAATGTTTTAAATTTGTTAAATGCTGTTCTTTTGGCTTTAACCTTTTCTTTCACTTCTGATGTCCACCATGGCAGTGGCCTTTTTCTTATTATGCCAGATGTGCGTGGGATACATTTTTCAGCGGCAGTAAATATCAATATGGGACAGTGGTCACTATTATAATATTCGCTTAGAGCGTTCCAGGTGAAGTTTAAAGCTACCGTTGGATGAGCTATCGTTAGGTCTATGGCCGTAAAGTTGTTCGTTTTGTTGTTCATATTGGTGTGTTCGCCATTATTTAAAATACCCATATTGTTAACTTCTAATAGTTCTTCAATTAGTTTCCCACTTCTATCCCTATGATTGGATCCCCAAAGAGTGGAGTGCGCGTTGAAGTCTCCTAGTATCAAGTAAGGGGGAGGAAGTTGAGCAATTATGTTTATAAGTGTGTCAGTATTCCAATTAAATTTAGGTAAATTATTATTATTATTATTTTTTTTTTGGAAGGCATCAACCTCTAGGTTATTCGTCTTTTATACTAATGTTATTATTATAGTGTACAATATGACGCTTTTGTCACTTTATAGTTGTTTTAATAGTTTTGTCTCCTGTAGTAAACTAAGTATTCTGCACAATTTATTTTGTTCTAGTTCCATATCGTTTTGTATGCCGTTAGTTATACCCAATCTGGTTCTAATATCTTTGTATTTATCACACGATTCTAAAATATGTTTTATAGTTAGTACTACTTTGCATTTATCACATAATGGCTGATCTAAGTTATTAAGTATATATGAGTGGGTTAGCTTCGTGTGACCTAATCTGAGGCGTGCTAATATAACACTTTTTCGTCTTGTCCTCTGAGGAAAAGGTTTTCTTTCTTGGGCTATGGGTATACATGTTTTTAAGCACCTGTTTTCTTTTCCCCATTCTTGTTGCCATACAGCCCATAATTTTTGCTTTATTTTGCTTTCTTTCGGTTTGAAATCATTTTGTATACTTAAGGTTTGCTTAGCCTCCTTTATCCGAACGTATATGGGTTGGTTTAATTTTTTTGTGACCTCAACTCGCCGTTTGAATAAAGTCTCGTTCATATAATGATTAGGTTGTTGCTGTATTGTTGTTGCATACTTCATTAGCAACCAAATTCTTCTGTATTTTAGTGGCAGAATTCCCGCTTCAACACAGAGGCTACTTATTGTAGTAGTCGGGAATGCGCCTATCGCGTATCGTACACATGCATTTTGAAGGATGTCTAATCCTTGTAGATTAATTTTGGCCGCAGAGCCATATATAACGGACCCATAGTCCAGAATCGACAATATTAATGCTTTATATACGCGTAGAAGGACTTCTCTGTCAGCTCCCCAGTTACAATTTGACAAACACTTTAACACATTCAGAGAATTCCGAGCCTTTCTGGAAATTGCATCTATGTGTGGTTTCCAAGATAAATATTTGTCCAGTATCACTCCCAGAAATGTATGTTGTGTTACACACTTGATCCTATCTTCCTTTAAAGTTAAGTTTGGTGATTGGTGTAGATGTCTCAATTTGCAAAAGTGCATACATAATGTTTTTGTTGGTGATATTTTAAACCCCACTGATTCTGCTTCTCTTACTATAGAGTCCACAGTATTTTGCAGTGTTGCGTCGTGTGTTTTGTATCCCTCGCAATGGGTGAATACCACTAAATCGTCTACGTACATATAATGACTTACTGAGGGATGTAGTGTACTTGTTAGACTATTGATGGCGACTAGGAATAGGGTTATACTGATTGGCGATCCCTGTGTATGCCTATATCCAATTCCTACTTTTTGGAAAGACAATTCCCTACACGTACACAAAAGCTTCTTTCTGATAGTAACGATTTAATAAAATTAAACATATTTTCCCATACATCCCATCCATATAATTTTTCTAGGATCCCATAGTTCCATACAAGATCATATGCCTTCTCCAAATCAAAGAACACCGCTGTGCAGTGGTGTCTTTTATTGAATACTTCTTGTATTGTCGTGGCTAAATATGTTACATTGTCTCTAGTAGAGTATCCTTGCCTGAATCCTGTCTGATATTTGTCAAGTAACCTATTCTTCTCTAAATATGTCACGAGCCTTTTGTTGACCATCCTCTCCAGTACTTTTCCCATGCAACTTGTCAATGAAATCGGACCATAACTGGAGGGTTCTAGGGGGTCCTTATCACTTTTCAATATTGGAATGATGATTGACGTTTTCCAACATATTGGGTATTGCCCCTCATTCCAGATTCTATTATATATATATATATATATATATATATATATATATATATATATATATATATATATATATATATATATATATATATATATATATATATATATAAAGTAGATCCTCTAGGGCATCTTGTGGCAAGTTTTTAATCATTGCATAGGCAATGTTGTCAATCCCTGGAGAAGTTTCTTTTACGTTTTTCAGCTCTATTAGTAAATCTTCCATAACAAACAAATCGTTGTATCCACTGTTTAGGTGTTCTGTAACTCTAAAACTTACTTCCGTAGTATTTCTGCTACTTTTAAACGGATCATGGTAGTTATCATCTGCAGAACCAACACTTTCATAGTATTTCGCAAATTTTTCGCTCAGATGCTTTGGTTCAATTATTATGACACCATCCTCTTGTAACTTTAGAGACGGCAAGGGTTTGATTTTGCCAGACACTGCCTTTATTTTCTTCCAAACATCTGAGGTTGGTGTATGAACCTTAATACTAGACACGTAGTCTGCCCAAGATTGTCTTTTCGCTTCTAATATGTTACGCCTAACTACTGCTCTTTTCTGTTTAAAGATAATAAAATTTTTCATTGTAGGGCAATTAATGAATGTGCGTAGGACTGGAGGTTCGTTCATTCTTGCCGCGCTTCTAGGTATACACATTTCTGCTGTTTTAATCATGCTCTCTGTAAAACTTTCTAGTACTAAATCTGTCTCTAGCTGCCTATTGAGTTCCGGAATATTATCTTTGTACATTTCCCAATCTGCTTTATGTAGATGCCACTTTTCAGGTAGGGTCCATTGCAATTTTGCGTTTTGAGTAGATAATAATATTGGAAAATGGTCACTTCCGTGTAGGTCTTCTATTCGAGACCATTCGTACTGCAGTGCTATTTGTGGCGAGCTTAAGCTAAGGTCTATTGCCGAAAAGGAATTAGACCTGGAGTTGAAATGCGTGGCCTTACCACTATTTAGAAGCACTATTTGTGCGGAATCCAATAAAGTTTCCACCACTTTTCCACGACCATCTTGTTTTTCTGAACCCCATAACGGGCTGTGGGCATTAAAATCTCCAAGTAAGAGGAACGTTTCAGGCAGCTGCGATATTAAATTTTCGATATCTTTTTGGTTCCAATCACGGTCAGGTAGATATAGATTGCAGATTGTTACTTTTAATAGATAATCGATTTTCACGGCAATAGCCTGAATATTTGTCTTTAAATTCACTTTATGGAAAATGGTGTTGTGTTTTAGAAATATGCTGTACACCGCCCTTTGCTCTTAGATTATGTTCCATATCAGCCCTAACACAATTGTAGTTCTTCAGACCAAACTTATCCTCTGCCTTGAAATGCGTTTCTTGCAGAGCTAGAATTATCGGATCATATCTAGCTATCAAAAGCTTTAACTCGTCCGTGCTTTTAATACAGCCATTACAATTCCATTGAAGGATTTGTTCCATGATTAGTTTTAAAAAGGAATGTAAATAGAAAATGGACAAGACTAATGACTAGAATGTTTGGTGTAGGACGAACAAACAAAGATAATAAATTAACATAAAAATGTAAATACTTAAAAATATGGACTTCACATCTTATCAAACATATAACTAAGAACTAATATAAAAATCACAGTTATAAAGGAATAGAATATAAATTTATCACAGATAGAATATCACAGTGCTTTATAAAATTTGTACAAAGACTTTTTCCGGGGGCCTCTCGGTTTACCCCGTTGCCATCATGGCTTCTTTTTTCGTGTTTTGATCTCTTTGATCAACGTTTCATCTATCGAAGCGCTACTTGACTGATTGGATGGCGACCTGCAACTGACCACTTTTCTTTTTTCCCCACGAGATTCATCCTCCATTACCTCTACCGAAGGTTCTATGGCGGATAAGTTTGTGGCTTTTTCAATATTACATAACTCTTGTCTTATGATACTCTTAATTTCACTTACTAGAGTTTCCCTTTCGGATTTGTCTGATATTTGGGAAGCGCTTTTAGCTAGCGTAGAGGTATGTAGCATGATTTCTTCTCTAATAATTTTCTTTATCTCAGGTAGGATATCATGTAAAGGTGTGGTGCTTCTTGAAGATGATGTTACTTCAGCAAAAGTAGTTTTGCTTGTCACAGCAGAACCTACCATCTGTTTTGCCTGCACATAAGGTACTTTATTTAAAGTCATTATTTCTTTTATTTTACTTTCAGACTTATACACTGGACAGCCTCTGCAAGACGAAGAGTGATCACCCTTGCAGTTTGGGCACGTTTTATGACTTACACACGGAGTATCACCATGTGGGGGACTTCCGCAAACGCAGACTCTAGTGTTGCTGCAACTAGTGCCTGTATGTCCAAATTTTTGACAATTATAACATCTCATTGGTGAGGGAATATATGGTCTTACCAATAACGGATACATTGCAGCCTTAATACTTCTGGGTAAGGTATCTCTTTCGAATGTCAACACATGATTTGGACTATCTTCCCATTTACCTTCCCTTTTTACCTTTATTCTCCGTACTTCGCTTACGCCTTCGTGACTTAAACCTTCTTTTATCTCTTCTACCGTACAATTTAAGAGATCAGGACAGTAGATTACCCCTTTTACATTGTTTAATGTTGGATGTGCAACCTGCACCTCCATATCAGCTAGTCTTTTAATAGCGAGAAGCTTGTTACATTGTGCTCGCGATACTGTTTCCACCAAGAGTGCTCCTTTGACCTTCTTAATGCCTCTTTACATCGCCAAATAACCCAAACAACGCTTTTGAAATTAAGAAAGGACTAACTTTTGTAAAATCGTCATCCCTTCTACTAAGGAGCAAGAACCGGGGCCAAGAAACCGCCTTTTCCTGTCTTCCTTCCTTGGAAAGTTTTATGTGGTAAACCTCCGAAACCAATAAGCCAGGTTCGTTATCAGTCCATTATCATAGCCAGTGTCGTCATCTGATCCAGTAGCACTTACTTGCTCCATGGCCTGATATCCCACCACGGACGCCGAGCAGTCGCTTGATGACGGTCGGGTGAGGCCTGCTCGCTTCGCCTCGCTCCCGAGCGGTACTGGGGACAATCTGAACCCCTGCACCGTAAACTGTGGGCGACCCGAAGGGCTCGTGTCATTGTCCATTGTCCATGATCATAGCTTGGTCGTCCTCATTGCATTTTAATGCTACCTGCCAGCGGGCCAAGGCCTTTTTTTGTTATTTTTATTTTTTTTTCAACAGAGAAGAAGGGACAGAAAGAAAGAAAAGCACAGGACTAAGATTTCAGACAAACTACACCAAGTAAGAGAGTACGAGTAGACGAAGACAGACGACTTGAGATCACTTAGCTTCACCACTGCTGGCAACAGTGGCTACTGAGCCTCCCCACCGCGTCAAGGTGGATCTCATTGGGGAGGTATTATTATTATTATTATTATTGTTATTATTGTTATTATTGTTATTATTGTTATTATTGTTATTATTATTATTATTTTATTTTTTATTTTTTTTTTATTATTATTATTAAGGCATCGACTGCAAGGTCATTAGCCTTTACATTTTTGAATCAAAGCTGTAGTAATAAATTGCTCTCTTTCAAGAAATTTATTATATTATTAACATTTTCATTACTTAAACAGGTTTTTAATTGGTTGTTTAGATTGTATTTACGTCTTAAGGCTGTATACTTCTTGCAGTCGCGTAAAATATGAGAGACAGTTAATAATGTTGAACATTCTGCACAATGTGGTCTGGGTTTGCCTAAGAGAAGGTAGGATGATGTTAATTTTGAATGACCAATACGTAGACGTGTTAATGCGACCTGTTCTCTTCTATTTAATTTTAGAGGTATGGTTCTACTGTCTTTTATTTTAGAGTAAAAGACTCGTTTTGTTTCCAAGTCAGAGTCCATTTTGCAATGACTTTTTTAATTGTAAAATTTATGACATCATCTATCCTGACTGTGTTGATATCGATTGCGGTTTGGCGCGTTGCGTCTTTTGCCGAAATGTCCACCGATTCATTTTCTTTAATACCCACGTGTGCGGGGCACCATACGAAACACACCTTTTTGTTTAATGAGGTTTTAGATAGTCTAAACATGCTAATATTGTTTGAATTAATAGGTCTTCTGAGAAACTGTCTTTCATATTTACTAGTGTGCTTTGGGAGTCGACACAGATTATAAATTTTGCGAATTGGGATGTAGAACAGTACCAAAGCGCCTGTAAGATTGCGTATAATTCTGCAGTGTAAATGCTGCTGTGGTTTTCTTCTAGTACATGTATAGCACTTCCTACTCCTTGGGCAGTTTTTGACCCGTCTGTATATATCTGTACATAGGTTAGGTGGTTATTTAATACTGAAGGAAAGATCGCCTTAAGATGATCATTGTTTATATTATTTTTCCTTTGAGGAGTAGTGTTTAGGTGGACGACAGGTTGCTCAATTACCCACGGTGGATGTTCGCCATGTGAAAGTGTAGAATAATGTTTCATCAGTTTTCGGTAATATATTCTTGATATCTTATGCCTGTGGGCGCATAATTGTTTTCCGGGATTCGTAAATGTTTGTACATGGGTTTTCAAAAAGTATTTTATTGTTTGGATGGTTAGTTTGACCCTGTATTTTTATTCCACACTTCAAAGTATTTTTGACGAAATGATGGTGTAGCGGTAATATTTCCGCTTCGCTACATATGTCGTTAAGAGGACTAGTACGAAAAGCTCCTGAGCACAAACGCAGTCCTTGGCAATGAATTCTATTTAGCCTGTCGATCCAAGTTTTTCTGGCTCCCGAGAAAACCACTGAACCGTAGTTCATCTTAGCCAGGACAGTGCCGTTATAAAGTCTGAGTAGGATCTTCTTTTCTGCGCCCCATGATATATGGCTGACACAACGGAGAATATTCAATGATTTTTTACATTTTAATATTAGCTCTTCTATGTGCTGTTTCCAATAGAGTTTGGGTTCTAAGACCATCCCGAGAAATTTAATTTTGTTCTTTATTTCGATGGTATGGCCGTTTATGTAAACACGGGGATGATCGTGTCTGTTTCGTAGACGGCAAAAGTGCATAGCATAGGTTTTGGCAGGAGAGAAGCTGTAACCGATTTTGTGGGCAATGTCAGTTAAATTGTCAATTGCTAGCTGCAAGTTTTCAGCAATATTACTTGCTATCGAGCCAGAAGAGTATATGGCAAGGTCATCCACATACATACTTTTGCCAAAAGATGGGTCAATTGAGTTTAAGAGCGGATCAACCGCGATAGCAAACAAGGTCGCACTAAGAGTAGATCCCTGAGGTACTCCGTTCTTTTGCATTCGTTCTGTTGAGAGTAAGTTTCCAACACGTACTTGAAATATCCTATCATTTAGAAAACCAGCGATAAAATTTGGAAGGTTGCCTTTAAATCCTAATTCGTCTAGTCTTTGCAGAATTCCATGCGGCTTTGTTAGATCAAACGCCTTCTTTATGTCAAAAAAGACTGCAATTAAGTGCTCTCTTTTCGCAAAACTGTTTAGTACAGCGCATTCAAGTTGAACTAGGTTATCTGTGGTAGACCTATGTCTCCTTGAACCCATCTGGAAGTCAGAAAGTAATTTGTGCTTTTCTAAGAACCAGGATAAACGGGTATTTACCATCTTTTCTAGAAGTTTACTGAGACAACAGGTGAGGGATATTGGTCTATAGTTCTCTGGTTTAGTAGGATCTTTTCCATGTTTTAGGACGGGGATAATAATTGACTTTCTCCAAGTAGTTGGATAAGAGCCAGACGTCCAAATTTTGTTGAATAGGACCAGAATTTTCGTTTGTTCATCATGAGGTAGCTGTTTAATGAACTCATAGGGTATTGAGTCTGGTCCAGGTGAAGAGTTTTTAGTATTGGATAAAGCCCTTTGAAATTCTACCAATGTGAACGGTACATTGTATGGTTCCTCTTGGTCGTTGGAAAAAAAGGTTGGTGGGGTATATTCGTTTGATTGAATTGTTTCATTAATTTCTACGAATGCATCTGCAAGACTTTCAGCAATGTTGCAAGCACTGTCGATCACTACTCCATTTATTATTATACTATGTGGGGCGTAAATCTAGGGCCTCCGCTGATAGATCTGATTTTGCTCCATATTTCCTGGTTTGGAGTGGTTGATTTTAACTTATGCACATACTCTTCCCACGATTTCCGTTTGCTACTTCTGATAAGCTGTCTGGCTTTGGCTCTAGAACGTTTAAAATTGATTGCGTTTTCAATTGGCAATTTCTTTTGAATTTATTAAACGCTTTTTCTTTTCGTCGATTGCTATTTTGACTTCTTCATTCCACCATGGGACCCTACGTTTCCCGATATGAATGGAAGATTTCGGGATGCTGCTTTCAGCAGCATGAATGATCTTGGGTAATGTCATTTAACGAAGCTTCGACGTTTGTGATGTCATTAAACGGTTCTAGATTTTGCCTGTATTTGTCCCAGTCTGCTTTGTGGATCAACCATTTCGGAACGCGGGCGGTTTCTTTTCCAACACTATGCAAATTAATTTGTATTGGAAAATGATCTGAAACGATTTCGCCTTGTAATACTTTCCAATTGAGCTTTGAGGCAACTTGGGGTTGGTACACATGGATAAGTCGGTATTTAAAAGAACTAGATTTTCTTGTTCTATGAAATCTTCTATAATGCGACCTCGTATATCGTTTCTCTGGCAGCCCCATGTCATATTGTGTGCGTTAAAATCTCCTACAAGTACATAGGGGTGTGGTAGCTGTTGGACTAAGTGCATTATATCGTTAATGTTCCAAGAAAAATCGGGTAAGTATAAACTACATATGCTTAATTTTAGAGGGCTCATAATAGAAATGGCTGTTGCTTGAAGGTTTGTATTTATCTGAAGAAAATGATGTGGGTATTGCTCTTTAATGAAAACGGCAGTACCACCGTGTGCTCTTTGACCTAGATCGCTGTCCTTTCGATATATTTTATATCCTTTAAGCTCGAATTGGTCGCTTGGCTTAAATCTTGTCTCCTGTAGACAAATACAAAATGGGTTTTCTTTATGTATCAGTAATTTTAGTTCGGCCAAGTGGTTCTTGCACCCGTTAACGTTTAATTGAATTATATTATCCATAAAATTAGAGATAATAAAAATAAGTAAATATTGTAAATAAATATAAAGATAAACCACAATATATTTATCACGTCAATAAATAGATAAAGGTATAGATAAAAATATATAAAAAAATAAATATTGTAAATAAATATAGACAAACCACAATACATGTATCGATTTAAGCAAATAAATAAAGGTTAGATAAAAATAAAAAAGCTTAACTAATAGGTATCACAGATATAATATGGACTGATATTGAATATATGATAAAAAATAAACACACGTCAACATATATGAGACACACAAACATTGTTATCACAGGCTATTTATCACAGGTTAGTTCAGTTACCAGGGCTTCCTCCCCTGAAACTGAAATATTTGCTGAAACGCTGTTATCAGATTCGTCGTTGGGTTTGGCTTTAGGCTTTCTTGGACGCCCTTTTTGCCAACCCCTAGGACGTTTTTGAGTCTTGCTCGTATATTTAAAAGTAGGTCTTTCTTCGATATTTAGCAATTCGTCGGTGAGTGTAGCCGGACTAAGCTGGCGTTTCAGACTAGTCGGTTAGCATTCAACTACTTTCATTTCATTTGATAAGGGCTGACCTTGTTCAGCTACAGTTATCGATGGTGTGGAAAGTTTTGATGTCGAGGGTAACTGTTGCAGCGATAAAGAGGTGCCCGTAGGTTGTATAACTTTTATTGGACTTTTATGAATAACTTCCATTGGTAAATGTTTCTTTATGCCATTTTCGATCATTTTTTCCATAGCCGGTAAGATTGTGCTTATTACTTCATTGGCAATGTCTGAGTTTGATTTTGACGCAACATTTGCGTATGACTTTTTGGACAGAACAGGAGACAATTTAAGCTCTTCCTTAGCCTCAAAATAGGATAGTTTTTTGGTGGTTTTTATCTCTTGAATGGCTATTTCTTCTTTAAACTTTGGACATTCTCGAGATTTGCACAGGTGTCCTTCTCCGCAGTTGATACAGGTTATATCCGTACATTCACCATCATGGATCATATTACCACAGAGACATCTCGGTTCGTTTTTACAATTAGCGGCGGAGTGCCCAAATCTTTGGCATTTCATGCATCGCATGGGATTTGGTATATATAATCTAACTGGTAGAATATATATTCCCCCTGTAATGCGCTGAGGAAGAGTTGGAGATGCAAAAGTGAGAATATGATTTGGTGTGTCGACCATGATACCGTTTTTTCTTGTTTGGATTCTGCGTACGTCTATAACCTTCTCGCATTTTAGTTCGTCAAGTATCTCACTGACTGAAAAATTCAAGAAATCTCTACAGTACACTATTCCTCTGCTTTTATTAAGAGAGTCATGGGTGTAATTTCTACGTTCATGTCACAAAGGCGTGTGGTACTTAATAGCTTTCGGACTGTAAGTTGCTTACAGTTTCTACTAACAGACCGTCTCTTATTTTTTAACAGATTTTGTTTGACCCGCGACTCCTAATAAACTTTTCGCTATTAAAAATGGTGAGACTTTAATAAAATCTCCTTCCATACTTTTCACGAGAAGGAACCAGGGTAGATCCTCCTTTTCCTTGCTCGAAAGGTTGGGTTTATTACTCGACTCCCTCGCGACTGGTTGAGAGGCCAGCTCCTCAGTTGATTTAAATTTTTGGCTCATTGAAATCCCACGAGTTGGGAACAAATAGAAATCCACCACGCAGTGGTCCCTTACCGCAGCAAGGCAAAATTACTGTCAGGGGTTGCCAGGTACCTGACAGACACCGTTCGCGACCAACTAACGTATGGCCATTCATCCCTCGGCACGGTACGTATTACACCTTGGATTACGCTTTTGTTAACGGGGGTAGGTCCCCTGGACATGGAACAAATGACAGGACCAAGACGACCAAAAGACGAAGACAAACGACGTGCGACCAGCGTTAGCGTTACCCGGGGAGTACCACGTGGAGGTGCTGGTTCGACTTTGTTATTATTATTATTATTGTTATTATTATTATTATTATTATTATTATTATTATTATTATTATTATTATTATTTATGTCTTGGCATCTGGGATGAAACTTTTTGAGGTTTCCGTGAAATGTACATCATTTGTAATAACCTTAGCTCAGAGGTAAATTCTTCTCTTGTAAACAGAGCATTATAATCGCTGGTTTGTTCTTCAGAGAGGTCTAATGGAATTTCTCTGACTTTTTTATTTTGTTTAAAGGATTATTATTATTATTATTATTATTATTATTATTATTATTATTATTATTATTATTATTATTGTTGTTGTTATTATTATTATCAGTATTTTTATTATTATTATTATTACTATTATTATTATTATTTATAAGTCTTGGCATCTGGGATGAAACTTTTTGAGGTTTTCTTAAAATGTACATTTGTAATAACCCTGTAATATTCGACTAAGAATATTAAATTTGAAATTCATTGTTAACAAACAAAATTGAAAAGTCGATATATGTTTTAATGTGAATAATTGCATGTGTTGTGTTAATCTATCGTGGAGTCATCTATTGTTTAAATTGATAATTGATGGTTTATTATTGGTATGTGTTTGTAGACACAACGTTAAAATTTTATTTCGTTAAAAAGTACATGTTGAACACTTGTAATATTGTCTAACTCGGTAAAATCCGACTTTTCAGTTTTGTTTGTTAACGATGAATTTCAAATTTAATAATTTTAGTCGAATATTACTTAAAAGGGGTGCGAGTAATAATAGTATATTACTTTACAAGGGAAGTAAGTAAATCCTCACTTCCTGTGTTAAGTACATTATTTTTTTCACTATCAACACGATGTCTATTAACAATTATTCTATGATTTTATTACAACAATTCATTACGAGAATCTTATGTCATTGTAGCAATATTAAGTAGTGGTTTTTGCATTGGTACTATAGTAACCGTTTGTCATACAGTTACTTCCCAAGGGAAATAATATTATATCCCAGTTGTCATACCAACTTGAAAAGGTTGTGTAAATATAATCTACTTCACCAGAACGACATGTAAGTGCTACTTATTTGATTGAAGTGAAAAAAATAAATTTTTCTTTTTTAACGATCTTTTTAACAGTACCTTTGTCGACATATGGCGCCATTTAAAATTTTGGAGACGTGCGGGAGAAAACTACTCAGGATGCTGACTTTTCCGAGAAATAATATCACCATTCAATCCTTTGTGTATAATTTATTTTAAATCACTTCTCTACGATTTACCATTCTTTAAAAAATATATATTAAATACACTATTATTATTTATGTTTAAATTACTACAAGTTTATCAAATTTAGTTTAATATGTAATTGAAGAATCTCAGACTAAAAAAGAACTGATGTAGGTGTTAACTAAACGTTATTCGAAATAGTTTTTTTTTAATTTTTACTTGATTTCTAGAATCTGGTTACATCGTTACGTGAAAAAAACAATGTATTAATGATTTAACCGATGTTTGTAACCTAAATAGTAGAGGTAGACACGACTATGTTGGTTGTTAGTTTTGAAATCGAATGTTTCAATTACAGGAAACAGGTATCCCTTCTAACTGGCATTTCACCGATGTACAAATAATGTTACCATTGAAATTTCAACACAACCAATTGTTACACTTTTACTTTGAATATTTTTGAATAATTTATCTGTTATACAGGTTTATAAGATCATGTATTGTTAAAACAGGTAAAGATTACATATATTAAGATTGAATTAACCTCTTTTTTTATTGAACGATTTTTTCGTAGCCTATTTTTTGGGATAACCCTATTGTTTTTTGTTATTGATGGAATATGGAGGTTGATGCGATACATATAGTTGCTTTTGTCCTATTTTCTAAACGTGAATAAAATATTCTGCTTTATTAAAACAAAATATTTTGTCCAACAGTTGCAGTTTTTCACGTGTTTTATACGTTAGTTTTCAGTGACTAAAATCAAATTTTATTCACTAGTGACTAAATTTTATATTTATATTCTATACTAGTAAAAATGAAAATATGATCGAAAACAACGTATTCATGACAACCGGTCGACCGACAATGATAACCAAGAGCTGGCTGCTTAACTCTTTTTTATACTTTTTTTTAAATAATCTCATCAAGTTTTTCGTTAAAAAAAAACAACTGTTGGACAAAATGTCGTATATCACGCGTGAGTGAAATGCCATTATAAGCACGTGAGAATTTGTCGCACTCGCGCAAGCGCTTGTGCGTCAAAAATCTCACTTCTTAATAATGGCTTATTTCACTCACTTGTAATATAATCTACGTTAGATATAGTATATTATTTTATTCTATCACCAAATATAAGAAAGTCTAATCACGTGGTGTCAAATCCAACTTGGTCAGAGCATACAGGTATTTGAAACAATTCAGTATTTTGTAAATCATCATTGTTTTATTTGAAAATTACTTATCAAATACATTTTTAACTTGATGCATCCACATGTAAGAAAGTTTCTAAAGGTTTAAAGATATTGGTGCGCTCTTAATTATTTTTCTTTGTTTCAGGATTTTTGGAAAATTATCCGTGAATGAGGAAATTTAGATGGTATTTTTTGAAAATGTGACATTCAGTTTGACAGTTCTGCTGTCACATGTTTTCATTTTAGTTAATATTTTTATCGGCAGATGTCTCCACATAAATTTCTATAAAATGTCAAAGAAAGTTGAAAATTATTGGATGTATTTTATATTTTAAACTAGAAAAATTAACCATTATATCAACTTATTTTATTGATAGAGTTAAAAATATTTGTTGCGATAGTGAATTGTTATAATTTAGGCATAGAAAAAAACCCTTTAGGAACGAAAGTCGTATGCTCAAGATTAAAAATTATTTAATAGTTTGTGGATCAGACACTTGGCGCTAATGTTTTTGATTCGATGGTTTTCAACATAGTTCGAGATCTACGAGACCTTCCTGAAAAGACGCGGTAAAATGTTTAACGTCATAACATCCATTTATTTCTATTCGTCATCATAACCTAAATGCAATTAGTTTTTCGTGCTTCTGCCGTTTCAGCGTTTTTTGGTGTTTTAATAATCTGAAATTTCTTTCGTTGTTGTATACAGTATAGTGTATAAAAAGACTGTATTACCTAGTGTTAGTTGTATTGTTAGTGAAGTTCTGTTAGCGTTGTTTTAGGTCTATGTGTAGAACAATAAATCACAACAAATCCTACTCGAGGTAAACTTTTATTTATTTAATAAAATTAATAATTTTTTAATTACATTTATTGTTCATGTTAAATTTGTAATCGTAACAACCTTTTCTACCTGAAGGTGTAAGGTGATTTTGCGATGTAGAATTAATATCTATTATTTTACTATTGTACTATAGGTACGGGAACTGTATTATATGTATCTTATGCATACATTTTAAATCATTACAAACATGTAACTTCCAAATAGTGATGACATTTCTGAAGCAATTACTTTGTAAACCTCAGAGAAGTTAAAACTGGTACAGTTAAGTATTACGAAAATGTAAACTTTCACCATTAACACTCATAATAAAATACTTATCTTTTTTGGGATTTTTTAATGGTGTACTTTAAATTATACAATCTAAACGTTTCGATAACACTTACAGTTATCTTCGTCAGTAGTAATGTTTGTTAAAATTGTTAAAGATGTAGTAAACAATTTTGTCAAATTTGAAAAATTCAAACATAAACATAAGCCTGCTATTAATATAACAGTTTGAGAAACGTATAAGCCAACTATAAAATTGTAGTAAAGAATAACTAGGTCATTAAAATTAAATATTGTTAAACTGCCTCAAAGATGACAAACCAGAACACTCTCTACGACGAAAGCTAACAATGAAATTTGCCAGCCAAAAACACATTTAACAAAATTTAATCGAGTTATAATGTAAGTGTAAAGTTGTGAAAACTTCAATTTTAAAATGATAGAAGCATGCACAAATCCAAACATTACATCAAAAATAACCCAGTTAAATCTAACAAAGAGATATCTTTATCAATAATTGGAAGTGTTATTAACAATGAAAACACAATGCAGAACGTTCTTTGTAATTTTTAATTTCAATTTAATTTCAACTACTTATGTTAAATTATAGTGCTGTAGAAATTTAACATATAATTGGTAAAGCATTTGCTTCAAGGTCTAGGAAAAACACAGCAAAAACCTAGACATACCAAAAGTTGAAAACAAATTAAAATCAAGGCGTATCATTATGCTCTTTTTAATTATAAGATGCCAAAACCTATTTAAACGGAGATTTTCTTCTTTGTATTAAAATTATTCGGGTGTTTATATATTTCAATAGCTTCACGTTGCAAACGAACATAATAATGGGTTTGTCTTGACAATATTTTCATATTGTCAAATTGAATGTCATGATTTAGATTATTCAGGGCATGGTCAGCCACAGCAGACCTCTCTGGTTGACCCAATCTACAAAATCTCATATGTTCTTTGCGTCTTGTATCAAAGCTACGTTTTGTGGTCCCGATGTATACTTTTCCACATGAACAAGATAACTTATACATCCGGAAGATGATAAAGGGTTTGACACATCTTTAGGTGATCTTAAATGTTCTTTAATTTTTCTTGTAGGTTTAAAAATAGTCCTAATGCCATATTTGATTAGGATTTTTCAATTCTATTTGTAACATTAGCTATAAAAGGAAGAAAAGCAGTACCAACATTAAGAACTGGTTTTTCTTTAAGGTTACGCCTAGAAGGTGTAATAACATTATTAATATCTGTAAGTGAATATCCATTATCTTGTAAGGATTTTCTTAAATATTTATATTCATCATTCAAAAATTCAGGGTCACAAATTCGTTTTGCTCGATCTACTAAAGATTTAATTACACTAATTTTTGACGTGGATGGTGGTTGGATAATTTATGAAGGTATCTATCAGTGTGTGTCGGCTTTCTGTAAACCTTAAAAGATAGTGAATTATTATTTTAGATATTAATATGTCAAGAAATGGTAAACTTCCATTAGTTTCTTTTTCCATGGTAAACTGAATACTAGGATGTATACCATTTATAGAAACCAAAAACTCATGCAGTGTTTCTTCTCCATGTCTCCAAATAACAAATGTGTCATCTACATATCTATACCAAACTGAAGGTTTTTAGGTCAAAGCCAAGTACAACACAAATGAATAATTGAACTTTTTATGTCATTTTAACATATACAGAGGTATATGTTAATATAATAATTCTTTATAATGAGACACTAATTTTTGCTTTAAATTAAAATATTGGACATAATTAAAAGTCATCACCTTCACTTTCACTATCATCTTCATTCGACTCTCTGACATTGATTACTAGAGGTTTTACCATTTCCTCAGCTCTTTTCTGAACGTTCCGCCACTGCCTCATTTCCTTTTCAGCATGTAAAATACACTTTTGCCACAGTTCTCCAGTTACTTGGTTTAATGAATCCTTCCATTGCGATAAAACATTCTCGTCCCTGAAGCCCTGTCTTCCAACGTTTTGTTGTAATACCGTTTACAATTTGCCCATATTAACTCGATAGGGTTGAATTGGCAGTGATACGGAGGTAAACGTAAAATTCGATGTCCACATTGATGAGCGATTTCATCAATTACATATATTTTTGGAACTTGTAAATACTTGGCAATTTGTAATAATTCCACTTTCAGCATATCATTCGAATGAGGAATGTTGTGTTTTCTTAAAAATTGAAGAATATCTTCTTTTTTCCAACTACTTAAAGATAATTTTTCTACTAATGTAGAATGATAACTGGGATTGTCAAGAATTATCAAACTTTGTTTCTCTAAATGTGGCAAAAGCTGTTCTTGAAACCATTTTTGAAATAAATCACTTACTTTTACTGGAAAATACCAATAATGAATTAGGTATAAAACCATCCTTGTTGCCAGCACTCAGTACGATGAAACTAAAATTTATTCGGTTAAAAATATTTTTAACAAATCGCACTATTTTAATTACCGTTTCCCTTCTCCTAGCGGTTTGTTTTCTGTGCTTTTCAAATCACTATCATGCCATGATTTTCGAACGTTTCCTCGACTAAAAATCCACGTCTCATCCAAAAAGACAGGATCGTAACAAATTTCACAACTTTTATTAACAAAATGTTGCTCGAGCACCAGCAATATGAATCTGCTCCATTAAACGCCTTCTTCCATCGTCAACTTTGAATTCAAACCAATTTTGTGTTTCAAACTCGTTTTACAGAAGGTAAATATTTTATCTTCTTTAAGTTCAGTTTGGAGTTTTTCGATAGTAGGTAATATGTGAGCCTAAAATTAAACAGTGATTAACTCCATTTCAACAATAATTTCTGAACTATTTACCAGTTTCATGCATGGTGTAAATTTTTCGTTTCATACCACATGCGAGAGCAGTTCGCTCCAACACAATATTACATAAATATAAATTTAAATAGTGAAAATTATTAGCGTACCTGGATAATGGAAGTTAAAGGTAAACTTGGCCCCCCGTTATCGCGATCCATCTCGAAATAATGCAGTATATTCATTAACATTATTTGAGTTTGGCATTTCAAAGATTTACCTTTTAATGACATCATTATTTGCTGCAAAATAAATAAATGCATTCAATCAATTGGGAATACATTTTGCATTACAAACTTACCTCTTAATAGTGAATATTAATAATAATAGTTTTGAAAAAAATTGTTGTTTACAAATGCAATGGAAAATAATAAATTACGAAGCGAAAGATAAATTATTATAACTACAAAACACGATGCGATTATACGGAACGAAATACGAAGAATAATTTGAGATTAAATAGACAAGAAGACATCTGACAGCGTCATGCGCTTTGACTTTAGAATCGACATACATTTTTAAGTCCTACATTTAAAATATATAGCAGATGTATAAATTATAACCATAAATATCGGTACATTTATGATTATTTCATTCTTGTAGAAGAAAGTGTGTACAGTGTACCGCAGTTCGAAGTTCAACGAAATTATAGATGTTTAATATTTTAATTTAGCACATAGTTTAAATAGATTTCATATTGCTCAAAGTTAAATGAAAAGCAATTTACATAAATCAGTACATTTATTCAGTCCACCTATTGTAGAGTTATCAATGTGTTGTGTAATAGTATATTATGTATAGAGAGACCAAAGTGCAGCATTTAATCCCGCGAGTGGGGGGGCAGCAACCACTCAAGGGATATAGTCACTTTGGTCCCGAAGTATATACGCTATTTTTTGCACTTCCAAAGTATTTATTTTTTATGTACAATAATTCCAAAATTGTTCGTTTCAATGTGACAAATTTGTATAAAATTATCTAGAAATCTTGCTATTTGAAAAAAAAACAGTCGTTTATCAGGTGAATTAGTAAACAGCGGTAGCCATATTTGAAAAATTTTACAAAAGGGTAATAAATATGTACGGCGAATTTGATCTAGAAAAAGCCGCTGAAGAGGCTTTAAAAGACTTACTGCCTTCCAAATCTCGTAAAATTTACGGTAAAGAGTATGATATATTTTTAAAGTGGTGCTGTGAAAAGAAAATTACAAAATTTTAACGACGATACTTTGCAGGTATTTTTTAATGAAAAGGTAAACAAATTTGCTGCTTCTACATTATGGGCCCAGTATCAATGTTAAAAACTATGCTTAACGTTAAACATAATGTTGATATAAGTAAATTCCACAAATTGACGACGCTTCTGAAAAGGAAGAATTTTGGTTACAAAGCGAAGAAGTCAAAGGTACTAACCATAGAACAGATTGATACGTTTCTAAAGAAAGCTTCAGATGACACATTTTTAATGACAAAAGTGAGTATCTCCAAAAATCAGCACTCATATTTGGTGTGGCAGGGGCTTGTAGAGGACTTGAATTAGTCGAATTTTCAATTAATGATGTGACTGATTTGGGCAACAGACTTCTTGTTAACATTAGAGCTACCAAAAATGGAACAGAGAGGAACTTCGTTGTAAAAGATTCAGATAAAACTATCATTAGTTAAACAAAAATCTGCAAGAAATATATGTCATTGAGAAAAGCCGAAACTCCCCATTCAAGATTTTTTGTTCGTTACGTTAACAAGCAGTGTACAGTGCAACCTGTAGGAAAGAATATATTTGGAAAATTGCCCCAGAAAGTTGCAACATTCTTAAACCTACCAGATGCGTTGTCATATACAGGACATTGTTGGAGGCGAACCTCTGCATCTCTAATAGCTAAGTCAGGTGCGACTGTTGACGTTTTAAAAAGACATGGGGGATGGAAGTTTGCAACTGTTGTAGAGGGGTATGTGGAAAACTCCCTGAATAATAAGAACCTTATCGCCGAACAAATTTTTGGAGGTGGAGGTGATCAAAAAACACCAGCACCTCACTCCCAGGACCCTCGTGCCAATCTGAACGGCCCACAGGCACTGATTCATTTGGAAATGCGTTCAACCTTACATCCAGCAGTATCGTTTCGGAAATCAATCGTCCGATATTTATTAATTGTAATATTAATCTCTCAAAAAATATTTGAAGTTTGACATCCGCCAATGAACTCTCTAGGGGGTTCAGTCCATATTTAATTCCTAGGGAGTATATGACCCAATGTAGTCCCTGTAGACAGAGACTAAAGTATCTATTTTAGTCTCGGAAGTGCAAAAAAATTATAATATTTACATTGCAGTGGAATTAAAACATTTAAATTAAAAAAAATATTCACTAGCAACGGATATAATTAATGGTTGCTGAACCTCAAAATGTTTTTCAGTCTCCCCACCACTCTAACATAGACACTTCGGCATGTTTAATGTATTTCTCTCAATATGTCCCATCAATTTCTTGCAAGGATTCCATCCATATATCTTTTACATGCTCATCGTTAAATTTGGAATTATATTTTCCTATATCTTTGTTGCAGTGTTCTTTGCAGTTTTCCCACACCAGATGAATTTGATTAAATTGACAGTGATATGATACTAACCGTAATATGTATCTACACTTATGTGCTATTTCATCTATTTCGTACGCCTTTGTTATCTCATTATCTACAACTGATTGCAGTAATTCCGTTTTAAACATGCTAGGTTCATAAGCTATGTTGTCCTTCTTGAATGAATTATTTGGAATTTTTTCTAGAAGTTTGGAATAATAAACTAGCATTGTTCATTACAATTAAAGATGGGTCTTTTCAGTTTGTAATTAAGTTATTTTCAAACCATTTTGTAAGCAACTCCGCACACATATCTCCATGACAGTCTGCACTTTGAGACTTTGTAGAAAACAAAAATGAAGCATCGGAGATTAATCCATCTGCATAACCTGCATGAACAACTATAAATATAAAAAATCCAGTTATTTTATTAGGAATGTAATAATTAAATTACAACAAACCTTTTTCCTTCACCCATCACTTTTTTTCACGCTTTCCTTAGATTTATCATGCCAGCTTCTTTTGTGTGATCCTCGGATGAAAATCCAGGAATACAGGATTGCATAATTTTTTTTTATTTTTAATTTTAAAAATGGGGGTTGTGTTTGGGGTTGTTTTTTGTTTTTTGAGGTTTTGTTTGGGGGGTTTTTTGGTTTTTTGGTTTTTTTTGGGGTGGGTTTGTGGGTTTTTGGTTGGGTTGTTTTTCAATGCGTTGATATGAATTGTTACGTTGCTTATACTAATCATGCGTGTTGATTTTAGTATGCCTTGTAGTATGCTAATGTTATGGAAATTTTGATGAGTGTCGTTAGGTGTTGAAGGGTGATTATTTAAATGGTTAACTTCTGTATGTTTCGTTGTCGTTTTTTTTGTTTTTTTTTGGTTTGTGTGTCTTGTCTTTATTGTTTGCCTGTGTTTGCGTGGTTCTTTTTGTTGTGTTATTTTTCATTGTGGTTTTTAAAAAATTTTGGGTTTTATGGTTGTGCCATGTTTTCGTTTTCTAGCTTGGTGTTTTGTTTTTTTGTTTGTTCCTTTTTTTTGTTTGTTTTTGGTTTTTTTTTTTTGTTGGTGTTTTTGGTTTTCCGTCTGTTTGTTTTGGTGTTGTTTCTGTTGTGTTTTTGTGTTTTATTATTTGTGAGTTGTGTTTTTTTGTTGTGTGTTTGTGTGTTTGCTATGTTGTCTTCTTGATGTTATTGTGTTTTTTCTGGGTATCTGTTGTTTTGTGGGTTTTGTTGTTTGTGTTTTTTTTTGTGTGTTTTGGTTGTTTGTTTGTGTGGTGGGTTATCATTGTTTAATGTGTTTTTGTTTTTTTTGGTGTTTTTTTTTTTTTTATTTTTTTTTGTTTTTGTTTAAGATTTTTGTTGTGTTGTTTGTGTTTTGTTGTTTTTTTTGTTTTTTTTTGTGTTTTGTGTGTTTGTGTGTGTGTTGTTGTTTGTGTGTTGTTTGTGTGTGTTGGTGTGTTTGTGTGTGTGTTTGCGTGTTGGTTGTTGTGTGTTTTGTTTTTTTTGTTTGTCGTGTTTGCTTGTTGTTTGGTGTGTTTGTTTTGGTGTTTGTGTGTTGTGTATTTGGTCGTTGTAGGTGCGTGTGTTTGTTGTTTTGTGTGGTGTGTGTTGTTTGTTGTGTTTGTTGTTTGTGTTTGTGTTTGTTTTGTGTTTGTGTTTTGTGATGTATGTTGTTTGTGTGTTTGTTGTTTGTGTGTTGTGTGTTTTTTGTTGTGTTTGTTGTGTTTGTGTGTGTTTGTGTATTGTGTAGTTGTTGTGTGTTGTTGATGTTTGTGTTGTGTTTTGTGTGTTTGTTGTGTGTGTTGTGTGTGTTTGTGTGTGTGTGTTATGTGTTGTGTGTGTGTTGTGTGTTTGTGTTTGTGTGTGTTGTTGTCTGTGTGTTGTGTGTGTTGTGTGTGTGTCTGTGTGTGTGTTGTGTTTGTGTTGTGTGTGTGTGTTGTGTGTGTGTGTTGTGTGTGTGTGTGTGTGTTGTGGCTGTCTTGTGGTGTTGTGTGTTGTGTGGTTGTGTTGCGTGTTGTGTGTGTGTGTGTGTGTGTGCGTTGTGCGTGTCGTGTGCGTGTTGTGTTTTGGCGTGTGTGTGTGTGTGCGTGTGTGTGTGTGTGTGCGTGTGGTGTGGTGTGGTGTGGTGTGTGTGGTGGTGTGCGTGTGCGTGTGGTGTGTGTGTGCGTGTGCGTGTGCGTGCGTGCGTGGTGTGGTGCGTTGCGTGTGCGTGTGGTGTGCGTGTGGTGTGTGCGTGGTGCGTGTGTGTTGCGTGTGTGCGTGCGTGTGCGTGTCGTGTGTGTGCGTGTGCGTGTGCGTGTGCGTGTGTGTGCGTGCGTGGTGCGTGTCGTTGCGGCGTGTGTTGGTGTGGTTTGTGCGTGTGTTTGTGTGTTTGATGGTTTGTGTGTATGTGTGTTTGTGTGGTTTGTGTGTTGGTGTGTTTGTGTTGTGATGTTTGGGTGAGTTTGTGGGTTTGTTTTGTGTTTGTATGTTTGTGTGTTTGTTGTTTGTGTGTTTTGTGTTTTGTGTGTTGTGTGTTTGTGTGTTTGTGTGTTTGTGTTTGTGTTGTGTTGTGTGTTTGTGTGTTGTTGGTGTTTGTGTGTTGTTGTTTGTGGTTGTGTGTTGTTTGTGGTTTGTGTTTGTGTTTGGTGTTGTGGTTTTGTGTTTGTGTTTTGTGTTGTTTTGTTTTGTGTTTTTCTTTTTTTTTTTTTTTTTCTTGTGTTTGTTGGTGGTGGTGTGTGTGTGTGTGGTGTGTGGTGGTGGTTTGTGTGGTGGTTGTGTGGTTTGTGGTGTTGTGGTTTTTGTGTTGTGTGTGGTTGTGCGTGGTGGTGGGTGTGGTGTGTGTGTGTGTGGTGTGTGTGTGCGGTGCGGGCGGTGTGCGTGGTGCGTGGCGTTGGCGTGCGGTGCGGTGCGTGCGTGTGCGTGGCGGGCGTGCGCGGTGCGTGTGCGTAGGTCGTGGCGCGTTTGGGGCGTTTGGGCGGTTGTGTTTGTGTGTTGGTATGTGTGTGTGTGTGTGTGTGTGTGTGTATGTGTGTGTATCTGTGTGTGTCTGTGTGTATCTATGTGTGTCTGCGTGTGTCTGTGTGTGTCTGTGTGTGTCTGTGTGTGTCTGTTTGTGTCTGTGTGTATCTGTGAGTATGCCTGTGTGTCTGTGTGTGTGTGTGTGTGTGTATGGGTCTGTGTGTGCGTGTGTGTGTGTATGTGTGTGTGTGTGTGTGTGTGTGTTGTGTGTCTGTGTGTGTCTGTGTGTGTCTGTGTGTATCTATGTGTGTCTGTGTGTGTCTGTGTGTGTCTGTGTGTCTGTGTGTGTCTGTGTGTCTGTGTGTGTGTGTGTGTGTGTGTGTGTGTGTGTGTGTGTGTGTGTGTGTGTGTGTGTGTGTGTGTGTGTGTGTGTGCGTGTGCGAGTGCTTGAGAGTGTGCGTGTGCGTGTGCGTGTGCTTTTGCGTGTGCGTGTGCGTGTGCTTGTGCGAGTGCGTGTGCGTATGTGTGCGTGTACGTATTCGTGTGCGTGTGCGATTGCGTGTGCGTGTACGTGCGCGTGCGCGTGCGTGCGTGTGCGTGTGCATGTGAGTGTACGTGTGCGTGTGAGCGCGTGTGTGGGTTTGCATGGATGTATTTTAGTATCCACGATAACAAAAAATACGTACGTACTTAAAATTTTATATTCATACTTGTTTTCATTTGGCTTAGAGCTGATTAGACTTTGGGTGAAGTCCAACGGCGTTGAGGGGGGTTATTGGGGGCACTTTTTTGGGTTTTATCAAATATTTCTAAAACATCTGCATATTTGTAAGATATGAAAATACATAGTTATAGACCTTTGAACGTATCGATTAGTTATTATCTATACAATTTATTGATATGACGCGTAATTTAGCATCAAAAAAATTCCTAAGGTGGAATTTAAGTGTTAGTTCAAATCTTTTCAATATCAGATATTTGTAGGCATATGTATAGCGATAGTCCATGATAACGCTGCTAATATAAGCATGATAGCAAACATTTATACAATCCCAATATCTAACTAACAAGTGAAAATACAGTCACATCGAATTCCAAAAAACTATGCATGGGATATCTGAAAGCAGTTTCGTAACGAAAACATTTCCTAGCATGAATTTCATTCCCAACCAAAGACACATAGCCAGCAACTTCTACTGTTTCCTTATCTACTAGATAATTAAATACTAAACAAAGCATCTTTGCTTTGCTTAATGTAGTATTTTTAAACATATTTTAAGAGTAAATGATTATTTTCATGTTACATTTTTTAATATATTGGGAGAAAGTGAACGACTAAGAATTCGAATGTGTCATTTGTGTATCGTTTCCAATTAAAAAGTTGAGGAGGTATAAGGAATTTTTTTAGCGCTGCATATGTAGAAGGTTAAAATTAGTAAAAATAATGAAACGATGATTTAATAAAGGAAGGAAGCTCATCGAAGCTTAACAATATTTGTAGTGTAAAAGTGTTTTGTAATTTGTTTCGTATAAATAATCTACTTATACAGTTTTTTAAACTTTTATTTGTGAATATCTTAGCATTAATCTCATCGTAATATAAGCACGTGCAGTCACACTTAAGGTACTCTCAGTTCATTGAAATCTCTTATATTGCTTTTAGAATATTTTTGAAAACACTTTTAAATCGTTAGATTTATTTGATGAATAATACCAGTATTTATTGCGTTAAATTAAGGTAATAGTTAAAGCACCCAAAATAAGTAACACTGTTCGAAACGAATGGTTCGTCAGATAGACCGAAAAGCAAAATTATTTAGAAAACTAGTAAAGGTAGATGTATAGAACGTTTCATCTATACGTGGTGCGCTAATTGTCATGGAATCACTGGGAGCCTTCGTTATTATCAAAGATACAAAGATGCGGTTTGACCACATTGTACTACTTTTTGTAGCTACCTCAGAATTTAGATAGAAACAACACTGTATCGTGAATAGAGCTTGCCATATACTTCAATAAAAGGTTTGTATCGTGAGTAGCCTTTACAAAGGGGTTACCGAGCCATAGCAATGCGTGCTAAATAACACTTTTAGTTATATTTCAAGATTATAAGTATCTTTTACAGTTTGTGCTGCGTCGATGAATTTGAAATTGTGGATTCTTTTCTATTGTTTCTGACTGCTTATTTACCTTTATTAAAATAGAAGGTATTCAAAACTATTAAAACTTCGAAGTGCATGATACGATAGGCGGTTATATTCAAGTAAATGAGGCAAGTTACTTGTATTAGAGTAGGTATCATCAAAACATATCTAATAAAACGTAATTTGATATACAATCATTAGGTATCCGATAAGCAAATTCGAAGATATTTTCCAGATTAAAACGTAATTTGATTAATCATGTTACGCTTTTCCAGACCAGAGCATACAAAAAAAAATTGGTAACAATCAAACAACAGTTTTAGGCTGTGTAAACTACCGAAGCTGAAATAGGCGAGACGAAATCTCAAGAAACATAAACATAAGGTTAAAGGTATCGAACGACGATTGAAATTTTGAAGTTAGTAAATGAAGCCAGTTTCAGATAATTCTTACTTTGCCCTTGCGTAATATGGTCGTATTGGGCGTAGCTTACTAGTACGGATATTACAATTTGTTCAACAGGACAGAAAAACTTAGTTTTTTTGTTTTGTGAAGACTAGTATTATATAGAGGATATGAAGAGACACTTACCGTAAACCGATATTTAAGAATTTTTCAGCAAGTTATTGATGCTCATTTCCCCATCGAACAACATTTAATTTCAACAAGCTAGATGTACGACTCACAACTACTTGGGGGAGCAGTTTCCTCAAAGATGGATTGAAACTTATGGTCCCGCAAGATGGACAACTGAGTCACAAGCTCTGTCGGTGTTTGGCTTTCTTCTGTGGGAGACAAACAATGTTTATACCTCTCGTAAACGGATTAAAAAACAGTTGCGTGCTGTAGTTATAATTGCATTTGAAAATCTTTGACAGAGATTGTTATTTTAGGTGCACTTAAAATACACGTAATTTCGAATGTGAGTGAAATATGCACTCGAGCAAATGGAAATATCGTTGAACATAATAATAACAAAAACTGTATTGATGTATTTTGAATTTCTTGAAAATAGATTTTCAGCAAAAAATGGGACCTTTTTGTAAATTATATAGCAAACACTACTCCTGATACGTTTTTATTTCTAAAATATAGGTATAGAATAAAAATTAATATGACCTATTATATATTTTTAGGAAATGTAAGTTGAAATCCATCCAGTAAAGGACACGGAGTGTTTTATTGAAAAAAGCACGTCATATATCTCAAAAACCGTTACGCCTAACACATAGTAAGAAACTATTGTCACTGAGTTCTACGTGAATATACCCATTAGGAACAATGTTCACCTTTTTAATAAGCAAGATCCGAGGGGTGTCGTGGATGAAAAATAATAAAAAAACAACCAAGATTTCAGAAACGAAGAGGGCCATAACAATTTTGTCCCCGGTATCTTAAAAGTTACAAAACAGTAGCACAGAGACACGAAAACTGCATCCTTGTATGTTCGATACAATCCCGTCAAAAACGTGTACATTATCAAAGATGGCGAGACACAATAAATGTTGAAGTTTTAACTTATTCAAATGAGCTTGCAGTAGCCTTACATATATTAATAATAAAAATAATAACTTTAATATTTGTTACCCAACAGAAAAAAGCATCCACTTTGAAATAATTACAGTTATGTTACAAAATTTAAGATTTTTGTATACTCTGTAGACAAACATAATAATATATTAATTATAGTATTCATTATCATTAGAGAGCGGATTTTATGCAAACTGCATATTGCTTATATTTTATAGTACCACCCACGCGTTTCGGTTTTTATACGAATCGCATTAATTATAATTATTTGGCACTAATTAGTTTTGCATATTTTGCATATTTGGTCAAATCGCATATTTGGCCAATACTATATTTTGATGTTTTACGCATATTTTGCACTTTTTTTTGCATAATTTAACATTTTTTTTTCAATTTTTGCGTTGAAACTCAGGTTATGAAATATTTTCGGGACTCTTGTTCAAAGTTAGAAATTTTTATATCCTTTTAAAATAAATATCTTTAAAAGGTGGTGTCTAACATCGGCAGGTAGTTGTTTACTTTTAATTATTGTCTGAGTTGACAACTATCCTAAATCCTAATACTTCCGGATTGCAAAGAGGTAATCCGGTTTTTTGTTGAGTGCTTCTTAAATTTTTGTATGGAAAGAGTTGATGAGTAAAATATAGATAGTTAATCCCTAACATCCAAATGACCTTGCTTAGTGGAAAAACCCTATTTTAAAATAAGGAATAATATTGCCCATTCCTTTTTAAAACGTACAAGTGAACAGTAGTGCAGACTGCAGAATTTAGTTTTCGAATTATATTTAACATGCCAAAAGTAAAGGATAATTTAGTTCCAGTATGGATAAAAAATGTCCCTGCACTCCGAATGGACGATGAAAAGGTGTTTTGTACAGCATGTGGAAAAGCGGTAAGTGACAATTCAGAATACTGTTTTAAAATATTTTTAAACACTGACAACAATGAACGAGGCCTTTAGTGAATACAGAGCAGGTATTAGTTTTCTATTCAAACGTTGTATTTAAATGCATCGTTTTATAAGATAACGCGGGAAATATTTAAAATACAACGATGAAACCTAATCGATTATGTTTTGATTTATTTTGAAATTGGGAATATTGGTTTAGATCGCATGCGAACGAAAATCCCAAACTACGCAACACACTCAGACCGCTCTGCATAAGGGAAAATTAGAAACAGAAGAAAACCAAGCTCTCTCAAACATTTCTGCGAGAATCTTTACGTGGTGAAACATCCAAAAGAAACGACCAAGAAGAATTCAATTTTGAATTATGCAGTGCTCTAGTTAAGGCTAACATTCCCTTAAAAAAGCATACTTTTTGATCTTTTTTAGAAAAAATTAGTAACAAGCAAGCGCCAGATGAAAACACACTTAGAAAAAATTATGTTAATGCGGTATATCTTGAAACCATGCTACATATAAAAGAAATTGTTAAAAATAAATATATTTATTTCATAGTAGGTTATTTAAGCGAAGAACAACCTGCCAAATCATATTTGATTTCTTGTAAAGTACTTGATAAAACCAATAATGCAACAATAGTTAGATTTGTAAATGAGACTTTCATGCAGTTTTTTGTTCCCGATATTGTTCCAACAGATAAAATTGTTTTGATGCTTTCTGACGCCGCGCCATATATGGTAAAGGCTGGCCAACAATTGAAGATATTATACGAAAATTTAATTCACGTAACGTGTTTGGCTCATGGTATAAATAGAGTAGCCGAAGCAATTCGAAATGAATTTTCTTTAGTAAATAGTTTAATAAGTAGCGTAAAAAAAGTGTTTGTAAAGGCACCGACACGAGTACAGTTATACAGAGAAAAACTACCTAACATTTCTCTACCACCAGAACCTGTAATTACGCGTTGGGGAACGTGGCTAAATGCTGCTCTTTTTTATGCAGAAAATTTGGAAAAAATTAAGGAATTAATTTTAGATTTGTCTGATAATTCAAGTGCTTGTATCAATAAAACGCAATCGGTTTTAAAGAAATCAGAACTGCGCAATAAATTAGCATTTATAAAAGCACATTATTATTTTGTAAGCGGGACTATTTGTAAATTGGAAACGGAAGCATTGCCACTTAATGCATCGATAGAACTAGTAAATAATATTCAAAAATTAATTTATACTGCCCCAGGAAATACTGGCAAAATAAATTTAAAGAAATTTTACAAAAAAAATAATGGTTATCAGCTGTTAACTAAAATTAACAAAATTTTGACTCTGGACGAAAATCGGGAAGATCTGGATGTACAATTAGATTTGTCCATATTAACCGCATTAAAAAATGCACCTATAACGTCTGTAGACATGGAAAGAAGTTTTTCCACCTATAAATATATACTTTCTGATAGACGTCAAAATTTTCTACCAGAAAATATAGAAAAGCATATAATTATAAATTGTTTTGCAAATCAACGCAATGAAGCATAGGAATATTAAGTACCTATAATTTAAAATTTCTAATACCATATGAACACAGATTATTTAGATAAGGGGTGGCCACGGTAAACAAAATCACTGTCTTTGATAGGTTCAGCTTGTTGTTGGTTCTACATGTCAATTAAATATCCGTTTTGATTTGAATCAATCATGCAACGTACGTTCAGAATTCCAAAGCCACCCTTTATCTAAATAATTTTTGTTCATATGGTAAGTATATTATATTATTATTAATACGTATTATGTTAATTATGTATTATTTTTTAACTAATAGTTTCAATTTTTATGTAAATACTTTCTTGTAAAAGTTTTTGCATATTATGTATTAAATTTTTTTATTAAAGATGTAAAAATCACATTTTTTATTGGTAGTTTATTTTGCATATTTCGAAAAAATAATGCATATTTTCTGCATATTTTACAATTTTTAAGTGCATATATATGTACATATTTTGGCATTTTATAATGCATAAAATCCGCTCTCTAATTATCATTATTAGAATACTCTCCTTAACAGGCATACTGCGCCCAATTACTTAGGAGGATTATTATTTAATACGTAGAGTCTAAGATTAACTGCTTACCTGCATCAAAAAAAGATTGGTTTAAGGTATATCATGAATGGGTAGAGTCGATTTGATCTGCTTTTAGTGCAGTTAAAAATATCCAGATTAGCTTCGATTGAAGAGTAAGCCGAGACCATTC
Organism: Vesta saturnalis; assembly: GCA_036346205.1. Classification (NCBI taxonomy): domain Eukaryota; kingdom Metazoa; phylum Arthropoda; class Insecta; order Coleoptera; family Lampyridae; genus Vesta; species Vesta saturnalis. The sequence goes on along the minus strand of JARFJB010002228.1, from coordinate 243,082 downwards.
TGTACAAAGGGGAATATAAAAGGATGTTAGTTCGAGTGGGAGGTAGGTGGAAAACATTACTTGAACGAGAATTAAATCTTGGAACTCTAATTTGGATTATGTTGAGAATCTCTGTGCAGTCGATTAAAGGCGATATGACTTTGTATAAAAATATTACAGCGTGCATCATTCTTCTAACCTCAAGGATACAAACCTATATTCATTCAATAAGCATTCATGAGGAAAGTTTCAAGGTGGATAGTGATTATATTTTCGGAAAAACAAATACTTTCAAAAACGTATTTGAACATTTTCAAGAACACTGATGTACACAGCGTAGAAAGGGCACCATACCACTTCTCAATATTCCAGTTTCGCACGAACATAAGAGTTGTACAGAATTATAATAGATTGTTTAGAAACATTCTTAGTATTTCGAAGTATGAAGGCTTTTATATGCCGAGTTTATAACTTTATTTACATGAGCGAAAAATGACAATTTCTTATGGAAAACTACACCAAGATCACATACAGTATCAAGTCTACCCATGACAAACCCATCTACATTATAGTGAAACGTAATGTCGTTAAGTTTACGTGAGAACGAAACTACCGAGCATTTAGATTCATTGATTGTCAAATTATACGAACTACACCAGGTAACAATACTCTCCAGAACGTCTTGCAGAATTAAAGCATCATGATGATTATTAATTACTTTAAACAACTTAGTTTAATGTTGTCAATCAAGTTATTAATATATATATATATATATATATATATATATATATATATATAATATATATATATATATATATATATATATATATATTATATATATATATATATATATATATATATATATATATATATATATATATATATATATATATATATATAATTTTCAAGAAAATAAGTCGATTGAACCCAACATGATTTAGTCCAAAAGTTGATATTTACGGGGTGTTTGTTAGTTGTAATGAGAAACAATAAAAATTTGTGACTATTATTAGAAGATTATAACATATTAAATTACAACTAACAAACAAACATCTCATTAAATATCAATTTTTGGACTAAAGCATGTTGGGTTTAATCGACATATTTTCTTGTAAGGAATCTACTGGTGCTTTGTGTCTCATTAATTTAGGGATTCCCTGTATATATATATATATATATATATATATATACAGGGTGAATCTTATCTAATCCGCCAAAATTAAAGGAGTGCTAGAACTCATCATTCTAAGCAAAAAAGTTCATATGTACATGGGTCCGGAAATGCTTCGTTTCCGAGATACAGGGTGTCAAAGTTGAAAAAAAATAATCGCGTTTTCTTCAATATCTTTCGACTGTTTCGAAATAGTTTCATGAAATTTCGTATACGGGGTTTTTTTGGGATGACAAATTCAAATTTGTAGTCCATTTGGTTGTCGTTTCTAGAGGGCACCAGCGGCAACGATTTCGACCCCTTTAAATCGTAGCAATTTTTTTTGCTACACTGTATGCCGTTTTGGACTAGAAAAATCGATTCTCATATCTTTTCTTCTAAAAAAAGGTATATCTTAGTGATGTCGCTAGGAGCAACCCTTTCCGAGAAAAACGCTTTTAAAACTCATGATGCATACACATTTTCGGAGGGTATTTTTTTGACAGGTTTATCAATAGGAATTTTTAATTGTTACTAAGTAACTTACTTGTTTACTTATGTACTTATCTGTCTCTTTGCGTTCATTGATAATAAAATTTTAATAAAAAATCCATAATTAAATACGACAGAATGCCTAGACATACAACATGTATACTTTTAATATTAATTTGTTTCTTTTTTTAATGTCTTTTTCTCGGAAAGGGTTGCTCCTAGCGACTTCAACTAAGATATACCCTTTTGCAGCAGAAAAGACAGGAGAATCGATTTTTTTAGTCCAAAATGGCATACAGTGTAGCTCAAAAAGTTGCAAAGATTTAAAGTGGTCGAAATGGTTGCTGGCGCCTCTAGAAACCACAATTAAATGGACCACAAATTTGAATTTGTCATCCCAAAAACCCGTATACGAAATTTCATGAAACTATTTCGAAACAGTCGAAAGATATTGAAGAAAACGCGATTTTTTTCAACTTTGACACCCTGTATCTCGAAAAATATATATATATATATATATATATATATATATATATATATATATATATATATATATATAGATTTCAGTTCCCAATCTGAATCATTCTAACTTTATTGACGGTAAGTCGACATTAATCCACGATTTAATTAATTATTTACACTTAAATCAGTATCACAAAATTTTAATAACAATAGAATCTTGGATCTTGTTTAGGCAGGCGTTTGTACTGACATATGTTACGATATTCTTCTACTACCGTCAGAGGATTCTCCTCATCCTGCGTTAAAATTTGTGTTGTATCTAATTTGCCACTTGAAAAGTAAATTTCCCATAAATACAAATAATAAAAAATACAATTTCATAAAAGCTGACTTTGTTAACCTTCGTAATGTTTTATTTGACATTGATTGGTCAATTCTACATAATTTTAAAGCTGTCAACAATGCGTGTGCCTAATTTTACAATGTTTTGTACAGTGTACTGAATATCTATGTTCCTGTTAGACGAAATGGAACGCGAACATTTCCAGCATAGTTTACTCCATTCATTATTCAAAACATTAAACTAAAAAACATTTATTTCCGAAAATATAAAAAACAAAGTTGTTAGTTCATTATGAAAAATTTCTTGAGTTAGACCGTTAACTAACTTTTTGATAAGGTCTGAATATTACAACTATGACTGTTGAATTGTCCATTAATACTTATGCTAACCAATTTGGTCATTGATAACATGCCATGTATTTCTATAGATTGTTTTACTGAGACTGATGTTGTAAATTCTATTAATAAACTTGAGAACAAGCCAACGGCTGCTCCGGATCAAATTCCAAACTTTTTTGTTAGATACATACTGTTGTGAAATATTAGTTAAACCATTGCTAATATTACATAATCTTTCTTTACGAGCCAGTACATTTCCCGAAGTGGGGAAACAATCACGGATATGCCCAGTCTTAAAACCGGGGAAGCAATACTAATTAATAATTATACACCTATTAGTATCTTATCAAATTTTAAGGTTTTTGAAATAGCCCGTGTAACCACATAGATATCCCAAGCTCAGCATGGTTTTATGATTAATCGATTTATAGTCACTAACTTAGCATGTTTTACTCAATACACCACGGAAATTTGGCCAAGTTAATGTTACCTATACAGATTTTGCCAGATTAATCACTCGATAATTATCACAAAATTAAAAAACTTTGGTTTTCACTGGATTATTTTTTCTCTTCGTATTTAGACACCCGCATTCAATATGTATCATACAACAATTGTAATTCTGATCCTATCATTGGGAGGTCAGATGTCCCTCAAGGGGTCACTTTTATTTCTTATATTTACTAACGATTTATCGCTTGGAATATCGTGTAATCATTTATTATTTGCAGACGATCTCAAGATATTTTCTTGTGTTTTTAATACTATGGATTGTGTTTTTCTTGAAAGCAGGAATAAATAAAGCTCAAAACTGGTGCCTTCAATATAGTTTAAAGTTAAACATCTGTAAATGTAAGGTAGTTACATATTCTAAAAAAATAAAACCAATAATTTGTGATTATGTGTGTAGCGGTAATCTTGATCGGACTTCAATCGTTATGGACCTAGGTATCACATTTAGTTTTTTGGCTCATATAAACAATATTTGTAGCTCAAAAATGGAAATGGTAGGGTTCATAACTTGTAACAAAGAATTTTGTTAATAAATATTTCTGTTCTAAAATTATTATACTTTAGCTTTGTTTGTTTAAAATTAGAATATTGTGCGATTGTGTGGTCTCCTTATTCATCAAAAACACAACTTGTAATTCATTCAAAAAAAGTTTTGAAAATTTTTATCATTCAAATGTAACGGTAGGTAAGTATCCTCTACGAGGTTGCCCTCGTGGAGCATGTGGATCGCATATCAAGATTTCATGTAGTCACATTCGACATTCGTAGGCAGATGCTTTCACTAAAGTTGCTTCACAGCTTAGTACATAATAAAGTAGACTATAGTGAATATTGTCAATGTTGTGCTTTCTGGTACCTTCACGTCGTTCTCGTACTAGTGAGACATTCTATTGTAAAACAGCACACTCTAATTTACTGTTAAAATCACAGATTTTTCAGATGTGTATAATTTTTAATAACATATCTGAAGATGCTGACATTAATTATCAATCACGTGAACAAATAAAGCACATTTTTATCAACTCTCAATAGACTTCGTTTTCTAACCTTTTTTTAATATCACATACTTAACATAGATTATTTATGCTTTAGATTTTTGTTTATTGTTGTTCAAGGAATCTAAATGTTCGGTAGTTTCGTTATCATGTAAACTTGTAACGCCTCTTTCTTTACAATGATTAAATTAAATGGGTTTAATTTAATTTGCCTCGGTCTAGCTCAAATCGGGCCTTGTCTTAACAAGGCGGGGGTGGTTCGTATCTTGGTGCTCAACCCTGTACACTTTGAATAATACAACAAAGCTATTTTAAACGTATATTACCTATTTTTTTACAAAACTAAAAAAATGTAACCTAAATGAAATAAATTGTCAACAACAACAACAAAACAAATCTTATTTGGTGTTACCCGGGATGTCCTGGTTGGCAGCGCCCGTTGGGCTGGTCCCCCGTGGACGGTAGTGGTTATTACTGGATCCTGAGCCGTTTCTGTGGAGATATAAATTATTGTGGTTCAATTGCTGGTGTATTATGACCCAAAAATCCTACTAATGACGATTTAATTTGGTTTATTACGACCGTTCAGGCCTGCCCTGTACACGGTAGCCTGGTATTTGTCAGGTAGCGCTGTGGAAAATTCTATATATTAGATAAGCTGGGGCAACGATCGCGTTGGTGTCTTTAAGTAGGTCAAAGAGAAAATCAATAATTTAAGGTAGCCTTGGTGCGCATGACTATTCTTATACGTGATTTGGCTTTCAGACTGACTGGATATGAGCTCAGTACTTGGAATGCTTTATACAGGGCAGGTTAATATTTACATGTTTTAAATGCAAATTGTACGTACGCGTTTAATTATCTACCCTAACTAAACAGGCTGATCTCAGGATTTCTTAATTAATGGAGAACGTATTTACAGTAATGAAATGAATATCTAACATTTAATTATGCCCGGAAATAATCGTATTAGTTCTTTATTATTAGAAAACGTCTGTTTTGTTAAACGCGTATACTTTTCGTATGAGCGAAACTTATTCTAACTAACAAATACAGGAAAACGAGTTTATCACGATCTTTGAAAATTATTATTAAATGATTGATTTTAATTAATTTAATAAACGAATTAATCGGAGGCGAGTTTACACGACCTTTTAGGACTGTCTTCTAAATTGAACAATTCTAGAATTGTTTCCGACGGAATCAGTGTTTCAAGTTTTGTTTATTATCAATAGACACAAAGGATACGTTTAATGTAATTTATCACGTAGACACCACGGGTTCGTCTTTATATAACTGGAGGATCACGGGGTGATCTTACGAATGCGGCTTCTGGTATTGAGATTAACTTCTAGGTAAATCGCTTTTTGTATTGCTAATTTTCCTCAGGATCTGGTCGTATCCTGGCTTTAATGTGAATATATTTTTAACGAGAGCCCTTTATAATTCTGGGTCCAGCCGTCGACTGCTGTACAAAGGGATCTCCTGGGAGCGGTAGAATTTGAGCGAGTACCCTTCTTGCCGCTGGAATAAATAGAAAAATGCCTTCAGGGCGTTAGCCCAAGTAGCAACGTCCTGGTTTATGAGTTGTGCCGAAGGCAACTTTAGGCTATACAGCCCGGCGTATACTTCTAGTGTGTGTACTGGAACGGTTAGATAACTTCCGGCTATACAGCGCGTCGTTTCTCTAGGTGTCTGGTGTAATGTTTAAGAAAAGTGGTGCAATAAAACTTACGTATCCTTAGCGTATCTCAACCAGCAGTTTGATTTTATAATGCTGATTTACTAGTGACGGCGGCGAAGTAACGCGACTAAAGATGCACGATGGTTCAGGATAAATGGATGCGGCGATCGGCAGGTCGGCGACGTATACAACGAAACTAACTACGGCAGGCGCGCGGTCTAGATCTCTTTTCTGGCTGCTGGAGGCGCGAGAGTGTCAGGATAGCGGAGTCACAAAGTAACAAAAATAGTCGCGGAATAGCAAAGTAGCAAAGTAGTCGTAGTAGTGGCGATTGAAGTAGAGTAGTCGCGGCATAGCAAAAGTAGTAGGATTTCTTCCGGTAGCTCCGCGGTTTTTATAGCTGATTCGCGGTGGGTGGATCCGGCTTCTATGCAGGGGGCCTCTGGCTGTGATTGGCTGAGGGTTCTCGGACGTAAGAGCATTTGATGCTTTTTAATATCTACGTCGGAGGGGATTAAATTTAATTATTTATGGTGCAGTATCGCGCAATCTTTCGTAATGGGTTTTAATTTTAAACAACTTTACCTATCTTGATTACTGTACGGCAATTAAAAAAATAATTAATTACATAGATTTTAGTAAAGTTAAGCTGGATCTTTACAAACTTAACGACATTATGTTTCACTATAATGTAGATGGGTTTGTCTTGGGTAGACCTGATACTGTATGTGATCTTGGTGTAGTTTTCGATAAGAAATTGTCATTTTTCCTCATGTAAATAAAGTCATAAACTCGGCATACAATATCCTAGGCTTCATAATTCGAAATACTAAGAATTTTTCTATACAATCTATTATAATTCTGTACAACTCTTATGTTCGTGCGATACTGGAATATGGAGCAGTCGTATGGTGCCCTTTCTGCGCTGTGTATGTATATATATAATATATATATATATATATATATATATATATATATATATACACACACAACAAAGACATAATACGTACATGAAGTGAAATAACATTTGCACCCTAACACATCAATAGTTGGAACGTCGTTATTTAGTGTAAACATATTTAAACGTTCGATATACATACAGTTTTTTACTGCTAGTAATACACCACGGTCTCAGGTGTGGTTTGTTATTTCGTATTGACGGTCACATATCATAATAGTGTAACAGTCTGGAAAATATTTTGAATTAGATATAAAGAGTTGCAGTTTCAACAAGTCCGATTAAGTCAAATTCACACTAAGTGATAGCTGCGTTGAATTGGTCAACTTTCGATCGGAGACCTCTAACATTTTGAAAACAGTTCTGTTGTTGGGCATTTTCGGTTTAAAGTTACTATTTTTGGGCTCTCTCTGATATATTTAATTTTAATTTTAGTTTCTCCAGCCGTAATGTATTCGTCAAATTGTTTTTTAATTTTACGAAAATAATTTATTTTGTATCAAATCAGACCGAGATGTTCTTATAAAGTTGATAGCTTTTCAACTTGCTTGCTTTAAAAACAAAGTTTCTAACATATTATTCATCACTTACTAATGCCTTAATTGGAGGCGGCCTTGCTTTGGTTAGTTCTAATTCCTAAACAAACGGTCGAAGAAAGAGGATCCTTAAAATTAGGATTTATTTGAGTTAAGACTTCATTCACGGTAGACGAATATCAGGGTGGAATTTTTTTATGAGGATATTTGAAGAGTAAGGTTTATGCTACATTACCGATCGACCTTCAGGATCTGAGGGACAGAATTACTGCAAAAAAAAAGGAATATTCCAAAGACATGTTTCAAAACGTGAGAATTGGTTTTTATCACCGATTGGGTCTTTGTCAAGAAACAAATTGACACCATTTTGAACATTTTAAAGTTATGAGTGTCCCCATAAGAAAAGATTTTTTTTGCAGAGAAGTCATTAAATCGTAATTTAGTTTAAGGTAGTTCTCAAATGAAACTTCCTTTGTTAAGAGAGCGCGTTTATTTGTTTATTATTTTTGATTTTGATTTTTGTGTTCAACAAACTAATGTTTAAAATTTTGAGAAAATAAATACTGCATTGTATTCCTCTTAATACAAGCTTTCACACGGTGTATCACTTGACCTAACCTTACATTTGAAAAAAAAAGTTAGAGGTGGTTTCACCCCCGGGGGTGGATATATGGGGAAATTGTAACCCCCAGATTGAGGGTTGGAAATGATTATAAAGAATACCTATCATGATTTTTCTCCCGGACTTCACCTCCTTGAGTTACAGAATGTATTCCACTTAGAGTATCCGCCCTGTATATTAAACGTTTCAGTCAGCCGATTAGAAAAACTTTGCTAACCTTCGATTATTTGAGCCAATTTAATAAAGAAATGCTCGTCGGTAACTATTGAATTTTCGTAATTCCATTTATTTCAGGTATTTATTATACCACATTACAAAATTTCTGAAACAAAAAGTCTCTGGTTATACGCGAATAAATGTAAAGTAAAACATAAAATACTCTCACAGATTTATTAACTTTGTTATAACTTTTGCATAATATGGATAGTTTTCTTTAATACAACTGTTTACTGAAACATATTCGAAGCAGTATCTACGTTGCAGTAATATCTAACGCATTTTATGCATCTTACTGCTTAACGTAAACTCGTGCATCGATCTATACAAGGTTTCAGGGGTGTGTAGACATTTAGATATTAAACAGTTAGTCAAATTTGAATGCCGTAGCTATAGTTGAAATTATGAGAGAATTCCGATATTGGATTAGCGCTTTTATTCAAGCACTACGGTCCAACATGCAACTTTGTCGTTTTTACACATGTTATATGACGAAGATGGAAAGAAATTTGTTATGTATAAATAACCCTGTGGGTGGTGAACTAAACCTACACTGTACGTTAAAACGTAGGTTCAATTTAAGTACATGCGCTAGATGAAGATGCAAATGTGCATATATACATAAATGGCAAATAGCGACTTAAAATGATTTACACAGCGGTACTTCAAGTTTTTTTACTTATATCGTTTTTAAAATTTTACAAACTTAACTAAAGGAAATTGGATAATTTCATTTATTTAAAATATGCATTCATTGTGACGATATAAACAATTAAGTTCCTAAAAGTACCTAAACAATTGCTGATGAGCCCGAATACCTACATAAACCATTAATACACAATTTATATAAAATCGTTTTACTATTTAATTGCTTACGATTTATTTCTTAATCTAACAGTCATTCACGTAACAACCCATTCAAAATAAGTTTTGCGTATGGAAAATTGTTGTTTTCCAAATATCAGCCTCAGTTTGTTTCAAAGACTCCTCCCACATTTGCAGTACATTATCATCATAATCTCTATCAATGTTTTTATCATAAAATGATTTGCAAAGTCTGAGAATAGGGTGGTCATGTTCTAGCATAATGTTATCAACTACGTAGCAATTTTCACCTTTATGTTGCTTGGCCAGGTTCAACGGATCTACCTTTACGTCACTTTCATAAACAGGTATATTTTTGTTTTTTTGCCAGTTTTGTAAATCAAAATTTTTCAACTAGAAGATGGCATCCGTTTCACAAGACGGTAATGATATGATGCATTATCCATCACGATTATAGATGATTTGTTTCATTTGTGTAACAGCTGCTTCTTTCACCACTGCTTGAAGACTGTAGCATCCATACTGCCCGATAATCGACTGACTTTGATTTTGCAGCGAATATGAAACTTGCATCCTCAATGAAACCATTTGAATTAGCGGCATGTAGGATGATATTTCTTTTCCCAGTGGAAGAACATTCCGTATTTTTCACAGACTTTGGAATATGATCTTGTCAAGACCGTTTAACTGACCGTATATTAAATATCAATGTTTCATCTAAAAACACGACGGGAAGACGTGATTCTTTTTGCATATTTCGGACATATTTTTTTTTAAAATTGTACTCGTGTAAATACCATATCTCTCGTTTCGTGCTCTGCCGTTGCAGTCCTTTTTATATTTAAACCTGATGCTATGTACAATATTTCTTATAGTAGTACATCATGCTTCCAATAATCCTTTATTATGCAATATATTTTTTACTGCTTGCATTGTGACATGTTCCTTTTTGGCATACATGTCATACACAATATTTCTTATTGTATGTTTGAATCCTTCGGGCATATTTTCACTTTTAAATTTTTTACGGGATCTCTAACTGTTGTTGGTAATGGATTTTCCGGTCGTTTGCTCAAAACAATCTTTCTAACTGTTTTATCATAAGCTTTTAAAGCACTGGATGTTCTTTGAAACACTGCCTCAACATTTCCCAAAATGCAAAGTCCCTTCTCTCTTTCTCGGCAGAAGTATTTGTAAACATTGGAAATTAACTCTTGACAACGTTCGTTTAAGAACTTTCCAGACATTTTAAATTTCGTTCAAGCACAAAAATGACATACACAGCTAAAGAAAATGTATTTTCCTCGTTTAATTTATATTATTCCTAATTACTAATTGCATGAATTTAAAAAAGAGAAAGTTTTAATGCAAATCGTATACCTATATGTTCCAAAAATTTCAATTAGAAATTTAATTGGTTTTTAATTGTTTAGATACTTTTACGAAGTTTATATCGTCATAATGAAGGTTTTTAACATATTTTAAAATTAAATTTCAGTTTTTGAATTTTGTGAAGTAAAATTCGTCATTTTTGTGTAAAATTGAAACCAAAATCATTGGAATTTCAAATTTCTTAACTGGAATTATTTTTTTTTGTGTAGTTATAGTTAAAAGTCAATTTAGTAATTAATTATTTATATCGTCATAATGAATTTATTTATGCATATTTTAAATAAATGAGATATATTCAATTTAATTTGGTTAAGTTTGTAATATTTTAAAAACGGTATAAGTAAAAAAAATCGAAGTACCGCTGTGTAAATGATTTTAAGTCCATATTGCCATTTATGTAAAGACATGCCGTTGCACATATGCATCTTATTCTAACGCATGTACTTAAATTGAACCTACGTTTTAACGTACAATGGAGGTTTTAGTTCTCCACCGCGGGGTTATACACAACAAATTTCTATCCGTCTTCGTCATATAACATGTGTAAAAACGACAAAGTTGCATGTTGGATCGTGGTGTTTGAATAACAGCACTAATTCGATATCGGAATTCTCTCATAATTTCAACTATATTATTAAATGCATATGTAAACTTGTAGTATAATCGGTTTTCAAGTTTTGAAATATTGTGTACGAAAGATTCATCTCACACCACGCGAGTTAACACACGTACACACGCGCACGTTCCAATACACAAGCTCACGTACACTTGCATTCATAAGCAGACGCAACCAACCCAGGCACACGCACACGAAAACGCAATATGCACAAGCTCACGCTAAGCAAACTAGGTTTATGTAAGTAGTGCCAATGTTTTAGAATGTTTCTCTATCTTTTTGAATCGTGTTGACATACGAAATACCTATATGATTAATTTGTTGGATCTAGCTAGATAAATTTCTAACGTGCAACGGAACTTGAAAAACACTATATTTTCAAATAATACACAATATTAGGTTTTTTAATGTTAGTGATATTTTTGTGCAATTTTAAATTGATTTTCAACGCTCATGAAGTTACTATCACGTTCATGGAGTTCGTAAGTTTTCAGTTAAAAATGTACTATACTGGTAGTTCGTTCACCATTACTAAAATATTTTAGCAAGGTTTTAACTTGTAACATATTTTTACACATACAAGCCTGTTATAGTTACTCTGACCTGGAGATAAACCTAAATTGTGGTTTTTCTAGTTTTTTTTTTCTTTTTTTGAAATGAATATATATCTATCTCCTAAAACCTTGAAATTAAGATTTTAAAGGATACATATGATGGAAAAGGTCCATCGTGAGTTTTATCAAAGAAGACAGGAATAATACAATTTATGGTATGAGAAAAACCCATTTTCGCATGTAGCGTTTATAATCAACGATATACAACAGCAACGAGACATAATTGTTAATTCGTCATAGTAGGATAGAATTAAATGTGTTATTGACGTTAATTACACAATACTCGTCATTTTGTTCATTACAGGTCCTGCCAGAAATCCAGTGTTCCAAATTTTTCTCATTGGATAATTTGTATTCGATCAGCACAATTATTTACGTGAAATCCCGCATAACAAAGATGTAATTCACATTTTCAGTGAAATTCATAATTTGTTTATTAATATCCGTCTACATTCTACCTGAGTTAATCCGCAGCAAATTCATTAAAAAGTCTAAATATTCGAGTGTGAAATTGTGGCATAAAAAACTACAACTACCGGTGGCGTTAGTTCTCGGCTGAATTTGCTTCAAAATAAACTAATGAAACAAAATCATAAGCTTGTGTTTGTTGGTACCTGTAATTGGAGCTCCAGTTCGTACAAAATGTTGAGGTATTCTTTTAGAAACATTAGGATAACGCCATAAGAAACCTATGTAATCCTGCCTACCTGGGATATTGCCTTCCTGAGATGAATTTACACACTCTCAAATGCTTGGAGAAAGGGAACCCGTCATTAGCCATCTCTACAAACCACTTCACTAAGATGCATATTTCTTCTGTTGATGAGACACTAAAATAACCGGTTTTGCACTCGACAAGACACTTTCGAAGGATCTGGAACCCTGGATCGGTGACAGGACCTGTAACAAAATATACCCACCTAACAGACAAAATTAAAAAAATACCGAACGTGTTTCAATAGGTAAGCTATCATCATCAGAGGTCAACTAGGACGAATTAAAGAAATATTAATATATATATATATATATATATATATATATATATATATATATATATATATATATATATATATATATATATATATATAATATAATTTATAACCATCAGCGGTAACGCTTCGTTGCATACGTGCTGAAAGTCAAAGTTGTGAAATTATAATGAGTTCTGAGTAGCACAAAGGTTCTTGGCCGTCGTTATTCATTAGAATTTGTTTGCTTTTGATGATCTCTAAACTTTCATAGCAATTAAGTTTGTATATAGTATTAAAATGTTTGATTAAATAAAATCACAATCTTTACAAATTCATTTTATAAATTCCCGACATATCATGCTGTTCTCCTTGATAC
>JARFJB010002228.1:195000-225000 GCA_036346205.1 Vesta saturnalis | reverse complement strand
TTGCTCTTGTAACACACCTTCAACTTTAGGGCGACGCTCATTTGTTTTACACGGTTAACTCGATATGGCAAGGAATTATTCTTAATAATAATTAAAATATTTAATTTTGAAGTTATTTATAAATGTTCAATTACATATGCATACATTTTTGAAACTAAAATTTTTAACTCTTTACAATGGTGTAAAAATGCAAAATAGTTCGCATAAGAAAAACAAAAGTTAGTGTAGATAACAATCAAACTAATGATCGTAAATTTTTTTGTAAAGATCACCTAAAAGTACTCAAAAAGTTGCCTTAATAATGTATTTTCAGAATTTTAAATATTTTGTAAATAACGCTTCTAGAGCCAAAAATTAAATTCGGCCATTTTGCTATTTTGCCCCGTATTTCAATAACGGCAAAATAAACGTAAATTTTGATTTGTGATCTTAATTATGGTTAAATCGAAGATCATTTTTATTCATTTAACCGCATCTCTATCTCTGCTAATAACCGAGATCCCTGTACTTAACACGAAAAAAAAATACATCCTGTAGATATACAAATCACTTTATTTCAGCTTAGTTGAATAATCGCAAACTAAACTCTGTTCCGTTCTCACAAAAAAACATTATCTGTTTACTTTTAACATTTTCAATAGTTTTAAGATATCTTATCAGGGGATATCATCACTTTAATGCTTTGAAAGAAAAAGAAAATCTTTAGCAAAACCAACTTCCTCCAAATTAACACTTTTATAAAACAACGTATTAGCTCCAAAGCAGAAATATAAAATTATTTTTATGTGTAAAAAGCAAGTTAAATGTTTCAATATTGTAATAATGATTTTGATCATTTTGATTTTATCGGATTGAATGTACTAGTGGTTTTGAAAATGTTTTTTAAACGTTAAATTAGATTTATGTTTGTTGCTCATTGTAAGCATGTGTAAGGTTATCACCACGATTTATTTAAACACTGCATAATTTTTTCCCCACAAGAAGTTTTGTCGCGCACGTATCGTTTTCACTTGTGCTAAATGCATATATAATTACAAGTCCATTCTGGTTGATGTTCGACATAATACAACCTTTCGACTGAATGTTAAAGTAGTGTGGATACAATGGATTTCAATAAACATTAATTAATTATAATTTACAATGAGATATGCAGCGTTCTCTTTTGAAGACGCCCTAATTTTGTTTTCCGTTAAGTGTTGAATGATTTTGCATCCTAAAGTGTTAGAATTAGGTTAGGGAGATACTTCCAGTTACTAACTTTTCCCCCATCGTTCTTATTAAATCCTAAAAGATCTATTTTTCATGGTAAATCTACCATGTTGAACTTAAAACTCCACTACGTTGAGATATTCAATTTTTGAATTTTTCAGTCAATGAATTTCTTAATAAAATGCTAGGTATGTTAATTTTTACAGCATCAGATGCGGAATTTAATTTCCTTTCATTTTAATTGATGAGTCTAGCTGTACCAGATAGGAGATATTCTAGATTATCTGTTTTGCAGTTCATACGCGTCAAATGTGACCATCAAAACAACACGACCACAAGAAACAAAGGAGAAAAGGAGAACATAAAGAAAAAAAACATAAATACCATTACATTAGATATTTGAAATGTCCCTTTTAGACACTGCAACAGTCAAATCCTTTTGCAAACTGCTGTACATTGCTGAACGCATGTCTTCCGCAGTAGTACTTTTTATGAATCTCCATAAAAAGAAATTGCAACTTGTAAGATATGGTAGTCTTGCCGGCAAACTGGTGGATCCCCCACGTCCTATCTAGCGATCAGGAAAATGACCATCCAAAAACAGCATAATGTGGTGGAGCCTCGTTGTGTTCAAACCACATCTTTGAGGAGTAGTTCGCTCAAAGTACTGATCTGGAGATAAACCATACCTGTCAAATGCTTGTCATGAAAAAATGAACTTACCATATGTGTGCCAATAATCCGCGAAAGTCCACCATCCTTGTAAAAAATTTTACAATGCGGAGAACTTGATTCGGTACAACTTTTACTTGAAACTCTTTTGACATATTAATAATTAGACCAGTTCAAGACTTTGCATCGCAGGACTGGACAACCTGTACACGCTTTAGTAATGCAAATAATACAGGCGTAAGAAAGGTATATGCTGGCCACACCAGATTTTTTTATTGGTTGTGTATTGTACGTAATCCACTCTGATATATCCATTACCTTGTTCTATAGCGTTTCAGTTTTTATGCGAAAAGTAAAATTATTTGCAAATTGGAAACGTTAGAGCCTTGGCGAGACACTAACATACACTCACACAAGTAAATGCCTACGTAAGAACAGTGTAGGCTCCAAAATAATTAGTGTACTATTTCCTGCATTACAATACTTGCTACAAACTTATTATATATATATATATATATATATATATATATATATATATATATATATATATATATATATATATATATAAGTAGGTGTATATTTATAGCATTAAGTGTAAATATAGAAAATGCCCTCTAATTTTCTTTGTTTAACTATTTAGTGAATTATCAAATCGAAATTTCAGTACTATTTACTTACAATGACAATTCGTACTGCCATTCTGAACCATTTACTTTTAAAATGTCGTGCAGATTATATATTTTTTAATGAAATGCTGCCATAGGTAAACGATAGTAAGGGTTTTATTATGGGAATATCTTGTCGGTCTATCCGTTTGCCCGTCCCTGAATTTTAAGCCAAAGGGTTTGATAGACTTCAGGAAGACCATACATTCTAAGAATACAACCTAACTGTTTTTGCTCTGTACTAACCTATGTAGTATAAACTATACTTTTGTGAAATTAAATTTTTGTATTTGAACCAATATTTGCAAGTAACTAGAAATAATAAATATATTTTACGAATACCTAGGAAAGAGATGCTTTCAATCGCATCTTCCAACTGGAGGGATGCAAATTTGATGTATACCAACATAGATACAACTGATTTTTAATGATTACTTCACTCTTGGGAAACATTAGCTGTCCACCGCTTTCGTGGTAACAATTACTTTTGAGCGATTTAAAATATCAAAATGCAATGTTTTCATTAGGTTTATTGTATACATTCAGCACGAAAGTACAATATAAATTTTTACATCTTTATTATGATGATGATGTTGTGTCTATCACTTGCTGTTGTGATTACAATAGCTACCTCGATTATAAGGACCACTCACTATTTTGATCCCCCCGCCCCTCACCAAACAGAAGGACCAAGTTTCAAATCTGGGTCACATATAATAGATCACCTGTTGAATGGCTACGTTGAAAAGTCTATTAGTGGCCACGAAGAAGTTTCTTAGATTCACCGAAAGAAAGTAAGTCATAGTTGATCACTTTTTTCATCCCTTTAGACAAATTGTAAGTGATGGCTATTGGCCGGTAGTTATATGGAATAATCACCTTTCTGGGCATAGATTTAACATTCCTAACTTCCCTCATAAAGGATATCAGGTCTACTAATGGTCAATTCTAGCGGTTTGAAAATGGATTGATTCTATAGCCTAGTGCCCAAAATCACTAAGACACGAGTTTGATGCAAATAAATCCACAAAAATATTAGCTTTATCTACAGAGTCAGTTACTACAACTCCATCAAAAGGTGAAAATGATGACGCACCAATAGATTTCTTGATAGTTAAAGCTAGAAACCAAAATGTATGACTACCCAAAGTGTATGTAGCTAGTTCATTGCATTTTTGTTGTTCGAATAATTTTTTAGCTTTATTCATTACACTTTTGCAGATATTTCTGGGGTTATCAGGAATTCTAGTAGATTCGGAATTCATTTGTGTGAGATCTCATGAAACAGAAAATGCTTCTGCATTATGGCCAGCATGCTTAGTGGTAGATTAGAGTTAGCCAATTAAAGTTATGAAGATTGAAACCTCCCGTACTAAGATATCACAAGATGGAGACTGGGACAAGAAGTAATAGTAAACTTTAAAACAATTCACTTTTTTATCATCCAATGAAGGAAACTTGTTGCAAGCGATATTGTCATTCAGGTAGGCACATGCCTACGGTTGCGTTGCAGAAATTGTCAATAGGGGACTGTTTCTGATAGAAATAAAGTGTCTGGTTGTAATTGTTCAACGTGTTTGAGAGAAAAGCATTAAAATTAGGCTTGATACGGCGGATGCCGAAAGTGAGTATTTTCGATGACTGAGGTTGCTTGGGGCTTGTCCGGACATTCGAGTTAAGCAGGATTTTACGTGCATACGATACAGACCACAGCCATCTTTTTGCTTAGTTTCAACTCACATCGATAGGAAAGTTACAGTGAGAACCAGAGGATGAACAGGATACGAATGGATGAAATATAAGCAAAGAGTGGCCGGCAGTCCTTAGTGTATCGTTATTTAAGGTGTGCTCACTTTTTCATCCAGCTATATATCTATTTTGTTTCAGTTTATTTCCCACATCTCGTTTTTCTTTTGCACGATTTCCTCGTACCTTGCCTTTTATATTTTCGGAGTGCTTGAATTTTTCTTGAAATTTGCGATACTTTTTATCGCCTCCTTTCTCCATGTGTATGTCTGTCTACCCATCCATCCGTCCACGTCTAGTCCGTCCGTCTGCTTTTCTGTGTAAACTGTCCTGTAACTCAGCTTCTAAACTGCAGTTAACTTCGGATTTTCGCTATTTGGTAGCTTATGTGCTCTAGTTATTTAATAACCCCCCACTCCTTGGTTAATTAAATTAACTAAATTTGCTCTTTTAAGCTGTTTTAACGGGAGCGCTATCTCTGGTCCGCATTATGCAGCCCACATACCAAGTGGGGAGTGGTAACACCCACGAGTAGGTCTTTATAATTTTGTCTAGAACGCCCTCGTCGCTCTTTAGGTTTCTTCTTCACACACGTATTCCTTTGTGCTGTTAAGTGTTTATTTTTTATCCAATCGCTTTCTGGCTTTGGTGCTTTTCGTCCACGTTGCATCGTCGACAAAAGTGAAACTGAAATATCTAATAATAGTGGTTTATGTATTACGCCAATAAAGTGCGTTTGTTAGGGCGAATTTGGAGGTTAGTTGTCGAGGGCCGCAGGGCACGGGGCATATAAACCACAAAGTCGTAAAATTTGAAATCGGCAACATTCTGTTCTTATGTCATTTCTATACCAACTGTTATGATTACAATGTGAAGTTACCGAAATTGTCAAGGGCAAATATGCATGGTAATGTAAGGTTATTAAATCAAGGAAGATGAACAGTAGTCTTACAATTACTCCAAATTAGTACATTATTATATACACTCTGTCCCAAAAGTTTGGAAACGCTCTATTATCTCAGTTATTTGTAAAGTGACAGATGAAAATTAGGGAGTTTACATTAGCAATTATGCTCTATCCAACAAAAATATTTTCAGTGATGCGGTGTTGCCGCTTCTACTAAAAATTAAAAGCAACTTTGATAATTCATACGGAACACCATGTATATTATTAAATTTTTTAATACCCGGAATAAATCTAAATACATCTTATGAATGAAGTCCTATAACTATCTTCAACCATATACGAAATAATTGGCAGACCATTTCGACATTTTGGTGGACTGTAAAATCTAAACCTTAAGAGATGAAGAAAAACTGTTTGCATATTTCTTATCTTAGTTTTTCATAAGCTATCTCTTGACAAACACAAAAACATCTAATCTTCTAACAAGGAATTTATAGAAAAATTGTTTAAAAAAAAATTACGAAACTATGTACTATGTAGTATGTACTAAATTAAACGTTTAAAATGTTTTCCTTGTACTTCTTGGCAAAAGGCTAGGTGGTAGTAAAATTTTTCGATAACCTTATGAACCGTATCGTCTGTAATAGGATCAGACTGAATTTGTATGCGTTGTCTTAAATCGCCGAGGTTCTTCGGTTTTGTAGCGTATACTTTATTTTTTAGATGTCCAAAAAAAGTAATATAATGGCGAGAGGTCGGAAGACCTCGCTGGCCACTCTATAGAAAGCCTTCTGTCTATGTATCTGTTACGAAAAGTTGTATTTCCTCATTATACGAGCATAGTGGGGATGAGCTACATCCTGCTGAAACCATATACTTTGATAGTTTGGGCCAGACAAACGTTGAATTTCAGGAACAATTAAATTTTGAAGCTTGTCCAAATATCTCTCTGCTGTTAAATTATCTTCTATGAAAAATGGCTCTATAGTGCGAGTTCCATACAGTTATTTTCTGATGGTACTGGGAATACGTTTCTCTCATCCAATGCGGAATTTTGATCTGGCCAGTACCTATAATTATGACGATTCACATTTCCGTTTAGAATAAATGTCTCTTCATCCGAAAAAACAATGTCATTGAATAAATCATTATTCTTGTTCCACTTAGCCATCATGGTCTATCAAAATTCGTTTCTTCTACCGAAATCATCGTCTGACAGCTCTTGAACAAGATGAACCTTATAGGGGTGAAATTTATTTTCTTCAGAATTCTTGACATTTATGAACGACTTATATCAATAGCTGCTGCTGACTTCTGCAGAGATCTATGAGGATTCTCACTAAATGTGAGTAATGTGTTCAAGCATTTTTCACCACTTCTTGCTGTTTAGGTCGTCCCGATCTAAACCTCTCTTTGCAGTCTCCCTTTTCCTCAAATCTTCTAACTGTTTTATGTACCATTGATTTTGCAATTGTGGTACGGTTTGGCAAATCGTTATTGAATAAATCCACCACCTCTTTATAGGACCTCACACGATCTCCGTAACCACGCATCATAAGCAGTATGATTCTTTCTCATTCATTTAAATTAGCCATTATTAAAAAGCAAATAGGATGGGGTTAACAACATCCAATTTAACTTTTACGTCTGTCAAGTATGACGCGGTTCCACGGTTTTCATTTCTAATGTAACAAAGGTGGATATCACCTATTTTGCTTTTTTAAAATAATGTTTCAATAAATTCCTTGTTAGAAGATTAGATGTTTTTGTATTTGTCGATCGATAGCTTTTGAAAAACTTAGATATGAATGTGCAAACTGTTTTTCTTGATCTCTTAACGTTTAGATTTTACAGCCTGTCAAAGTGTCGAAATGGTCTCTCAATTATTTCGTAAATGATTGAAGGTAGGTAGGACTTCATACATAAGATGTATTTAGATTTATTTCGGGCATTAAAAAATTGAATAATATACATGGTGTTCCGTTTGAAATATCAAAGTTGCTTTTAATTTTTAATAGAAGCGGCAACACTTCACCAGTGATAATATTTCTGTTGCATAGGGCATCATTGCTAAGTAAATGCCCCAAATAACTGAGATAGTTGAGCGTTTCTAAACTTTTGGGACACACTGTATAATTGAATGAATAAACGCAAAGCAGGTAGTTACGTAGGTAAAGACTATTACTATGTCTAGAAGTGTTCTCAGATAGTCTATGCAATAAAAATATAATTCTACTAATTTTTGTACAGATTTTGTTAACGTGTTCTATCAGGCTTAATTTTGTAAGAATGCGATTTTACCGAAACTACGCGCTTTTGGTTTTTTTATGACCTCCAGTATACCGTAGTCCACTTTCGACACACATCACAGGGAAAATACATATAAAATTTTTAAAGTACAATTCGATCTCTATAAAGCAATATAAGCGACTTTAATAGCTTTAGGTTGATTAAAGATTTTATTTGCATCATATTTTACTTGCAAACTATCAATAAAACCATTTATTTAGTTCAAAAATTAATAAATTATTCCAATAAATTAGCGAAAGAAAACGATGGCTCTGATATTCAAGAAAAAAATTAAATTGTCAATGTCAATGGATCCATATTCATTTCAATCGTACAACTGATTCTTTAAAAATGGCCAGAGATAATAATCACATGGATTAAGATCTGGCGATCTTGCACGCCAATTTATTTTACCTCCCGTACCAATCCATGTATTTGTAAATGTGTTTTTTAAATATTGTCTCACATTTAAACTATTATGGGCAGAACATCCGTCGTGTTGGAATCTAATTTTCTCTTCTCCGATTATTTCTTCTACAGCTGTTGTAGTTTCGTTTTGTAATAAATCTAAGTATTTTTCGAACTTAAATTTCGGTCAATAATTATAGGGCCCAATATTATGTTTTTTTAAAAATTCACGGCCAAACATTTACTTTTTGGGGATATTGCGTTCGTGAATATACAACAAGATGCGGGTTTTCTTGTGACCAATGTCTGTGAATTTGCTTGTAAAAATCTGCTTCCAAAAAAAAATGTGCACTTATCGGTAAAACAGATTAAAAAATTTTCTTGGGCGTTACACTTTTCCAGCATTACTTCACAAAATGTACTTCTGGAAAACGTATCTGCTTCTACCAATGCTTTATGAAATTGTGTTTTGTATGGATGGTACCTATTCCTTTTTAATATTCTGTGAACACTACTTTACTTGCTCGGCATTCTTGATGAAATTGTGTTTTGTATGGATGGTACCTATTCCTTTTTAATATTCTATGAACACTACTTTTACTTGCTCCGCATTCTTCTGAAGCTTTGCGTATACTGGTGGTTTGATTCAGCTTCAAATTTCGCCAAATCATCAGCTTCGACATCTTCAATATATTTTCTTCTACGCTTCCTGTTGTGGTTTTAATTAAGACAGCCGTTAGTTTCAAAGCCTTTAATTATCCGAACCACGGTGTACTGATTAGGAACTGGACGATTTACAAAAGTTTCTCGAAACAATTCACAAATTCTTCTGCTATTATTATTTTGATAATACCATTTAATTATTTGCACTTTTTCATCGCTCATATTTTATAACAGATTTGTAAAATCATAAACATGAAACATTCACAAATTGACACTGACCATTTAATTTTCTTTCCGAATATCATGGCCACCGTTATTTTGTTTCACGGATGTATTAGAATAATTTAATAATTTCTTAAGTAAATAAATGGTTTTAATGATAGTTTGCATGTGAAACATGATGCAAATAAAATATTACTTGTCCTAAAGATATTAAAGTCACTTATATTGCTTTAGGGAGATAGAATTATAATTTAAAAATTTTACATGTATTTTATTTTCCCTATGATGCGTGTCGAAAGTGGACGTACTGTATATCATTCACAGAACTGTAGAAATAAGTACAAAAAAATTTAGCTACGCCGAGTACAATGATAGGTAACTTACCGATTTTACTTATGTGTTAAAAGTTGACAAAATTATTTAACCCCTTTTCGAAGCTGGTACTAATAAGATTGTTAATGTGGTAATTGTGATTAAAATAACAATGACCGTTGTGATCATATGGACTAATGGTCATTGTAGTCCAGTTGGCCTATGCGGCAGTTATGGACTAGGCGCCCAGTGTGAACTCAGCAGCTGTTGTGAGCATAATGAATAGTGGCCTTTATGATCAACTTGACTGCTGAGATCGACGTCGGGTGTAGTAAAATGTAAAAAGAATTGGTTATGATTACGAAGACTCTCGGCCGTTGCGAATGAGGTATCTGTTATGATTAACAGAGCGAATGGCTGTTGTGATCAAGTTGGCGGTTACAATTGGCGTCGTTTTTCGTATAATTTAAGACACACCGTTCGCCGTTGTGATTACGCTGGTCGTTATGATCGCGAAGTTTGTTTGCCGTTCTGATTATAGTTGTCGTAGCGACAGAATATTTTTCTTTTATCTTTATGCGTATTGTTAAGTCAATAAAGAACACTCACGAAATTAGTAGCAGGAAAAGATTGTTTCATAGCCCCTGTAGGGTAGGCAAAGGAGCGAGTCCGTGTCCCTGGGGGCGGGGTTCGGGGTGCTCACGTGATTCGGTTGGTAAAAGAGAGGGGCGGGTCAAAGTCCAACAATTTTAATTATGAGTCATAGTTAAATTCAACGGCCATTTTGTTTTTAATTATGAGTCATAATCAAATTGCTCCGCCAGTTTGTTTTTAATGAGGAGTCATAATCAAATCCCCCGGCCATTTTGTTTTTAATTATGAGACATAATCAAATTGCTCCGCCAGTTTGTTTTTAATGAAGAGTCATAATCAAAGCCCTCACCATTTTGTTTTTGTCGGGAAACTTGAAATTGTAATCTATTCACTATCTCATAAGACAGGTATAGAACGCCGGACCTTCTTCTCGGGCCTTCGCCCCTCTGTTACGGACCACTTATTTTGATTTTAATTATGACTCATAATCAAATTCCTTCACCATTTTGTTTTTAATCTTGAATCATAATTAAATTGTTGATGTAGTCTCGTGGGGGAAGGCGTGGGGAGATCGAAGTCAAATTATTATAATCTAAAATATATATCTAAAATTAAAATCACTGGTTAAAATGTAAATAAAACGGTAAGGAATGGGAATGGATTCAAGGATGGTAATGTGGCTGCTGAACGGGATTTTTAAGACTATAAAGTAAAGCTGGGGCTAGACCGTACATGTTAAAGCTGGTGAGTCATGTAACCGTAAGGAAGGTCGTCATAACCATCCTCCTTTCTGCGACGTTTACTCTACTGCACCTGGTAAATCTTGCTCTCTTGCTTTGATACAACTTCGTATGCAGGGGTTCTAACAATTTAACGGTCAGTTTGTGCGTACACAGGTTCGATGCCGTCTAACACTAGCGACTTTACGGTGTCGAAATTAATTACTTGGGATTTTTTAGTTTAAGGTGATGCCCTTAGTTCTACACACTGTGATGTATTCGTTTTTATGTGTAGAAAACACCTTGTACGCATAATTCTTAGGACCCACTCACGAACTCCGTGATTCTACTATCGACGCTGAAGGCCTACGCTTCATCGGTCATATCGCCAGGAAAATCACTGACAGGTGGGACCCACTCACCGGGACTTTGCGTAAAAGTCACGGAATCTGTATCAAAGTACAGAATCCGTTCAGCGCGTTACTCCAGGTAACTATAAAGCACCAGGCGAGCATTGCCGGTTGTATAAGCGGCCAAGACGACCCCATCCTCGTGTCTAAGCCAGTCTACGACCATAACTTCCTAGTTCACGTTTAAAATGGAATGGACCTCCTTAGAAGGATCGATCATAGTTTTTAAAAACTCGTGCGGTTCAGTAATCATTGCGGTCTGCGTTAAATTGCCCCAAAATAAATTTAAACATAATATTGCAATATATTTACGGCCTGGATTCGCGCAAGTGTTGTCTTTGTGCAATTGGACAGCCTCCCTTTTCAAAATACTCGCGGATGTATCGATCCTTCGATTCGTCGTCGTTACACCACGAAGACCAGTCTGAACACGTTTGCGTGATTTTGAGAAAGGTATCGATGTAGCCTGAGACAAGATCCCTGCTGATACTATCTCTGTCGTATTGGCAAACCTCGTACCCCTACACTTCAAAGACTTCTAATATTCGATACCTTAATTCTATAGCTTTTCGAAGCCCGTTCGCTACGTAGTTCCGTTAAATTTACGTTCGTCCTGCGTATGAGTGCAATCATGCTGGAACATAGTTAAAATTAAAGTAAAATTCCTGCTGAGCACCAGCTATCGTACAGCATTCCCTAAAGGGGTCGGGTGAGAGAAGTGGCCTTTTGAACCGGGAAAATTATAGGTTTTAGGGAGTTTGGATGGGGCCATGGGTAGGAAGTTTAAGCTGTCTATAAATTTTATGATGTTGTCGCAGGTGAGACATGATTTTAGTACCGTTAGATATGATTTTAGGATTCCATGCAGAGGAATTCTTTAGGATTCCATAAAAGATGAATTGACAGCCATAGGATTTGGTGTTCTGAGCTGGGGATGTAATGGTTACTCGTTTCTTACCGAGGGAGGAAATGTACGAAAGGAGTTCGGGTAGAGGTGAGGTAGAGAATATGTGTTGGCGTTGACCGCATTGCCCACAACCCTACTCAATATCGAGATCGGCATTGTTGCAGTGGTTGCAGACATGCTGGGCAACGCATAACGTAGGAGTGTAGATGAAGCTGTTAGTATTGTTAGTAGGTGTATCTTGGCGGCACTCTAAATCGTAAAATACAAACATGAACTGTTTCGCGAGTTTTTTCGAGCCCGCCGTGCTCTTTGACATGTAACAAAAATGACGGATGGGTTTTTAGGATTTACAGGTGGTGCAATGTGCAAAACGCATTTATGAGGGTTCTTAGCCTTCCATGGACTTACTCGCTCATTTGCCTACCCTCCAGGGGCTGGTCTGCCAAAAAGGCTCTTAATACCGTCAAAAAGTTCCTAATTAGGGCTGAAAATGCCCTCAAGTGGCTGAAAATTCCATCAAGGGGTTGAAAATGGCCCTCGAAGAGGATCCGACCAACCCATACCCCTGAGCCGCCCCCTTACCTTCCCCCACCACCTTTAATTTATTATGACGTCATGTCCTATGCTGTCTTCATTCTACTCACATGCATACCCTAGTGAGAGGCCATTGATATTTTTCTAAAAACAATAGGACAATACCTGCATTGTCTGCATTTAAATAATGGCAATTTATCTTTCAGACCACGACAGTTGCGATGCCGAAAGTGACAAAAGCATGCACCAAATGAGTCGTTCTATACCAAAGGAACATTTGACTACTTATATAGAAATTTTGCACATTTTGTTATTTATTTACAAATATGGTACAAAAATGGTTATCCAATAGAAATATTAAAAATCAAAATAAATGGTTAGAAAATGTATACATTGACTTCTATAAATATTAGTATATTACTTTACAAGGGAAGTAAGTAGGATTTACTCTACCGAGTATTATTTGAATCCCGAGCGTATGCGAGGGATTTAACAAGACGAGGTAGAGTAAATCCTTACTGTCTGTGTAAAGTACATTATTTTCTTCACTATCAACTCGATATATCGTCTATTAACAATTATTCTATGATTTTATTACAAAAATTCATTAGAAGAATCTTATGTCATTGTAGCAAAATTAAGTAGTGGTCTTTGGATTGGTACTACAGTAACCGTTTGTTATACAGTTACTTCCCTAGGGAAATAATATATCCCTGTTGACACACCAACTTAAAAAGATTGTGTAAATATAACCTCCTTTCCTAGAACGACATATTGTAAGTGATACTTACTTGATTGATAGTGAAAAGAAAGTAATGTATACATTCATTTTACGGATTAATTCGTAGGAATAATCAGAAAAATCTAAATTTTTACGCTTTGATCAAGTAAAAGTTTAGTTTTTCAGGATGGATTCAAGTTTTTTAAATGTATGCTAGTTATTGATTCAAAAACTCATTCAGTTATAAAACAAAATTAAGCACCTAAATACGTTGAAATGACAACCGAAACGCCAGAAGCCTTTATAACGCTAAATAAACCCACAGTATGCAACGTGTAGGTAGTATTCTAAAACACGCTAATTGCACATAAATTTTAATTAGTATTAATTAATATTCGTTTTTCAAACAGAAATTTGGTGTGAAAAGCGATAACTAAGCAAGCATTTGATACTTACGCTAAAATATAATGCAGAAATAAATAATAATTAAACTCTGGTTTTCTTTAAGTTTTGTAACTTAAAAGTTTTAAATTACAGAAGTGGAGGATGTAAAATAATTTTGCTTAGAAGAAAAGTACTGTTCATTATTTATTTAATTTAGAAACTGCAGTAAAGGAAATTTACGATTAAGTTCCTTTAAATCCGTATCAGTTCACACAAATTCTATCAAAACAGCAAAATGTCTATAGTAGCGTTGTAGATGTTTCAATTTCGTAAATTTAGGCTGAGCTCGTAATAGTGTTGGTAGAAAAGGACAATGTTATGTCGAGTATTTCCAGACACACGTAACCTTGTTGGGATCAATACTGAGTGTGATGTTTCAGCCAGGCAAGGGAAGCCAAGAGTTCAGTTTCAGAACTTTGCAAAGTTTATGTAGTGCTTTCAACATCGAAATATCACAAAGTTTATCTTTAGAAAGTCTGAAATAAGTTGTGAATTCAATTGTATTAGGAAAATATTTAAATAATAATGAAATCCTATAATGTTTTAAATATTATAGGTATGTGCTTAAATAAATTGAACAAAAGTGGGTTGTTTTTTCTGAAAGCACTAAATGTAAACTCTAATGCAAAGGTTGTGTTTGTGCAATTCTCACGATATCAATTACTTGATTATAGGGACCTTCTAATTTCTTATTGTTCTGTGTAAAAACATCGGTTACTCTTATTTCAGGGGTTTAATTAATTTTAATACTTATTTGCATAACATAATTTGTTCCATTAGGCGTTATTTAAGAGTAAATAGAATAAATGTTTTTGAGGGCGTGAACGTTGAAGAATGGTTTAATTCAAGCATTATTCAATTAACATTTAGAACATTGTTTAATTTGTTAGTTTTTTAGGTCTGTATTATTTTTAATAAATTTTGTATCGATATAGGTACTGCGTTTTGCGTTTATATCGTGTATTTGAAGATATATTTTCCACAATTTATACGTTTCTATAACTATTACAGTTTCATCAGTGGTGTAAATCCTGTTGAAGTTATTTGAAACTCTATATATTTTCAACAGACAAGAAGAAAATTTCCGATTAAATAACTTTTGGTAGCTTGTAATTCAAATAGGCAGAAAGGTACCTACTGCATCTAGTTAGCTTTTGTTATGTGTCAGTTTTTCCTAAACCAATTAAATACGTTTAATCATCACAGCATAGCAATGATTTAATATGTGCAGTTTAAATGCATCCATACTTTTTTAATGCCTTCGCCGTTAGGGGGTGTTCTGGAAAGTCATTTTTAAGGCGTCTTAATAATATTTGTTACAGTAGACTTATTAGTTGCGTTTTCGCATTTTATAACTATGTTTCACACTTTAATTAGTTTTTAAATCTGTTACTATTTCGATTTCGAAACCCATACGATAAGAATTTTTAATTATGTGTTTGAATCGCGAAAGTTTACATTTTCATAACGTAGATAAAAGTGATAAAAATTTATTCTGGTTTGTCACAAGATACAGTCCGCAATTCAAAGAACATTTTTCTATTAAAAAACAGTTTATTTTTTTTCTGTGCCTCAGAACTATGCTATTAATTTACTGTGTAGGTATGGCTTTTCCATGTATATTTTTTACGCAGTCGGGTAATTTATATGTTTACTTATTTACTGTAATTAGAAAGCTGTGATTAGACATTACTAATCGGTAAGAAATTACTTATTTCTTTTTATTAAATATATTATTGAAGTTACAATTACTAGTTTTATTAAATATAACTGACGTGGTTGATGAAACAGATTTCTACCTATCGGCCGAGTTACTTGGGGCGGGCACATCAGAAAATTAAGAAATTTTACTTACCTGTCCATACAAAAGTTTTTGTCTGCGTCAATTTTATTCTATAAAGGATCTTCTACATATGTCTCAGCACTGCCATCCAGCATCTCCTTTCAGACCTAAAACATCCACACCTTTATCTGCAAGAAAGGTGATTGACATTTTTCGAAAAGCATGACCAGTAAAACCAAGCGAATCTGACAAATTGAGTTTTTTTTGCGACCTTGGAGGGCCAACTTCTTACTGTATTTCTACAGAACTGGTGAGTTTTCAATTGCGCATTCTCAAAAATAACTGAGACAGCCTTAAATTTTGTCTTGACTTTAAATATTTTCCATACATTTCAAAATAATTAACTCGCTCATTTTTTTATCGGTATAATATCTTGGAATATTAGTTTCAGTACTAGAGATATCGACGTAGTAAAGGAGATATTTTCCCCTCATGCACGTAACTACTACTCCAAATATCATGCCTATTTTTACATTCAATTAAACTTCATGCAGTAGGTTGAAAAAATCTTTCAATTCTTTCGACTGGTGTCCAATATTGTAGATTTGACGAAGATAATCAAGGTGGAAAGTGTTGAAATATCAATTCTGTTATACACAAATGTGGTAACCCATAAACGATATAGAGATTTGAGTTTCTAGTTTTTCTTACAAAATTCACTAGCGGTACCAATAAAGTATACTGTGCAACTAATTTAGTGAATTTACTTATTAGTAGAAGCGAACCCGGTTCCCCATTCCATTTTTAGTAAGGTCATAGGCCACACCTTCTTTCACTTCCAGGTCGCACCTACTCCCACCTTCTCGCGTTTGATTGGTTCTTAGGTCCAACCATAGCTTAGAACTGTGAACTCTGATTGGGTGCCAGGGGCCATCGCATCTGATTGGTCAACACCTCGTGTTCTGGTTGGCTGTCTAGGGGTGTGTGTTCTGATGGATGGTCATCTTTGATTGGCCCTCTTGTTGGTCAGCTCATATTGCCTTCTAGTTCTATATTGTAAAAACCAGTTGAAGTTCACTCTAATTGAACCATTAAATGTTGTGGCTGGCAATTTCCGTGTATGTTTTCAACTCTATACTAGCGCCACTCGGTATCTCATTAAGCTCCATAAGGGTTCCGGAACTATCCCTGGAGTCTCTGACCGATTGAGGGCCCCAATTGCAAACCACTCTACTCTGCGCTCTTAGTGATAAAATGTAAAAGTATTCCGTATTTGGTTGTTTGATCGTACCACATCAAATATTAAAAGTTTGTTTGAATTAAAATCATTTTCTATCAAATTAATCAATAAAGTGATGCAATAGAAATATATTGTGCAATTTGTATTTTAAAAAATATTTCATATTGTTTACTACAAATTTAAATTTTCGTTTGATTAAAATTATTAATGAATAAATTAATCAATAAGGAAATCCAATAAAAATATGTGATGTAATCTGCTGCGATCATAACGTTACATTTATATCATGACAGTTTTCTTATATTCATATACATCTAACAAGTAATTATCTACTAAAACTATTACACACGCTATAATTAACTAGTGTAAGATGTTTTATATTATTTTTGATAAATAACCTTTTTTAGATTTTTTTTTAATTCCCGAAATTTCCAAATCCTATTTCAAGTTCCTAAGTTTAAATAAGAGGTATATTGTATAGGGTGGCCAAATTTCGATGTTAATTTCATAGTTCGTATAAAAAAATGAACCTCGTACCCTTGGTCTATTTTTTTGAGAAAAACTCACTGGTGTATTTCAAATTTGGCTAACGTGTTTTGATTTCGAGTTATGGTCAAAAAATCAGATTTTCAAGTTTTATACAGGGTGGCCCAATTTCGTGTGGGTGGAAGATTAAGGGTTTAATAAGGAATATTTCTTTTGTTGTTGATGTATGTGGTGGGGTATCCTAAAGGCTACAAACTTAAAATATTTTCACTAGAATCCGCAAAGTTTATACAGGGCGATTTATATCAAAGTTGAATTTTTTTCAATGGAACCCCCTATACATTTCGCATATTTGGACTCCTTGGTCAATTCTAGTGCGACTTTATGTATCACTCATGGTACCTAAAACGAATCGTTTAGCCGCAATTCGTCATTTTTACAAATAGTAGATGTCTGAAAAAAAATGAAATATTGCTGTGAACTTAGAAGGCCGTGACTATGAGATTTTATTAGACATCAAATATACTAGCGTAGACCGGACGGTCAAATCCGAATTCTTCTTGTGTTTAGAGAAATTACTTTGGCAATGTAGAAAATTTCAATCAATAGTAACTTGATTTTTTTCAAATGGAACGACCATTTTTCCATTTTTGCATAAAATTTGAAATTTTTTACCTTTCTAACGATGTAAATTAGTCTGTATCTATATTCGCTAGATTTCGTTTAATTTCACAATTTCTTATTAATTTGATGTATTTTTCAATTTCTAGTTTGTACTATCTAGTAACCCATAAACACAAAAAAAACATTACGAGCTAAAATAAAAAATGAAAATAATTTTAATAAATAATTAAAAATTATTATTAATTTTTATTAAATACATAATAAAAAGTTTACCTCGAGTAGGATTTGAACCTACGACCTGTATTTTGCTAGAGAATTTACATCAGTTCTACATACATAAAGACAACATTTGCATCGATTGGGACTTGAATCTCGATGGCGCAGATGGTTAGCGTGGTACTCTAGCAAAGTACAGGTCGTAGGTTCAAATCCTACTCGGGGTAAACCTTTTATTTATGTATTTAATAAAAATTAATAATAATTTTTAATTACATGTTTACATTTGAACTTATTAGTTCATAATAAAACTTGTAATAATAAATTTTAATAAATGTTCAAAATGTCTACCACCTTGTTCTAAGTAAATTTTAATTCTACGACGAAAGTAATTTTTAACCCTATTTAACATCGCGTTTGTCCATCCCTTCCTATCGACTTTTCAACAAATGCATTATTAAGCCATTCACTTACTACACGGGCACGTTGTGAAAATGCATGTCCCTAATTTGAGTGAGCGGGACATATTCAAAGAATCCAAATAATTTATTATCCAGGAAATTCAAGTACAAATTGGAATAATAATAATAATAATAATAATAATAATAATATGGTTTATTGCTGTAGTACATGTTATAGAAAAAAAAAACACTTTACAGAAGTCTTAAATTACAAGATTCAAATTCTTGAACACTATAAAAGGCTTTATTTAATAAAAAGAACTTAATTTTCCGTTTTAGCAATCCAAACTCTAAGTTCCTAATTTTTGTTGGTAATAAATTAAAATATTTCACAGATAAATTAATAAAACTATTGTGTTTTTGTTTCTACATATATCACTACTGTTTCTCGTTCCATAGTTATGAACAATGGACCTAGTTGAATAAATATCAGAATGTGCTTTAGCATAAAGTATACAGTTTAGAATAAAAATACTAGGAACAGTTAAAATTTTAAATTTAATAAAAAGAGATTTGCAATCTTCGGTATATCCAAATCCCCCCAGTACTCGAACAGCGCGTTGTTGAAGGGCGAAAATTCGCGACGATTGAGAGCTATTACCCCAAACTATGTTGCAGTAACACAGATGGCAGTGGATAAATGAGAAATAGGCCATTTTTAGCATATTTTCTGAAATAATATCTGCAAGGCGGCGCATGAGATATATATTAGAACATAATAATTTGTCTAAAGACTTAACATGTTCTGAAAAACTAAGTTTTGGATCTAATTTGACACCCAAAAATTGCACAAAGTTGGGGTTATGAAGTGAATGAGGTTTCAAGGTGCTCATCATCATTTGAATGGTTTTGTTTTTATTTAGAATTAAAAGATTATTTTGGCACCACTGTTCTGCCGAAATTAAATGATTTTGGGCCTTGATTAAAACTTTAGAAGGATCACTATCACTAATAATTAATGTTGTGTCGTCTGCATACAGAAGACAATGGTTAAGGTTAGACAAATGAGGCGATAAATCGTTAATAAATATTAAAAAAAAGGAGTGGTCCTAGTATTGATCCCTGGGGAACTCCCAAAGTCAATAAACGAGACTTTGATGTTTTATCATTTACTGTTACGACTTGGCGTCTGTTTTTTAAGTAAGAATAAATTAATTTGTAGCTAAGACTACCAAAATTATAAATTTGTCTTAATTTCTGAACAAGAATCTCATGCGACACACTATCAAAAGCTCGAGCAAAATCTAAGAACAAGGCTATAGAATATTCACCTTTCTCAAAACAATCTAGAGTATAGTTAATAAAATGTGCTACTGCATCTGAAGTATTTTGTCCTTTGCGAAATCCAAATTGTTGTTTGAAGAATAATGTATTAAATTCAAAGAAACCTGCTATTTGATTGTATATCACACGTTCAAAAATTTTAGAAATAATTGGTAATATTGATATGGGCCGATAGTTTTTAGGATCATTAATATCTCCTTTTTTATGAAGTGGAAAGACTCTAGCTATCTTAAGCTCATCAAGAAAGAGGCCACACTCAAGCGATAAGTTGATTAACTTAGTAAGAGGTTTTACTAACATGCTACCATTAAATTTAATCACTTTAGTGGATACACCATAGAAATCTCTTGCATTACTACTTTTGAGAGATTGAATAATATCTCTAACAGCAATTTCTGATACAGGTTGAAACGCGAAGCAATTATTTTGATTCTTTTCAGTTACATTATCAACAGTATTTCTTAGATTAAAATTTACAGCAGAAACTTTTAAAGACGTATTTGCGGGAAGAACAAAATAATTATTAAATTCCTCAGCATCAATTGATGGCTTTTCGGGAATAGAAACGTTCATAAAACTATTAATAATTCTCCACGCAGCTTTTATTTTAAAGTTGCTGGAATTTAAAATTACATTGCCATAAGCAGTGCGTTTAGCCAGTTTGATAGCGTTTTTGTACTTAGAACGAAAAGTATTTAGAATACCGTCGAAGAAAAAGGGACCAACAAATGAATTATCGAATATGTTTATGTGTTTTTCTAAATAATAAATAATGTTTTACAATGTGAATAGTTTTTTGTTTATTTTCCACGGGTTACTAGATAAAACAAAGTAAAAATTGAAAATGCAGCAAATTAATCAGAAATTGTGAAATTAAAAGAAATCTATCGAAGATAGATACCGACTAGTTTATATCGTTGGAAAGGTAAAAAAATTCCGCATTTGATGCAAAAATGAAAAAATTTACCATTGATTGAAATATTCTAAATTGCCAAAGTAATTTCTCTAAACACAAAAAGAATTCGAATTTGACCATTCGGTTTATGCTAGTACATTTCATGTCTAGTAACACCGCAGAGTCATGGCCATCTAAGTTTTGTGATCACAGCGATATTTATTTTTTTTCAGATATCTACTTTTTGTAAGAATGACTAATTGCGACTAAACGATTCGTTTTAGATACTATGTGTGATGCATAAAGTCACACTAGAACTGACCAAGGAATCGAAATATGCAATAATATATAGGGGATCCTATTAAAAAAATGCAACTTTGATATTGATCGCCCTGTATAAACTTTGCGATTCGAGTGAAAATATTTTAGGTTTGTAGCCTTAAGGATACCCCACCACATCCCATCAACAAACTTTAGAAATATTCTTTAATAAACCCACAATCTTCCACCCACACCTATTGAGCCACCCTGTATACCATGTGGGGTTAAATTATTCATGTTTACTGCTTTTTAGCAAATAATGGTTTTTTTGGGACAACAAATTTCATGTTTGGAGAAAAAATAATTTTAAATACAAGTAGTCTTGTATCATTTACAATTTTCTGATAAAACAAATTAGGTACCTATCTGCCATTATGGTGTTATAAAACTGGCAATTTAATATTTGATTGTTTATCACCTTAAAAGTGCAAAATGCGGCTTTTGAAAAAAATTAGAAAAAAAGTTTGATACGTTAGAATATTTTATTCAAAGTAAAAATAATTCTGAAGTTGCAAGTGAATTATATTTTAATCGTTACCCAGACAGACCTAATAAGAAACCTAAATTCAATTTAATTCAATTCAAACGATTAAAATAAAATCTCTTACATTATGGGACTTTTAACAAACTAAGAACAGAAAATTATAATATAGAAGATGCTGAGGAAATTGCCGTTAATATTATCGGAATGGTAGCTGCAAATCCTTCGATTTCAAGCCGTAAAATTGAGGCTGAGTCTTGTACACGATGAAGTCGAACACTGTCAGTTTTCTAAAAAGATATAAATTCAGACCATATCAAATAAGAACAATAACATCTCCAACCAACCGATCCTGCTCGGCGCCTAGAGTGTTGTAATTGGTATCTTTAGCAACTAGAACAAAATGCATTATTCTCAACAAATATTGTTTGACCGATGAAGCCTACATTAGTAGTGCAAGGATTTTCAATCGACACAACGAGCACTGGTGGTCCGACATTAATCCGCACCGTACCGTTGACGTTCAAAATCAGGCACGCTTCGGTTTTAGTGTTTGGTGTGCCCTATTCAGAAATCGTATTTTAGCCTATCAAATTTATGAAAGAAAACTGAATGGTCAACCATGTTCTGAATTTTGAACCAACACGCAGTCGAGGATTTTTTAGATGACTTACCGCTGAACATTGGAACTATATTTTCAACAATTTCATAATAGTAGAAACGTCTCTGAATTGTTAAACATTTATTTTCAAGACAAATGTATAGGAACAAATGGACCTGTGAGGTGGCTACCACGTTCACCATATTTAACACCCCTAGATTTTTTCATTTGGGGACACGTTAAAGACAATTTATATAAAAAAAAAATAATATAAAGGAACTTATATAGTGTGTTAATACGTCTCTAATATTCATATTTACAATGGAAATCGAAATGTTTCAAAGCGATGTGAACTTTGTGTTGCAAATAATGGACATCAATTTGAAAATGTAGTGTAAGTGGCTATCTATATAAATATTAAGTATCTTGTAGTTTGTTTAACAGCAACTTCACTATTATAGTTATTTGGTCTTTTTAAATAATTATTATTACTTTCAATAAAACATGTCCTAAAAAATATGTTTTGATAAAAAGCAGTAAAAAGGAATAATTTTAGCGCGCGCGCACACACACACACACACACACACACACACACACACACACACACACACACACACACACACATGTACGCACGCACGCACGCGCGCACGCACGCACGTACGCACGCACGCACGCACCCACACGCACGCACGCATGCACGCACGCACGCACGCACGCACACACCCACACACCCACACATACACACACTGATACGTGTAAAATTTGGTTTATAAATTTATGGTCTTTAGTTACGACTCATCCTGTATGTTATTGGAAAATGGCAACATTGTCAATAAAATTCGTTCTTAGTAGTAGATTTTTCAAACATGTGATCGTTTCAAAATTCGAGTATTGGTAGAAATTAATCTTCTTTCTTTTTTGTGATTTTCTGGTACCTTGATAGAGGAAGGGAGAACGCCATTTTCGGCCAAGAAATGCAATGCGTAGTGAGAAGCAAATTTGGAAAAGGTGTCCTTAAAAATTTGATTGAATTTTTCAAGTAAAATTTTAACTCAGCGTGTTGCTGGTTTTAATCTTTTCCATATAAATAAATCCTGTTGGGATTTCGAATTTTAGTTCGGCTTTAATTTTTTTTGTTTCTACTACACCTTACCTTCGGTCAAGAGGTAAGCTACTCACTTTCTTTTCTTATTTACTAGACATAACTTTGAAATGCATGTGTACATGTTTTGAAATTTTAATACAGCATAAAGATCATATTTTTATAAAAATTTGGGTATTGATTTAAATTCTAACACAGTTGTCTTATATAGGTTTTTTCCTGATCCTTTACACATTTACTAAAGATTAACATCTTTCGTGCTTCCATAAGAGATAGTTAAACCGTTTCTGACAGCACATTTGGATATCATTCGTCCGAGGTGTGAAATATTAGTTATGGGTCTTCGAGCCTGAATGGAAACAGTCTATGATTACTCCTTCTCATAGTAGCTTTCGAATTAACTGAAGAAATAGACGTTACACCTACGACTAGTTTCGGATAAGTATTATTGTTATACGCATACAAAATTTTACCTGCGGTGAGTGACTTTTGTTAGCTTTTCTACATAACGAGGCTCTCGTTATCTGTACTTTACTGAAATTCTTATAACAATTACATTACTGTGCTTGCTACTTGTATTAGTGTGTTCCGCAATTATCTTAATCCTGAAATGAATGCTTATACTTTACTGTGAAACATTTTCTTAGTAATCGAGAGTAATACTATACACATGTACCTGTAAAAGATAATTTGGGTTATTCCAAAGTTTCGCTTATACTTACATTTAACTTTGCAATAGAATTTGTATTTTATCTATCAATTTCTAACTTTTCTTATGTACTAGCTTGCTTTTGATAAATAACCGTAGTTGTTCAACCGTTAGAACTACCTGTGTTTACTGTACATGCAATCAGCTGTTTAGTTGACTGAATGCTGCTAGTTGAGTTTAAATATACAATGTATGTCAAAAAAATTATGCTAACTGCTGGGGTTTCAATTACTGTGTAAATCAAATTGAATATTTATTTATTATCATTGGGGTTGTATAACATTTGTTATTTTTTTTTCTGATTACAATTTTAATATTTGTTTAGTATAAAACTGTTTGAAGTAGGATTTACTAATTTGAATCTTTTGTTGGTAGCCCTATGCTTACCAATAAATGTGTCATTCTGTGTTGCGCTTTATTAAATTCTTGTACTGCAATTGCCAAATCGGTAATAAACTTGGCCTTTCTAAATTTCCTAAACGCTTCATGCTTATTATTTTGTCTGTAATGCTCATAGTAATTTTACTGAAGAATATTTTGTGCTTACATAAGTAAACAACAGGGTAGACATCTAGTGCTAATTTTCGCTTTATATTTGGGGTTTATTTGCGTCCGGTTGATTGGAAACTGATAAATTAGTCCAACGGAGAGCTCTTCGTGGAATATCGGTATACAAGAATTCAATTTCGGATAATTATAGATATATGTTTGGGTATTCTTTTCTTTTAGGGTCAACACTAGATGCCGAACCGTATTGTGTCTGAGTATTGGTGGAAAGGTAAGTTGATTACTCTGCTGGTTTATCTTATAGATATATTGTCTCTGATGAA
This sequence comes from Vesta saturnalis, assembly GCA_036346205.1. Lineage (NCBI taxonomy): Eukaryota > Metazoa > Arthropoda > Insecta > Coleoptera > Lampyridae > Vesta > Vesta saturnalis. The sequence continues at coordinate 200,545 of JARFJB010002228.1, read as the reverse complement.
TATTGATTAATGTATTGGGAATATTTCCTGATAGAATTGTATTTAGGTCTGCGAGTTGGCGCTCTATAAAAATGTGTTTTTGTGTTAGATATTTACGAAAATTTAATTATTATTGTAACATTTATACTATTTTATGTTGGGGTATATTAAATAAGTGGTGTTAAACAATCGTAAGTTATTTCGTTAACCCGGTGATCTACGATCAACTTCCTAGCCAGTCCTTTGTCAGTGTGGACTTAGTTCACCATTTTCATTTAGCTGTCTATTTTGTCCTATGTGGCCGTAGCCCTTTTCTTGATAGAGGGGCGATATAAAATTAAATCAAGTGGTGCCCTTTTTAAATTATATGTATCTCTTTTCTCCTGCCAAAACGCCCATGCATCCAACTGCTTAACCGACCGACTGAGCTTCCGGCTAATTCCTTATTCTATGTTACAGCACCTTAGCCACAATTTCTACCAATATCCCTTTGTGCACGTAACAACACACACACATACTCACACACACACACACACACACACACACACACACACACACACACACACACACACACACACACACACACACACACACACACACACACACACACACACACACACACACACACACACACACACACACACACACACACACACACACACACACACACACACACACACACACACACACACAACACACACACACCCACAACACACACACACCCACACACCGTTGGAATCTGATTAAAAATTAGTATTTTTTTGATGCCATAGTCAACTATGCCTTCTATACAAAAACTCGATTTTCATAAATATTTTTAAAGAATTGACACCACTGCATTCTCATCAAAAAGGTGCTTGAAGAACATAGAAATTATTTTTTTCTATTTTCATAAGCCAGATAAAATGAAAACTTGGAAATCTGAATTTTTGGCCATAATTCGAAAACAAAGGACATTAGCCAAATTTAAAATGCGCTATTGAGCCTATCTCAAAAAAAAAAAAATCGAGGATACGACGTTCATTTTTTCTTTCGAACTATAGTTTACGAGATTCCCTATTAAAACATCGAAATTTGGCCACCCTGTACATACACCAAGCATATAAATTAAGAACTAATCATAATTAAAATTTAACGTAGAAGGGCTGAGACAAGCCATAATAAGTCCTCATCCCCTTTTGAATTAAAAATTATGTTCATAATTCATATTTTTATTAGCAAACTGTATTTATGTTGTTCTTAGGAAATATTCCCGATTGAGATTGCAAATATTCATCTTACTCATGGTATTATTATGAAATATGCGACATTTTCATGTTTAGCTATTTCGATTACGTTGTCAAACTCAGTGTACGCCAAACAATTGACGGTATCCATCACAACACCTTCAAACCAAACTTCTAAAAGCAATGAGACGTTTCTTTCCAAACTCCAGTGTGCACGGGCATTAGCTGATATATTTGGATTTAAAGTTCATTAGGGTAGTGTGATTTTGATGTTGTTACCCTCGTTCAAAAAATGTACACTGACATCTTCAAATATCAATTTTTGATATAAGTAAACTTTTACTTGGTTAACAAACTAAGACATCCAATTATTTACTGTAGTGACGGTATTTGCACCACACAATGCTGTTAAGACGAAAATCAATCAAAAGTTAAATCGATGTACCTAATAGTTTCCATTTTCTAGATATTCTATTATATCAGCAAGTATGGTGGTGCCTATTCTTAATGCTTCTATCTATAGTCAAACAGAATTCGTACTCCATCATTATATGGCTTGTAATTCTGAAGCCAAAATCCAAGAATTAAACTTATCATCGCATTTGCGACATTTTTAAGGTACTGTTTACCTTAACCAATCCTTCAGTCTTAAGTACTGTAAGTGAATCCACTGTGTCAACTTGCAATTGCCTTTCCTAGGGAGGCAATTCAATAATATCTTTGCCTAAGTCAACTATTTGTAAACATATCGTTTTCGGTAAACAACTTTAACGATTTTAAACACTTCTTCACTGTAATTGGCATTACACCTTTTCTCAAAGTGATATTTACTTCTAGCGATTCGTACATGTTGACGTAAGAATAACACCTAAACCGCGTGAATGCAAATTCTAGAAAAAATCCAATATACTTTCATCGATTACTCTCGAGGGTAACAATTTGATTAACTGAAAGATATTATCCGGCACGGAGAAGCAAAATCGTGTAACACACACACGCACGCACGCATGCACCCACCCACACACGCACGCACGCACGCACGCAAGCACGCACGCATGTACGCAAGCACGCACGCACGCACGCACACACACACACACACACTCACACTCACACGCACATACCCACACACGCACACACGCACATGCACACACGCACACGCCACACGCACACACACACACGACACACGCACACAAGCACACACGTACACACGTCACACGCACACACGACACACACGCACACACGCACACCACGCACACACGCACACCACACACGCACACAGCAACACGACACACGCGCACAGCTCACACAGCACACACCACACACGCACACACGACACGCACACCATGCACACGCACACACCACACACACACACACACACCACTCACATGCGCACACGCACTCACGCACACCCGCACACTCGCACTCACGCACACACGTACACACGTACACACGCACGCACACACGCACACACGTACACACGTACACACGTACAACACACACACACACACACACACACACACACACACACGAGCACACACGTACACCGCACACACGCATACACGCACACGCGCACACGCTCACACACACACACGCACACTCGCACACACGCACACATGCACACGCACACACACACACGCACACAAGCACACACACTCACACGCGCACAATCACTCACGCACACCCTCACACTCGCACTCACGCACACACGCACACACGCGCACACACACGCTCACACACGCACGTACACACTACACACTTGCACATAGCGACCACGCTACATACGTTCAAACACACTACACAACACACCACGCACACACGCATCAGCTTCAACAGCTCACACCGCACTACGACACACTACACGCACAATACCGCAACACGACACACCACACTCAGCACACTACACCAAACCAGCACATACGCACATCACGCACACTACGCATCAAGACCTACACACACACGCACACACCACATGCACACACCACACGCACACGTGCACACGCCACATGCACACACGCACACACGCTCAACGCACGAACACACATCGCACAGCGCACACACGCACACACGCACACACACACACACACACATGCCACACATCACACACATGCACACGCGACATGCACACACGCTCACACGAACAACACACGACACCGCGACACGCACACACGACACACGCACAAATACACACACCACAGACAGATACAACACACGCACACGCAAACACACACGACCCACACGCACACACCCAGAAACGCACACACACACTACACCACGCCCACACGCCTACACGCACAAACGTACACACGCACACAGGTACATAAACACACAGAGGTCATACGCGCACACGCACGCACGCACGCGGCACACATGCACACGACACAGCACACACACAGGCACACACGCACACGCACACACGTGAACACGCACACAGCACACACACACACGCACCACGCACACACACGCAGCACACCACACAGCTCACACCCACACGCACACAAGCACACGACACGTACACTCGCACACGCACACACGCACACACGCCACGCACACACACGCACATCGCACGCACGCACGACAGACACACACACGCACGCACGCACACGACACACGACACACACACACGTACACACAACACACACGCACACACACACACACACACACACACGACACACACGCACACCGACACCACACACGCACACAACGCACACACGCACACACACACACGACACCACACACGCAAACACACGCACACCGCACACAGCACACACTCCACACAGCACACGCACACACGTACACCACAAACGCACACGCACATACACACAGCAACGCACACAACCACGCACGTACACCACGCATACGCACACACGACATGCAACACACTCACACGACACTACCACGCACAGCACGACAACCACACGCACACAGCACACACACTACTACACAACACATCGCCACACACTACCATACCACACACTTGCACAAGCATACACACGCACACACACACACACGCACACAGCACTCACACCACAGCACGACACACACGTACAGCACAACTACACGACACACACACATCACACACACACACACCACACGCACAGACCGACACGCAACACACCACACACCACACCACACACCCACACACACACACACACACGACACGCACACGCACACAGCACACACACAACACCCACACGCACACACACACACACAACACCACACACCACCACACACGCTACACGCACACAACGACACACGACACACGCACGCACGTACACGACACACACAACGCACCAGCACATAAACACACACAACAACGCACACCACGCACGCGCACGCACACACACACCACACAACGCAACACGCACGCACACACGCACCGCACACGCACACACGCACACGCACACACCACACACACGCACAACGCACACACGCACACAGCACGCACACACGCACACGCTCACACGCACACCACACACACACACACACACCACACGCACACGCACACGCACAGCACACGCACACGCACACACCCACGAACACACACGCACACGACACACACACACACACACCCACAGCACACACACGCACAACACACACACACGCACCAGCACACAACACACAGCCACACACCCAGAAACGCACACATACACAACACACGCCCACACGCCTACACGCACAAACGTACACACGCACACAGGTACATAAACACACAGAGGTACATACGCGCACAGCACGCACGCACGCGCACAATGCACACACGCACACGACACACACGGCACACAGCACACGCGCACACGTGAACACGCACACCCACGACACACACGCACACACGCACACACACGCACACACGCACACAAGCACACGACACAGTACACTCGACACGCACACACGCACACACGCACACACCACACACGCACGTACACACGTACACGCATACGCGACCACGCACATACGCAAACACACACACACACACACACACACACACACACCACGACACACGCACACGCACACACACGCCAACACGCACCACTCACCACGCAAGCACACGCACACACACACGCACACACACACGCACACCACATCACACCACACACACACACGCACACACCACACACAGCACACGACACACGACACACACACACACACACAGCACACACAGCACACGCACGCACTGCACGCACACACGCTCACACGCACGAACACACACGCACACGCCACACAGCACACAACACACACACACACACACACACACGCACAGCAAACACACAGCCACGCACACCAGAAACGCACACATACAGCCACACGCCACACGCACAAGAACACACGACAAACGCACGTAC
>JARFJB010002228.1:155000-190000 GCA_036346205.1 Vesta saturnalis | reverse complement strand
AAAATAACTAACTTGTTCCTATAGAATAATCCCAAGTTTCGTTAAAATCCTTTTAGGGGATCAGACAATAAAGGGGGGTCGATGCACCTTATGTCTCCGCTGTATTTATTTACGCTTAATACCTACAATATTCGCAACAAAACATAGCTACGTATAGTTATAGCATTAATTGTAAATGTAGAACACGTATTCCAATTACTTTCTGTTTGATTATTTTGTCAGTTCTCTAATCGTGTAGGTCATACCGTTTACTTTCAGCACTAGGTAGTAAATGCAACTCTCGTCATTCATTTGGGATAAGAATGTACTGGTTTCTAAAGCTATTTTAGAGAAAAGTAAGTTCTGATTGTTACTTATATCTAGTCAATTTAAAAATTATAAAATTATCACGTGAGCAACTTTTTGTGAACCTGAAAAATGTGTGAATATAAAATGGGTAACTTTGGATCATGAAAATCAAGTGCGGTAGGTAAGTTTATTATTAGGTTAATTTGTTTCACAGTTAACAAGTATTATTTTGTTAACGGAGAGTGAGAGGACAACGTCTCGGTTCTAATACAGTACGCCCCCTTAATTAGATTTTTTTTGCCAAAATGCACGCAACCTTAACCCATTAACGCCGGAGTTTTTTAATTTTAGTTTTTGATGATCTCAGTGGATTTTATGGGTTTAGTTTCCCTTAAAATGTACCAAAAAAATGATTAAAAAAAAAGTTATATGAAATTTACAAGAAAAGTGGTGGGTCCATATGGGCCCGCCAGGCGTGTTCCTAATAAAATTGATTTACAAATAAAATACATCTAATTATTATTTTTTAAATATTTATATTATAAAACAGCAGTGTAATGACAAAATTTACATCTATGTGGTATGAAAGCCCTTAAAACAGGAAATACAAAGACCAACTTGACATTTACAACACATCGTCCTGCCTTTCCCAGAGCAATTTGCTACGGCACACCGCTTTCTTTTTCCTTCCGGCATTGGAATTACATAATGATCAAGCCTGTCTTGTCTTATATTAGCAGCTACGCGAAATCTTTCACCGGGTATTAGCAGCTACGCGAAATCTTTCACCTCCCGGAGTAGATGGCGTGCCCCCCTTGGATTGAGGATTCTTATATCTGATCAGATATGACTAAAATCGTATATAATTAAAAACACATAATTAAAATTATAAAATCACATTATATTTACTTGTACAATAGCTCGTCGAAATTCTAATTGGCTTATATGTCAACCCGTTTTTCGATAGATAATCCAAGCATTTTACACAGCAGCGTCCAGAAAATAGGTAAATATTGACCAATACCACTTCTTTCCCGGATTCCAACACGATAACTGAACAATACAAGAACAGCAAATGTGTATAAAAATAATTATTATTCTTATGCTTACTTTGATATATTTTGATCCATAAGATCGGTGCCTCCCATGTTTTTGTTGCACTCAGAAAGTGTATATGGCCTTGGGACTGAATTTATTTTCTTGTCGTGTCTAGAATATCTGTCCACATTCCGTAGCGGTGCCACACCAAAGGATGTGCTGGCAATAGTAACTGCATTATTGCCCTTCCATCTTATAAACTGAATACCACTTTTTGCTTTTAGACTAGATGAATAAGTGCCTCTTTTTTCTTTTAAAATTTGTGCTTTGCACTGTAATGGACACTGCTTTGGAATCCGGTTTTCACGGATTGTTCCCGTTGCCCCATATCCGTTTATTTTTAACGATTTGAGAAGATTAGTCCCCGTAAAAAGATTGGCGAAAAAGAAATTATACCTTAGGTTCCTTTTATTTTCATCCAACTCGTTGATCATTTGTACTAGAGGGGCTGCAGATTTTCCGAATATTTGTTCATACTGTATATTTGCTCTAGGATTTTTCTCTGGTATACTTCAAAATTAACCATGTATCCTGCCGGTGTATTGAGGCTCCAGACTTTGTACCCGAAACGAATAGGCTTTCATCGTATAAATTTTTTACAGCCGTGTTTGCCGTAATATCTTATCATTGATTTATCATAGCACAAATTTCTTTCAGCTACAAAATGGAGCAAAAGCTTTTCTTTTAAATAATCCGTCAAAGATCTTAATTTATACATTTTGTCTGCTTTATCTATGACGTTGTTGTCGGCAAAATGAATAAGTCGGGATATCTGAAGAAACCGGTCACGTCTCATTGCTTCAACCACTATATTATTTCTCATATCCGAAAAAGATGCCCAATAACTGCGTTTAGAGGGTAGTTCATTGTACCCCGACAACAGTAATATTCCCAAAAATACTCGATGAAGTAAAGAAAATGAAGTATTCGGACAATTTATAAATAGAGCATATTTGGTGGTTTCCTTTATAATATTTAGTAGCAATTCATCCGAAAAAAAACATTCAAATAATTCCACTAGATCCTTGTCACTGTATTATGAATAATTGGCATCTGGAAATGGGGGATATGAAAACTCCAAATCAGCATTTTCATAGAATTCAAATGAAGGTTCTTCTTTTTCTAGATTGAAATTGGATAGGTTGTTCTCATGGCCAATAGTCTGTTGGGAGGAACTATTTATTTCATTTGTCAATTCAGGAGATCGGAGTTGATTGTCATGGCGGCCAAGTATTTTATTGCTAACAAAACGAATTTCGAGACCTGCTTGGAGTTGACGTTGAGTAACCCACCTTCATCTTCATCTGCGGAGTCTTCGTCCGTTAAAACCTCATTCTCTGGGGACTCTATAAAGAAATCTGTCACTTCGTCTTCATTATCCGAAGCATACGCAATATCTAGCGCTTCGTGAAGCGTGAGACCCCTAAAATAAAAAAAAACAACAATTAGCATTATTTCCAGGAAAACGCCTAGCGGGCCCATATGGGACCAGTGATGTTTACACACTAACATAATCAAAAGTTAAATCTTAAAAAAAATTGAAGATAAGGTATTAAAAATATGTACCTTTAAATAACTTTTACCAATAATTATACTTAGGCAATAATTTCTAGAATATACTAAAAACTACTAAAAACACCAATTTTGTGTCGTTATTTTTGTCCATTGCACAACTTCACTAAAAGCAAACGCCTACCACGGTCAACTAAAGGTCAAAATGCGCACAAAAACGGCTTGAGTTAACTCTCTAACACGTCTAGAACCATACTGACAAGTTTTGCGCCGAATGGAAACGCTCGCGTCTGCGCTTCAGTTTAAAAATTACGGAAAGGGTAAGTGGGTCCATACGGGCCCACCAGGCGCTAATGGGTTAATAATAGACAGTCAAGTATGTTTGTATTTCAATATTTGTTTTGCTGTCACAAAACGTTTACTTGAGTAAGAATATCAAATGCCCAAGGATTTTCAATTAAAATAAAGAATTGATCTTCACATGTACATTAATTATTTATCCGGATCAGTTTCGGGACTAAAGACTTTCCACCATCAGCAGCCAGTACTCATTATACTTATCTACGCCAAAACTCACCTATGGGTTCTATTGAATTATTACAAAAATTATGTTTAAAATAGTTATTTGAAATAAAACCAATCAATCAATAAATTCTTGAGCAGCTTATTTTGATTTACAATCAATGAAAAAATTTTTTTTGGTCTGACAAAAGTTTGGAAATTTTTATTTGAAAAACGTAAAAAAATTAGCAAAAATCCAAAGGCACAAAGAAAAATAAATCCTGAGTGGTTACATATTTACCTATGGTTAAAGAAATTTTATTTTTATTCGTAATTATTTTATTGTTGAAAAACAATAAGTTGGTTTATTAAAAAAAACACAATTAATTGCATACAAATGTCAAATGGCAACTATAAAACTGCATAACATTTTGAAATTGAACGATGGTAGTTACCATAGCAAGAAGCATTTACTACTAAATCGTTTGGTATAGGACCAAATTTTTAAACATTAGCAATAAAAAACGCATAATTGGCACAAAATGGGTTTATAAACGTTGACAATAAATAGCACAAAATTAGTACAGAATTATTTGGTATGTGTTTCAAAATCTTTGCTTGAGTACAGCCTAGGCAAGTTCGTCGTCCATTTTTAATTATCAGCAATAATTACCTCAAAAGTATTTGCTACAATCATTTCAAAATCTTTCTTTGGATGTGGCTCAGTAAAGTTAGAAATATCCAACTATTATTGTTAATATCGTTTTTAATAAAATAGCACAAAATAATTAATTATCAGCAATACATAGCACACCATTTTTTGGTATTAGCATGTCCTTAGTTACTGCTTAGTGAAGTTCGCAGTACCCACCTATTTTTGTTAATAACTTTTAAATAAAATGACACACACTTTTTAATTATCAGCAATAAATGGCCTAAAAGTATTTGCTGTAAGCATTTCAAAATCTTTCTTTGGGTGTGGCTTAGTAAAGTTAAACATATGCAACTACCTTTGTTAATAATGTTATTAACAAATTTTGTTTTGTTTATTTATTGCTTATTTACAATCTACAACTGTCAACAATGTAATAAGTAAATTTGATACAAGAATATATCATAAGTAGAGTAATCAATCGTCCACTGACTATTTTCTAAAATACCTGTAATAGGTAAGGTTTAATTAACATCATGCATTTTTGCTTTAGGTCTGTTGGCCATAGTCTTCGTAGTATTATCTCTGTCGTTGGAGGATTTATTATTTCTACTACTAGTAAGCTCAGATCATAGTGTGGGGTAAAGTTCGATACGTATTATGGTGCATTGGTGATAGAACGTAGAATTTCAGACTGGATCCTTTGAATTATTTTTTGGTTTGAAGGTTTGCTACATCCGCATAATTGAATCCATTTGTATAATGATAATTTGTTATCTAGTGATAGTTTAGACCTAGCTCCCATTAACTATGATATCGTTTTCAATTTTAAGTGTGTTTTTTGGCGTTTTGTTTTGACATGTTTCTTCCAAGTCTAGATATAACCCTAAGTATTTAACTTCATTTGTTACATGAATTTGGGTATTGTTTCGGAAAACTGGTGGGCATATCACTCGCCTTGTAGTAAATGTGACTTGTGCTGATTTTGTCCCGTTGATTCATTTATCAAAATAGTTTTGTAATAGATCCAGGTGATTTTGAAGGTTCTGTGTTGCAACTGCTTTATCCCTATTAACTGACAGCAGAGCGGTATCGTCCGCAACTGTAGCTATAATAGTGTTGGGTGTTGTTGGTAAGTATAGATCAAGAAAAGCAACGGTCCCGATACGCTGCCTAGAGGCACTCACGATTGAACTTTCTGATAGCTGCAGTATTTTATTTGAAAGTATCTCTCTGATATGTAGGACTTTAACACATGATAATACGGGGTAGTGAATATTCTCTTGATTTTATGTAGGAGGCTGATTTCCCAGACTTTGTCAAAAGCCTGGGCAACATCTAAAAAAAGCCGCAGTATATGTCTTTTTCTCAAAGCTTTTGGTTATACTTAAAATAATTTAATTTTGGTTATACTGTTTACAATCCTGTGTTTGCTGTACGGTTGAGTGACTTTCACGGAAGCTAAGTTGGTAGTCTGGTATAATTAATTGTTGATAGGTCTAAGCCGGTTTTAATTCTTTTCGTCAGCAGTTTTTCAAAAATCTTAGACAAAATAGGGAGTAGGTTAATTGGCCGATATGAGTTGGTTTCATTGGCAGGCTTTCCTGGTTTGGGCACCATAATGATTTGGGCAAATTTCCAGCTCATGGGATAATATGATAGTCTTATCATACTATTGTATATGGTTGTTATCAGTGCTACCGAATTTCTTGGTAATAACTTTACCCGTGATGATATCGTGCCCGGGTGCTTTATGTCCGTTAATTTTTTCTTCAAGTGTTTCGCGGGATAAAAAAGATTTAATTGGGAGTGACATTTGGCAGGGCATCTTGAGCGTTTTTAATCTCGGCTGCGCCTCGATTAGAAAGATCGAGATTCGTAAAGAAAAACAATAGTTTTCTTTACTTATAATATAAATAACTAGTTCTACGACTGCCAATAATAGCGTTTATTGTATGTTCAATAGTAATTTCGGAACGTAGTACATTGTTTTATACACATTTTCAAGCCCTTCAAGCACCATGGTGATTCAACTACATAGTTCCTATTATGCACGGGTATGTTTTAACAAACGTGGTGTTGACCAACGCCGTGTCAACTCGCTATAGCAACCGCATAGCAATGCAGGCAATGCATATCATGAGGTGCGTACTCTCGTTTTTATTTCATGTACGCGGCACGGAGTGTTAGTGTGACATTGTTCTTGGATTGGTATATAAGGGTTTGGTGGTAGACCTGATCATCTGAATTTGGTTGTATGGTCACCGTATAACTCGATTCGTTATTTTCCCATTCATTTCCCATTTGCTTGATTTCCATTGTTTTGAGCAGGTGTCGAAATTGTTGTGATTGCTTTTTTTTTAATTTCAATAAAAATGGGCTTCATATGTTATATACCCGGCTGTACCAATACAAGTAACTCTACGAAAATGCATTATTTACCCAAAGATTCTGAGGTAAGATTATTTCATCTAATATTACTTAATGTGAAATTATCCGCCAATTTTTATGTTTTTTATTCGTTTCCAAATTCATAACTGAAATTGAGAAATAGTAAACTGCAAACGTGACGTTATCACGTGCTCTCACGTGTTACGTGAAAACGTTTAAATACCTTGTTTTGTAATAATGAAGACAAAATGGTAAAATATTATGAATATTAGGATTTCCTAATTTCTAATTACTTACGGATTCGCCAAAAGTGGTGCCAAGCCATTCAAAGAAATGATTTTAGTGGATTTAAGTGATAGAAAAGACACAATTTTAAAGTGTGTGATGTGCATTTTTCTGAAGATGCAAAATTTATTGTACCAAATTTGAAATTTGATGCTGTTCCAACGTTATACCTGTGAGGTAGGTTTCAGGATGTTATATAAATCTAAAGCTATTGTTTTTAAATCATTTACTTTTATTTACTTTGTGTTGTTTGTAGATATTCCATCTGGAGACAAAACCCTTACTGTCGATTGTCATATATCTATACATCATAGGTACTCAAGAAATGACTCCCTAAAACCATCAACTAGTACTGAACCAGTGTTCAGCATTAATGCAGAACACAATTATGCAAGAACTGCTGCTAGTATAATTCCATTGCCATCAACTAGGGCAGCCAATTTGACCCCAACATTCCGAAAACTGTACGAAGTTGCAAGAGACCTTAAGAAGATCGCCTGCGGTTCGGAGTTTGAAAATGCTTCGAATAAGGAGCGGCTTACTGAAGCCATGCGTTATGCAGAGACTCAGACTTTTCAAAAGCTAAACTGAGTACAAGATGTTTTAACTGTCAGCTTAGAATGGTCCAGAACAAAGACGGCAAAGTTTTTGTTCTATCCTTGCTTAAACAAGGTCCAAGACATTAAGGGCTACATTTGCTTTACCATGAAAATGCTTGACGAGCATTTTAAATAAAATTTATTTTAATGTTGGGATTGTTCACAAAAATTTGGAAGTAATAAAAAATTAAGTTTTTTTAGATAAACATTGCTTACTCATCTTTGATGAAATCGCCATTGAACCATCACTCACCTATGATATTCATTGGGATAGCGTTATCGGATTTCAAAACACTGATGGAGAAATTGTGTTAAAATTTGCCGATCACGCACTAGTTTTTATGCTTAGGGGGCTTCATAAAAAATGGAAGCAACCGATTTCGTTCCATTTTAGCGAAGGTGGAATGGATTCTGTACAATTGAAAGTTGCTATAGAAAAACAATACTAGCATTGCAAGAAACTGGATTAATAATTGTCTGCACTGGTTTGTGACCAATATGCAGCCAATGTCAATGCGATTAAAAAGTAAAAGAGCAATCTACAAGAGATTTACTTGGTGGTGATGACATTTTTCATATGGGAGGATAGGAAATTGTTGCAAGATATGATCCTCCACATTTGTTAAAAGGAATCAGGAATAACCTTCTCATACATGATTTAAAATTCATGAAAGGCAAACCAATGAAGGCAAGTTGGGAGGATATTATGGCCCTATACAAACTAGATGTGGGTGATTTCAACACAAGAATGTACTGTAAGCTCACCGATGCCCACATCTACAAAGAGAAGTTGAAGAAGATGAAGTTGAAACATGCAGCACAAGTTTTCTCCGAGCGGGTTTCACCTACTATGCTTTGGACTGTTAAACATGGTAATTTTTTTTTTTCAAAATTGTTTTAAACTGTTATAAATATGTTGAACAGGCATGATAAGCCTGCTAAAAAATAGGCTATGAATTATTTATGATGATACCTTTTCTTTTAAATAACAGTGGCTTAATAAGAACCTAACCATTTGTTCTTTCCAGGTTGTAAGGGACATTACCAAAATCAGCCAGAGAAACTGCTACTTTGATTTCCTTCATGGACAAGGTTTTTGACTGTACAAACGGTTCAAGTTACGCCGAAGACCATGGGAAAATATCGAGATGTGCTATTAAGGCAGGTTCTGAACATTTATCCTTTTGGAATGAAGCAATTAAAATATTTGAATCGATGGATAAAAACGCTTCGTGGTTTCATATACATCTGGATAAAATTAAATAATAGTGGATTTCAATATTTATACCCACAAAATATTAATCAGGATATTTTGGAATTTTTTTTTGGATGTATTAGAAGCCACGGAGTACCCAATGTAAATCCCACTTGCTATTTTTTTATCTCCTAATTTAAAACCTTAATTCTCCCGGTACTAACTGCGAGGAATATGGTAATGATTTGCTGGAATCCTTAAAATCATTGTTATCAATGGAGGGTGCTGGGATTGACGATCAAGTTTTTTATGAAGATGATGACAACGCCGACTTCCAAAATGCGGAAAATATTGCAGTAATTTCAACGCAATCATATATAACAGGATATATTGCAAAAATAACTAAGAAGAAAATAGGCAATTGCACTACTTGCATTAATCAACTGCAAGCGTCGTCATCTTCAGGAGAACATTCTTTGATAGGTGAAAGGGAATATAGACCCCGATTATTAATAAGACCAAGATCACAATTTAGACGAATGTTTTCCAATATGGTTAGCCTCTTTTTGAAAATTATTGAGAAATATATTGTGGGAAGAACCATAAAAAAAACTGACGGCAATATTTAAAAGGACGTTGTTCAATCCATTTCTGTGCAAAGTACACAATGTGTTTGAATTATACATAGATTATTTTTTAACGTTTTGTTAACATACATATATTAAAAATATTAATTCAGTTTTAAAGGGCTGTGCAGCATATAATGTCAAAGACAACGACAAATTAAAAAAACTAGCTTGGCAACTATATTTATCTTTAAAAGGAAAAAATAAGAATATTAAAGATGTAAAGCAGTTATCACAATAAAATGTTAATGTCTATATCAGTTTGTGTTTTATTGTCAAAATTTAGGAACTATACATTCTACAATAATGACCATTTTAGTATATTCAATTATTCATAATATTAACTAACATATATATTTAAAAATCCGTTTTGTAAATTTATTTAATATGGTTAAGAGTCTAAATAAAACATTGTAAAAAAGAACTACTATTTAAATAAGGCGCCACAATGAATGCAGTACGGGGTACGCGGCACGGGCGCCGCTAGTGAAACGCATTCTTGCAAAATGAGTGAGTTAGCCATCTATACACACTTCCTTATCTATGATGCAAATACGAACAAAGTAAATGACAATTATTATTTTTAAATAATATTGAGTTTGAGGTGTTTAAGTATTTTAAAAGATTATTTATTATGGAAAATAGTGATAGCGAATTTAATTTAACGCCACTCAGTGTTTTAAGCCAGCAAATGTCGCGTCATTAAATGTGGTGCCGGAAAAATCCAAACGAAAATACACAATTTCTGATAATCAACTTATGGAGTCGTGCAAAGAACAGAAAACCAGTTCCTGCTCAGAAAATGTTTTGATGGCTTCCTTTGGGAACATGCCAAGTAAATTTAAATCTTCTACTTTATGGTCATAGCACAGTATGCTAAAAGCTATGCTAAACATTAACAAGGGAATGGATATAAGTAATTGCTCAAAACTGCGAACATTTTTGAAATGCAACTCCGATGGCTACAAAGCAAGGAAATCCAAGATATTTACTACAAACAAAATCGACAGCCCCAGACAGCATTTTCCTTCGAGCCAAGGTAAGATAATGATATATTTAGGTAAAATAAGTAGGCACTTATTTTTTCAAAATCCCATTTCCTATAGATACCTAAATGGCAAAGTATTATAAGTTTTTTTTCTGTTGCAGGTCGTGCTTGTCATGGGAATAATGGGTGCTTCCAGAAGAGATGAAATGTATAGAATGAAAGTTAATAATGTCGAAGATGTGGATGCTGCTATTTTAGTTAAAATTTCAAACACCAAAACAAAAACATCCCGAAAATTCACAATAACTGGGAAATATTCCGATATCGTTAATAAATATTGGAGTATGCGACCAGTTGGTATTATGGATAATTCTTTTTTTGTTAATTATCAAAAATGGAAATGCACAATCCAGAAAGTTGGTATTAATAAGATAGAAAATATGGGAAAGCAAACTGCTACATTTCTAAAACTGCAGAATCCTGAACTTTACACGGGCACTTGTTTTCGCCGGTTTCGACAACAATTTTGATAGATAGTGGCGAGGATATAACAGCACTAAAACGGCACAAAGGCTGGCGTTCTACAGCGGTGGTTGAAGGCTACATTGATGAGCCTTTGACAACTAAAATTACGTAGCCGAGAAAATTATGGGGTCGATTAGTCGATCTTCCGTCGACATCGATATCAAATAATTTAGAAAGTAATGTCAAGCTATCTCTTAAAAATGCCGGTTCGAATTCTCCAAAAATTGTGTTTAATAGCTGTTCTAATATTACATTTAATGTTAATAATAAATACAAAATTTTGTAGTGGTAAATTTCTTTACATCTACATATAAATATTTCATAAGAAATCTTTGTTTTTCTTTGGAATGTCTAATTTATAGTTTTTGACATCTTAAAAAGAAACATATTATTAATCTCATTTTATGTAATAGTAGCAGTCGCAGAAAAAGTATAGTGTAAAACTCGTAGGAAATGCATGCTATTCCATGCTCGTTATAAAATATACTATTGTAATGGACTAAATGTGTACTACCATCCTCACAGACCTGAATTTACATGCCACTGGAAGAGAAGTGTTTATAGGGCGAATAATGCCTGGTTGGTAAAGGTTTACTTTAGAAAAATTATACCATTTCATTTTAATCTAAAAAAAGTTGCTATTTAAAGTACGAGGTGGAGCTACTTTCAGTATAATCGTAAATGACAAAATATTTTGATTAAATTGTACAAACTTAGAATTGCCTTCATAATATTGGTCTCACTACAGCTTAGTAAAAGACTAAGAACGTCGGTTTTGAAAAGCTTTTTAAGAAATGTGTGTGGTAAGGGTTGCTATTAATTTATGTTAGCCTAATAGTTTTAAATTTTTAGATTATTTATTTCAATGTCCAAAAGCTTTTAATGCTTGTATTGTTTTAGATTAAACTATTTAAAAATTTAGGTCAACGTTAAGGAATTCAACCTGCTGTAAACAAGTCATCATCCCACACACACACACACACACACACGTATTTAACCTTTTCCTATAAAAGTCAAAAGACGCGATTAGTTTTTTTTTCTTTATTGGACGACCGTACAAATTATAATATAAATATAGCCCCGTTGTTCAGTTATTGTTCAAGGTGATCTTTCTTCTTTAAAAAGATTTGAATATTTGAAAAAGGCTTAATCACCATCTACATCATAAAATCAAACTTCGAATAATCTCACTAACTTTCACATCATTTGGTAGTAAATAAAACAACAATCTTAGTTTTGACATCAACTAGTTTACCGATCGTAAACAAACATAAAGTTTTGGTGGAGTGTAAAATTATAGCTGTTAATAACCGTCGAGATTTACATATTACAGGTTTTGAAAGAAAGCTTCTTACAGCTACTGAACAAGACAATTCTTAAACTAGCTTAACCTTCATTGTACCTTTCAAAAGTTAGCAGATCTCTAGAATGTGTAAGATAAAGAGAAGTACAATAAACCGTAGAGATCAATAAACACGAACCGCATTCCACTAACACGCGTTAAAATCTGATCGCTCGGTTCATTGGCTTCAATGAATGCTTTAGAATAAATCACAAAGCAGCATAGCAAGTGGATGTCACATTTCAAGTATGCTTTGCTTTTTGACTCATATATCTGCTTGTTAATCCAAATATTTTACAATGTACATCATCTACCTACGCTTAATTGAAGATTGATACAAATAATTACCATTAACCCGTTATTAATATTATTAGTAACATTTAATTACTACCTTCTTATTCTTTTATCAGACTTTTATACTTTTTAAATAGCATCATAACGTCAATATAGTTCACCTCGTAGCGAGGCATTATGGTAAATAAACGATATGTATTCACTACAAGGTAATAAAAATCAAAAACGTGTTCATATCATATGCGTTCTTTGTACTTATACCTTTTGGTTTCCTTTTTGTAATGTTAAAGTTTGATATTTATTTGTCAGTATTAAGGGAATACTGATTTCTTTTTATAAAATAAAATAATCAAGAAGATTATTCAAAATACTCTAGTGTAATAATATAATAAACTTCTAAGTTACAGGGTGCTCAAATAAAAGTGAATTAATATACAAGAACAAAAGAATGAAGGATTATCAAGAACATTCTTGCTTTGAAAGTATTGTGCAGCTTTTAGCGTTAATTTAAGAGTATTGCGGTTGTGCTTAGCAATTGGAATTTTATTTACCTCGAACACGGATAAGCCATTAAGGGAGGGTTGTATTAACCTAAAATTAATTTCATGTTAAATTTAATCTGTGCAGAGTTTAAACAAATCGTGGTTTTTAATGAGTCGTCTATAATGATTCATAATTCATTGCACTTTTATACAATACCTTCTAAATTGTTTAATAATTATTAGCGCATTTTCTGCATGTTCGTACGTCTACCCGTCGGTCTTTTCTTCATTACATATTTTTTTCACAATAAAGAATCTGTCTATAATAAAATAAAATATATATTTATTGTAATAATTCAAGTACAGACGGGGCACTTGTCGGCGCCATTTTGTTTTTTGTGACGTCATTTGACCTTGGGGGTTTTCTCAGGATAAGTCCATGGAGGAAGCATTGGACTCGGCCTTGAAGTTGGCCTTGAGGCTCTCAATGACTTTATTTCGTATTTTGACCTTGACACTGACCCCAAGCCTGGCCTTGGACTCGGCCTTGGAGTTGGCCTTGTGAATGTTTTGTATTCTAATAAAGGGCCCTAATGCTAACTTGTAAGACAACTATAAGAACTTCTGTTAAGGTCTGCGCTCTCACATCGTGGCTCCCTTCGCTGGAAATAGTATTCTAATAAAGGGGTTCTAACCCAGTAAGACAGGTATAGATAGCGTAAGGTGAATCTAAAGATTAAATATGAACGAAAATGGCTAAACTGTATTATTGATATCTTGTAGAAGCGGATGACCTTGGTATATTTTTTATAAAGTTACCATGTGTTTATGTCTACTTCCATCTATCTAACATGAAGTTCAAATATCATTCGGACATAGGTAACTGTCTTAGTTTATTTTCGTAATTAGTTTATTATAAAAGAGACTGCACACTTATCCTAAAAAATGTTAAATTATTACAGATAGCCTAAGGTAAATATATAGCAACAAGCTGAGTAACGACCTTGAGATTATAAAAAAGTCACTTTCAACATAAAACGAAGGAGTCATGCTTTGTAATGAGTGAAATTTTGAAATGACCCTGTATTATTGATATTTTATGGAAGAGGCCGGCCTTGAAATTTTTAAGTTAACATGGTTTTATTTATATCTATTAATGTAACACAAGGTAAGTTAAAAAATTAAGTAATTAAATATGAATGAAAATGGTTAAACTGTATTACTGATACCTTATAGAAGTGTCTGCGTTGGAATTTTTTTAACTTAACATGTATTTATTTATATCTAGCGATTTTACCTTCAAGTCAACCTCCAGCATTATACGCAAAAATTACTTCTAAATAAATGAGTAATTAAGTAATTAGTTATTATCATTAGATGTACATCAAATTTATAACTATTATTATCAATGTGCGATTTAAAAACACCTATTAGGTTAGCTAAACTGTGCGTTTATTAATCTAACCTAATATTGTACGCGTATTGACCTAACCTAACTAATAATTTCGATAGAGGCGAGAAAGACGAGAGAGACAAGAGAGACGAGAGAGACGAGAGAGACGAGAGAGACGAGAGAGACGAGAGAGACGAGAGAGACGAGAGACGAGAGAGACGAGAGACGAGAGAGACGAGAGACGAGAGACGAGAGAGACGAGAGAGACGAGAGACGAGACGAGACGAGAGAGAGACGAGAGAGACGAGAGACGAGAGAGAGAGACGAGAGAGACGAGGAGACAGAGAGACGAGAGCGAGACGGAGGACGAGGAGACAGGACGAGAGAGCGAGGAGACGAGAGACGGAGACGAGAGACGAGGAGAGAGAGAGCGGAGAGAGAGGACGAGGGAGAGAGACGAGGAGACGAGAGAGACGAGAGACGAGGAGACAGGAGACGAGGAGACGAGAGAGACGAGAGAGACGAGACGAGAGGACGAGAGAGACGAGAGAGACGAGAGACGAGAGAGAGACGAGAGAGACGAGAGACGAGACAGAGAGAGAGACGAGAGAGACGGAGAGAGAGACGAGAGAGACGAGAGAGACGAGAGAGACGAGAGAGACGAGAGACGAGAGACACGAGGGAGACGAGAGAGACGAGAGAGACGAGGAGACGAGGAGACGAGAGACGAGAGAGAGAGAGACGAGAGAGAGACGAGAGAGGACGAGAGAGACGAGAATGACAGAGAGGACGAGAGAGACCTAGAGGACGAGGAGAGACGAGAGAGACAGAGACGAGAAGACGAGGACGTGAAGAGAGACGAAGGAGAGAGAGAGACGCAAGAGGACGAGAGAACTAGGAGACGAGAGAAGACTGAGAGGCGAGCACGACAACTGCTTACGAGAGAACAACGTAGTTTACCAGAGATGGCGTACGAGACAACAATCGCTTAAGAGAGAAGATGTACCAGATAATAGGGAGAAGAGCGTCGAAAGATGCTCGAGAATCGGATGAGAGAAACCAAAGAGGAGAGATAGGTCGGGAAGACCTGAAGCCGGCCGATAATCTTTACGTAAAAATACGCGTTAATAACCTCACTAATGCGTACCAACAAAAAGATCTGCCTGCCATAATTCAAAAATGTTCCTCAATGTACCTGTTAATTAGTGGAGTTATATCTGGTACGTTCGGGTATGCTCGGCTACATTCGGATAAGGACCAATAGAGAGGTGAGGTCGTCGAAACGGCCTTCGTTAAAAGCCTCGCGTCGCAAAATTTTACCTGTAAAATACGTCGATTATATAACCTGCAGTCTTTATATTTACTTAGATATCTCATATCGCAAAAAAGATCTGCCTGCCATAATTCAAAAATGTTCCTCGCAATGTACCTGTTTATTAGAGTAGATTTTCTCACTACAGGTTTATGCTTAGTGTACGGTTTTTGTTTCTGTAACCGCGCTCTAATGTCTTCCCGAGGGGCATGTTTTTTAATCTAGTCTCCTTTTTGGCACATTTATTTCTGCTAAGGCAGAACTTGTATGTAAATTGTCTTATGTGATATTATGACAACCCCTTGTGGTTAAAAACTCGAATATTAAAAAATAATGTTCTAATAAGCGGCCAGCATTCTTAACATGGTTATAAAAGCAGATGCTCTTTTTGACAGAGGTGTTTCTGATAAGACAGACAGACCATTGTATGTAAAGTAATATAGAGGCGAAATCTAGCTTAAAGAAGAAAACACAGACCTTCCCTTTTGCATTAACTATAGCCTCGTTAGTGCGATTCTTACCTATATGAAGGGCTTTGTTGTACTGCAGCCATTTGTCATAGTTGCTCATTTTGGTTTTTAAAACTATATCTATATAGTTACCCAACTACGTTGACATGCTGTTTTTGTATGACATCTGGCGCCTGCAGGCGTTGTATAAAATCCAGAAGTAGAATAATCATCTTCTTCAGATTGTGATCCATAGTTATTGAAACAAATTACCCAGAATTCCACCAAGTAATGGTCCTAACAGGAGTGGTAGAAATGCACCGCCCTTCTGTACGAGAAACTGTTTCTTCCTTTTTATAGATTCGCCTCTCTGTGCCAGCTGTCTTAAAGTGTGCTTATGTTGAGAGAGGCGATGCCTCTGATCACATGACAGAGGTACACGACCGCTTAAAATGTTAGGTGCACACTCGCAGATACATTCCACCTGCTTACTATCCAGGCATTTCGATAAAGCGTCACCATGACTTTTAATTAGTCTGGTTAATGCGTGCAGGATATCGGTGTTTTCGATTAAAACGTTAACCATCATATATGATGTAATCTGTATGACTGTAGCCCTTTTTTCGCTATATATACTTGGCAAATATTCTGTTTAAATCGAACAATAAATATCCGTGCGGGTTTGAAGTGGCATCCTGGTACGCAGCTCGTAAAAAATTTCGGATTGTTAGGTGGAATCTATCTTGCTAAATGCTGTATCTGAGCTCTATCACGTGGGTTCTTAAACAAAATTGTGTAGTGAGCATTGAGCAAGATATCTCTCTGTCCACGTTCTTGGTGAAATATGTATTCCATTAAGAACAACACACTTAAGTGTATATGTAAAGATATCAACCACCGAACCGTTATTTTCGCACATTAGATCGTCAATTATTATTAAGACAGCTTTTTCACCGTCAAACTGCTCCATATCAGGTAAACCCTTCTGAAATTCCACCGATAGATTTTTTAATAACAATTTCCACTCGATGTAGAACCAGATAATTTTTTCAAAATCTGCATCGCAGACAGTTTCGACATTTTTTAGAAAATCTACGGTAAAATACGATTTCCCACAACCCGATGGCCCCGCTACTGTGCTGATAAAGGGATGCTTAGACTTACGCTCCATATCGTAACGCTAAACGATACTAAAGGGTACTCGTCCTAAACGCTAGATGATAAAATCTGCGATCACAGGTATATGCTAATTTTTATTATTTTATTTTATTTATGTTTTATTTTAGATATTTAATAAAAGCCAACATGTGTTTTTAAATCGTGCATTAACAATAATAGTTATAAATTTGATATATATCTAATGATAATAACTAATTACTTAATTACACACTTATTTTAAAGTAATTTTTGAATGTATAATGCTGGAGGTTGACTTCTAAGTGAAGTAGCTAGACATAAATAAATACATGTTAAGTTGAAAAAAATTCCAAGGCCGACACTTCTATAAGATAGCAGTAATACACTTTAACCATTTTCATTCATATTTAATTACTTAATTTTTAAACTTACCTTGTGTTATATAAATAAAAACATGTTAACTTAAAAATTCAAAAGCCGACCGCTTCTATAAAATATCAATAATACAGAGTCATTTCAAAATTTCACCTATTACAATGTATGAATCTTCCATTTTATGTTGAAGGTGACTTTTTTTAAAATCTAAGGTCGTTATTCATATATTGAAAAAAATTGAGCTAACACTTATATTCAACCTTATTAACTTTTATTGCTACCTTACGTTATCTGTAATAATTTCAATAACATTTTTTAGGATAATTATGCAGTATCTTTTATAATAAACTAATTACGAAAAATAAATCACAGTCTAAAACAAAAAGTTACCCATGTCAGAATGACATTTAACTTCATGTTAGATAGATAGAAGACGTTAACTTTAAAAACAATACCAAGGTCATTTGCTTCTATAAGATACCAATAATACAGTATATCATTTTCATTCATATTTAATTTTTAGATTTACCTTACGCTATCTATACCTCTCTTACTGGGCTAGGGCCCCTTTATTAGAATACTATGTCCAGCCAAGGGTGCCACGACAAGAGGGCACAGACCCTAACACAAGTTCTTATAGCTGTATTACATGTTAGCATTAGAGCCCCTTATTAATACAAAAAATTCAGAAGGCCAACTCCAAGGCCAGGCTTGAGATCAGCCTCAAGGTCAAAATACGAAATTAAGTCATTGAAAGTATCCAAGGCCATCTCCAAAGCCGTGGACATGCCCTGTGAACATGCCCAAGGTCAAATGATGTCACAAAAAACAAAATGGCGGCCACAAGTGCCCCGTTTCTACTGATTCAAAATAATATTTTTAATTTAATAAATTTTTTTTTAATATCTTAGACAGAATGTCAAAAATGTCTACAGGAAAAAAGTAACGGACATCCAGACATCCAGACTTTGTGAATTCATATGATGAACTTTTGTTCATCGAAAACAGTATTTCCTATATTTCACACAAATAAAATATAACAAAACGTATAAGTATACAATATTTGCGTAAAAGGACCAACTATTTTATATTGGCAAAGTATCTATATCCATCTTCATCAACACTATCATCATTCGAACTGTCTGATCCTAGATCAATAATAATCTTCTCTAGAATATCTTCTACGATGCCATCTAAATTACACATTCGTTGTTCTTTATCCAATGCATGCTGCACGCAAGTTCATCAGTGTTCCGCAGTTACTGTAGCAGTTCCATCATTAAGAAGATTGTTCACATCGCCAATTTTCTATGGAGCACCACAAGTTTCAATGTCTTTATAATTAAGCCAATTGACAATGTCATTTTTTCGCCAACTTTGTGTTGGTACATTCTCAGATTTCATGCTATGATAAGGTGCATTGTCTATTACTATAACATAATTTTCTTCCAAATTTGGTAATATACTTTCTAACCACTGTTTATAAACCTCGCCATTCATATCTTCATAATAATCCCCTGAAGATTATTGATATAACAAAACGCATAAAGAAATCACAAACTTACCAGTTTTTTTTCGATTCAAAGAGCAATAAACCTCCGTCAACAAATCCTGTCTCGCTACCAATATGAGCAACAAACGTTACCCTTTGCCTGATGAGTCCCTTATACCTGTAGAGAGAGCTAGATGTAGTGCCTGTCTTGCAGTTGTAATTGTTCTAACTAACGTTATTTGCTGCTTCAAAGAACAATTTCAGGTTTTTCAATTAACGTAGTTTTTCGTGATCGTTTGTCATATTTAAATCCTAACTTTAGTAGTATTCGATATAACGATGAATGGCTGAAGTTTGGAAGTGGATCGTCATTATTAGTTACATTCAATAATTTTCGTACGGTTGGTAATTCATTTCGAAAATAAAATGCATGAACATGTCGTCGTATAGCAGTTTTTTCAAACTATTGAAGTTTGTCATATTTTGTTGAGCATTTTCTAGACTGATTTGGTGAACGTACAGAACTTTAACCTTCAATTTCTTTAATCAAACTCCATACAGTGTTTTGTACGATACCATGTTCAGTAGCAGTTAGTTTTACTGCTTAGGTTTTACTCATACTTTCAACATTTTTCAAATAAACATTATAAGCCATTAGCTTTTGACCACTCCTAATTATTTTTCCTTTACGGTTTTTAAAAATATGTGCTTCTGCCATAATAAAGTTTGTTATGAAACATTAATATGTATGTTTATTTACAATGAATTAAATTAATGTTCTTATATTCTACCTGTACACTAACAAGGACAAACGGCGTGTTCTGAAAAGAACAGTTTCTACAAGACAATGATCGAAAGCTGGGAAGGATTTTTTAAAGGAGATATTAGTTTTAAAGTGAAACAAGAATAACATAACCACAAAAACGAAATTAATTTTAAGTATACACAGTGTTGTCAGACCATATTAGAATTTGATTATGTTCCAAATTTTTATTTTTAAATACATTTTAAACGTGTTAAAGGAAATTATTGGTATTATTAAACAATAAACGTACATTCTGATCAGTGTTAGTTGGTTTTAACGACTACCTTATTAGAATTTTGGTGTTTAATGACATGTAAGTAATGATAATTGCCTCATAAGAATCTTTTTTACAATTGGTAACATTGCTATTTTTTTAGCGCTGTAAATGACTCTCTTACTTTAACCAATCAACACGAAGGTCAAATATTCCCTATCTAATCCTTCGCTTTATTCTTAGATGTTTTTCTGTATAGTTATTCCATCTTTTAAATCAGATGATTCTGCACGATCGCTACCTACAGATACAAATACTTTCTGGTGTAACTACCAATTTACCATCAATTGGACCCATTTTTTGAGACATACTGATAAGATTTACGTTAATATACGTTTAGTACCCAATATTTTTGTCGGAAACTGGATAATACTAATTATGGATTACCGCGTAGATTTCGATAATATGCAGACCAAATTATTAGAGTAGTAAATTGATGTAAATGATAGTGATTAAGTCGCGATTTTTGTAACTTACCACCTACACCTACATGAATTGTTCCATTATTATCAATAAATGGGTTTAATGTATTAAGTTTACATTGTTTGGGATTTTTTTTATTTCTTAAAAGCACATTTCTCTGAAAAGTATAATGGTCAGTTTGTATTAATATAATAAAATTGTTGTAGTTTCTTCAATTAAATAAAAATCTGAGCATGTACCTGATTACTTTAATTCATGTTATAAGTTTTGAATATTTATCAAATATTGAATCTATTTCATATACCGAGACGAGATCAGATTGAATTAGAGATTTTTAATCCTGAAGTATCAAGTTGGTCGAAATGAGCTTTAAAAATTAAAATTATGTTATAATTTGTGAATTATCGATTTGAATTGAGTATAATAAGTGATCCTTGTTTAAATCCCATGTTAAACCTAATGCATTACCTCGGTTAGTTTCAGTAATTACGAAATTGTGCATACTGCTAGTTGGTTCGTCTCCGACGATGACGTCAGTAGGCTGATTGCCGCACGTAAAGTACTGAGAAACAGACAGATTTCCTTGGTGTTAATGAAATTTTAACGAGTAGATACATGGAATTGAAAAAGATAGTTGACGTTTATTAAACAAACAGTAATAAAATAGCAACATCCACAGAACAAATAATAATTAATATTTAACTAAAAGATTGGTTATTGAAGTTGCTGCAATTAGTTATCAATATGTGCAAGAATTATTATTCTTTATCTGTAATATAAAAGTGATTAGGATACTAAATGTTTAAGCGTAATTTCTATAATTTACTTGTTTAACTGTAAGTGACACTAATGAAACACGAATAATAAAAAGGTCAGGAATTAATTCATTTCAATGTTTTTAATTTTCTTTTTGACGCCAAACTTGTTTTGCGGTCTGCAGTTGCATTATTTCCTAATTTTTTATAGTTAGACAAAACAATATTACGTGCATTGCTAACAAATTGCATCTGCATGTTTCATGGATGTTGTATCAATTCTATAACTGATAGAAACTGTAGTAAATAGCTGGTAATCCTATTCCTATTATTACTCAACCACATTTCTTAAAATTATTAAAATATCCGTATATATTTCTTTTAATAAACACATATGTAACTGCAACTTCAGTAAATACAACCATTAATTAGACTTTTATTGCAATGCTTTAAATTATCGCTGTGATATTAAGCTTTTTTGACGCTCACGATTGATCTATAGAGGTTTCGTCATTCTTTATAACTATACAATGCAATATTTTGTACATTAAACAAAGTAGTACTATGACAAGTGTTTCGAGAATCCGATACTGACATTTGCGAATCATATTCCGACAGATATTCGGCACCCATTGACAAAGGTTAAATCCCGCAGTACTTTTTTGTGCATAATGGAAGATCACTTGAACCGATCCTTAAATTATCTACGTAAAAGTCATTTAATATAAATTTACCTTCTTCTGGAAACAAATGGTTATCAGTTATCATGGTTGTTGCAAACACCGAACAGTTAGAGAACTTGCTGAACTAATATCAAGAGTAACTGAGTTGTTCGTAGCGTTTTATTGGTTCATTAGGTATTAAACATCAAACAATTCCATCCAAACTACGATTGGATTTATGAATCTGACAGTACATTTTGGCCATGCCTGCATGATCACACTATTACGTATACGAATTCTGGTTCCAGTTGAACAAAGGCCATATTAAATATCAGGTCCAACTTGATTATCGTACGAGCCAAAAATGTATCTTATATGTCGTCTTAAGCGAATTCAATCGGCACCCGGTTATTATAAAGCATATGCGACGCCTAGTGTAAATCGGCAGTGTAGTCAGTTCTCGTAAATGAATATGAGATTCTTTACCTATAATTGGTAGTTCATAAATACTTTGGTGTGATTTTGTATAATTATTTTTTATTTTCGTATCTAACTTATAATGATTGCCAGGCATCACAAATTTTAATTAAATCGACTATATTTTTACTTACGCTTATACGTAAGTATAAGACTAGATATTGAAATTTTTAGTATTTATTGTAACGTTATTTTTTTTAGTTAAACTGTCAAAGCTACCATAAAATTATATTATTAATTAGAATTTGTTATATATTATTATATATTCTTTTTACATCTATGACAACATAATTAATTCTACATACTTGATTAAATATGTATAAAGTAAAGGCCTTCTATATCGCACTGAACCCCTTACGTACTCTTTCATCGTAAATCATTAATTCTATCATATTTTTTTGCACTTGAACTCACTTGAAGTTACACACGCTTTCTCTTATCTTCACATCTATGCTTGTTACACCACGCATCACTACTAACTTTATTCACCTATTGCCCCAAGCTTGAACCCCACATCTACATCGTAGTAATTCATTCTTAAAATACAATCGAGCATGAAACTGACCAGTCCGGTCGGCAATTTTCTAATATAAAAAGCACCAACGATAATCATACATCCCAAAGTTGGGATCCAATCGAGTAATATCGAGAATTTGGTATAAGCTAATTTTAAAAATTTACAAAAAAGAATAATCTGCACGCGCCGTTATCGCGATGTCGCACAGATTGTATGAAGAATTCGACAATCCGGTCTGGCACGACTTGGGGGACATTGGAGGGATACCGAGCACCGACGAGCCGATATGGTATGGTTTTTAACCAGGCAGTCTACCATCACCACCACGACAGAAGAAGAGACGACACAAGAAGACGTCGCCGCTAGACATCGCCCCGTTAGTGGAGGCAGCACTAACGGCTCCGTCGACGTCCGTTTCCGCACCGCACCTGTACAGAGAGAAGACACCAACCAGGGATCCACCGACGAGGATTTCAAGACATAGAAGAAGCCGAAGAAGACACCGAAGGTTCACCAGCCTACGATGCAGCCCAGTGACAACGGGTTTCAGGCCCTTGAACTCTTCACGGATAGCCCTGCAGCGATGGAGCAGACGACACTATAGGACACCAGGGAGACCGACAACAGATCGCCTTCACAAGAGCAAAGGCCTTCAGCGAAGCTATCCGTATATATATATATATATATATATATATATATATATATATATATATATATATATACATGATAAAATTATAACGGAGATGTCGTCTATTACACAATTGGGAAAGAAAACTCTTTTTAGTTTTCGAAATAGTTTTATTTCTTCATCAGGGTACCATGAACATGATAATAAAGAGTAGAAAATTATTGTGAATAACAATATTTAAACTTACTACTAAGTGAGCAATTGAATTTCAATAAAAAATATAAGAACTTAGAAACTATTGTAAATTGAATTGTTTGATGTGTGTATTTACATTTGAAAAAACATTTGTTTAATTATCTTAACCATCAGTGTGAGAAGGTAAAGGAACACCTTAGAAAAATTACTTTTAAAATTTCAATTTATCAAGTCAGCTTATTGCCGTTGAAAGTCAATCTTAACAAGCTAGCTACTAGTTAAAAATTTATAGGTTAGAGACGAAAGTTGTTGATTTTTTACAAGTTAGAGGCGATCGTACCTTGTTCACATTGTATTAGCAAAATAATAAACAGCAAAATAAACAATAACCGCCGTTGTCAGAGTAATGATTTCAAAGGTAATGAGACATTTTTCCAAGTTAACTGTTGTCAGTTTTAAAAATTCGTAGCATTATTTACATTCGAAAATTGTGCTCTATTTGCATCATAAATGAGTAACAAGTAAATTATATAACAATACGCGCAAAGTAACGGGTTTTACTGGCTTCAGAAGGTAAATGGCTCGCCTGCGGCTCGCCAGTTATATCCTTCTGTCCACCAATAAAACCCTTTTTACCTTGCTTGTAATGTTATATACTATAATTTGAAGGAACAATTTTTACTTGATATGTTATGTAGTGATAGAAGGTAAGAATATATCGTTGAAAGACAATGATCATCATTTTTCTTATTAAGAATTTTGTTACTTAAAGATATCTCATAAGATAAAAAAAAATAGAATGGTTCTAGGGTAGCAGACCGCGAAAATTTTATTATTGTAATAAACGTTTGTCCAATCGCCATTGCTACCGCGATAGAAAAGGTAATTAGTGGGTTGTTAATATCTTGATAATACGTTGTAATTTGCTAATGTTCGGAATATTTTATTTTATGTATTTTTATATACGACATGCGGGAATGTATGTAACTGATATTTGGCTAAGAGTTGAAAAAACATATGTTTGGGGGGCTAACTAGCAGGTGTTCGCCTTTACTGAAGGAGTGTGACGAATCATGGAAACTTCTATGCGCACATTCTCGGTGTAAAAACTTCACTAGTTAATAATTAATTATGTCGGAACATGCCGCAGATTAAAAGGGCATCTTTGTTTGGTACTAGGAAATTTGATATTAGATGTAGGGTTTGTTACGGACGAATGCATATTTTTAAAATTAAGATTTCGTTCAATAATTAATATGAAACTGTTCCAACGTAATGTTTTTTGTTTTTTTTATTAATTTTGAAAGACGGGGGTTGATTTTAGGGAGTAAATAAAGTTAGTTTGAAATCGGAGGGGAAGGCAGTAGCGTTTAAAGTTTTGATTGAGTCCGATCGCTTTGATTTGCTTTAATTAGATGCTTCCAATGTAAACCGTTCCGTCTATAAATATTTTTGTCGTGCACATTTGAGAAAACCAGAAAAGCTAATTCGTTGTTTTTTGTTTTTTATGTATGTTTTAATGTAAATTTTTCCAAAAATTAATCTATAATTAATCGCCGCGGTGCCGAGTTTTAAACCGCGTATCTTAACTCGTCGCGTTGGTGGTAAACTGTTTAACTAAAGGGAATATATTCAAGTGTAAGTAGGTATTTTTAATGTAATTACAGCTCGCAGCAAACAATTCTACAAGCCTACGTAACATATTAAAAAACAAATACCTTGCAAAGGTATCCCATTCGCATGCGGGCTCAGTAAGCGGAATTCTGCTAAAATAAAAGACAGTATAGAGCTCCCGCACTCATGTACTTGGGTAAATTAGCATTGTTGTGCGTTGTTTATATTTACATTTGTGTAGAGGTGGTTTTGGACGGACGGGTGCAGGATAAAGCTTGGTTATAATTGTAAATAGGCAATTGCCGAGTCCATATGACCATTAAACACTTCGAATTTTATTTTTACTGTTTTTATTGTTATATAGATGAATGTGTAACCAGAAAAAAAGACGTTTTATTCTTTTAACGCACTCAAACTCGTGTATCGGTAACGATGTTATGATCTATTTACAACAACTAACCCTTGTAAGGCTTTGCTTAATGAGTTTTTTTGTGTCAGTTTGTTTAAGTAGAATTATTTGCCTGGGAACTAATTTCTCTTTATATGTAATTTACTGTAACTGTACGTATGTATTTTGTGCTTTAGTAGTCACTAAACAGTTCTGTACGTGTAAATTCTTTGTCTATTTTTTTTGTCCTTGCCTTTACCTTATTATCACCTATGCAATTTTACTGTTGTTATATTTTATATGTACCGAAATTTGCCTTATTATTGTGTTTATGTGTAGCTAAACTGCTTGTTATTTATTTTTTTCTTAATGTATAATTTTGTATCCACTTTAACCTGATTTAATTACGTTTTGTTATATATTTAACCCTTTCATTGTTTTTATTTGTGTTATTTGATTTATAAGTGTACTTGTGCAATTACTTATTTATGAATAAAGTGGGTTTTATTGGTGGTTCTTTCCCACAATAGTACATTAACGGGTTGAACCATCATTGCGCAAAGCTCGTTAATGTTAATTTGAGTAGTTTCATTTTTTACCTGCCCCACATGAAGCTACACAACCTCATCCAGGCTACCTAATTCAAATAGCACAACGTATCTACCACTAGACGGCCAATTCATTTGATCAGATTTGAGGTTTGCGAGTAGTTAAATATCAGACTAGTAAATAAATTCTAAAATTTTAATTATTGCCAGGAAAGCCAATGTAAGGCAAGCAACTAATTTTGGTAATAGTAACATTATTGTCAGTAAAGTCGACATAAATCACTTAGCGATTGTTTTGTTCTTGAATTTGCATGCTTGCAAATAAGTTCAAATTACACTTTTCAAGATAGGGTACCTGGGGGACGCTACATTCTTTTGTAATAAATCTGTTCAATATAAAGAATTTCAGTTTTATTGAAATTTGAAAAATGTCCTATTAAGATTCCATATTCAGCTAATGCACATGGTGGTTTTTAAAATTTTAGATCACCTTTGTGAGACGTTAGTCTATCTTTAAGAACACGAGCAGTATGATCAATATAAGAATTTTCGCAATTGTTACAAGGTATTTTATATACAACTCCTGACTGTTTTAACAATTCAATTTTATCTTTAATTTTAGTATGTAAGTTACTCATTTTTTTGTTAAATTTTTGTGTCAATTTAATTAATGTTTGGTTCATTTCTAAAAACGTTAATTATTTTTGAAGATATAGTTTCGATAAAAGAAATAGCAAAATATGAAATAGGTTGTGGAGTATCTACTAATGGGTTATTATTTATGTTGTTTACAGAAATATTATTATTTAATCGGATTTTCATTATTTAAAATTGGAAAATCGCTCTCCCTATTAGAAACTGTAAAATCAAAAATATCTGCAGGTAAAAAAATATAAACACGCATAAAATCTTTATTTATAGGGGGGCTAAGTTCATTTGAAAATCAGCAGACAATCTAGAAAATGGGCATTGCGTGTTGCTGGTGTATTAAAAATTAGTTTCTTTAATAACGGTTCTGGATAAGAATTCATTTTCAAAATCTTAAAAACTCGATGTAAATTATTATTTAATAAATCAAGGTAATTTTTTGTATTCTCAGTTTTTGTGATAAAACTAAATTGATTTTCATTTTATTAATATGGTGGGAGTGAAAATTAATAAATTGTTAATAGGTTTTATGTATCAATCTAATATAGTTTTATTACCGGTGTTTCTATTTAATTTGGTATTTAAAAAAAGAACACTATTATTGGTTTCACTGTACATTGAATATGACGGTTATAACTGTTAAAAATATTAAAAAAATGTTAATAACATTCAGTGTCAGGTATGCCACAGATAATATCATCAACATATTTTTTTAGATAAGGTAAATGGTAATTCAATTTGGAGATACTGTCGAGGAGATCATAAATAGCATATTGTGCTAAAATTGGAGATATAATACTACCTATAGGTGTACCTTTTATTTGTTTAAAGAACTCATTAAAAAGACAGTAAATAGTGTTAAATAAAAAATTTATTAAATTGATAAATCCATTTAGTGGGATGTTTGTGTTGTTTGAGATCGTGTTCCTTCTTTTTTTAACACGTTCTGTGGGTACGTTAGTAAATAGAGAAACTACATCAAAACTGACTAGAAAAAAATTAGTAGGTAATTGTAAATTTTTTATCTGCTTTGATAAATTAAATTATCGAAATTATATGAAGTTGTTAAAATATTTGTGATGAAACTAGCTAATTGCTGTTAGGAGCATTAATACTAGAGATAATAAGTCTTAAAGATAATGTAGGTTTATGTATTTTTGGCAAACCATATAATCTAGGACCCGTTTGATTGTATATCATTAAAGAGGGACCATTTTCAGCTGTTATAAAATTCTTGGTTTTTAAGTGAGCTACTAATTTGTTAGATTTTTGTTGAAAAATTGAAGTAGGATCTCTTTTGAATAACTGCAGTATCACCACCTTTGTCTGATTTGGTAAGGATACATTGTGGATGTTCTTTAAGAAATTTTTTTGATTCTATATATATAGGTGATGTAAAAAAGTAAAAGTTGAAGGTTTATGAAAGAAATTTGTTAAAATATTAATTATCCTTCAACTTCTACTTTTTTCACCGTTGTAATGTCCACCATAGCGAGCGATGACCAGTGGTTGCCAAGATGTCAAATGATTTCCTGGTTTTGATTACCTGAGGAAAAGCAAAGCAATAACTACAGAACACTGTGCAAGTCCAACTGGATGAAAACATTCTGGAATGAAGGCACTGATTGCAATAAAAAATCATTGTTCATTAAAATAAGGCACTTACCTAATCGGTACCTTGGCAGTGGGAAAACTAAGGGATTTAAAGTACTATTACTGAAACATCCACTTTATTCATCAGATTTTCCACCCTCTGATTTCCGTCTTTTCTCAAGTTTGGTGAAATTGGTGGGTGGACAACGTCATATTGAGGAGGGGCAGACTTTCGAGAACTTGGTATGGTTAGGCCGTAAACTTTTCACTTTGCCCTCGTACATTTCAGAAACTTTACGACGGTTTATCGATATTTTAATTAGCGTGTACTTTTGTAGATTATTAGGTTTGCGAAACAAAAACTTTATAATTATCTATTGAGCGGAAGATGCCACAATTCTCAATAATCGTGAAAGAGTTGAATTAAACAAATACAAGTAACATTGTCTTTGAAAGGTAATTTACGTAAGAGTAAGAAAAAAACTACAACTATCTACAGCCAAACTGACAAACTACTTAAAAATAAAGTATTGTAAGACGCGCAGTATGTAACATCCGAATTGTATTATTTTTAACAACAATTAATTACCAGCCTTTTTAAATATATTTATAATTATGTATCGGAACCATTTACTAGTCAGAACTACGGTCGTGTGTTAGACCAGTTTTTATAACAACGCAGCATGTGAATAGACCTTTTATTTTTGTATAATACCGTGGTATTACCGTTTAAAATTTTCGCTTAGAAAGTTTGACTAAGTACATTACATAGTGTCAGGTTCAGAGCCCAAAAAGTAAACACGGAAGGCGAGATTGTAAACTTCGAAAATGCCTCTTAACTGATTATCCACTAAAAAATTGACCAGTAGAAGTCAGTAGAATTTTACACCTGTGCTCATATATTTTATACTATTATAATACATGACTAAACAACAACACAAGTAATGTGCGTTTCCAAAGCAATCCGTCTAAAAGCTCATACGAGTATACGAGTTTTTTTTCCAATATTGAAATATCTATAATTTTTAATAGTTTATAATAGTTATCTACAGAAAAGAACAAATAAAATACCCTTCTGTCCTCCAGTAGCAATTCTTGTACCATGCTGCCTAATATTAAATACTATACGATTTGATGATTTAAACGGTACCCATGTTTATGTTTTTACTCTGCTGCACAATGAATTTCGAGAAAAAATGTTGAGTCAGCCGACTGATATTTTCTCATCCATTATTTGAGTCGAATCAAAAAAACACTTATGTTAAATTTTAAGCAGTCGGTTTTCAAGTTTTTGAGTTATTGCGAACTGAAGAAAATAAGTTTCACCCCTCTTCTTACTCCACAGCTCCATCAACAATCCCAGATATCAAGTTATTCAATATTTAACAGTTATGTCAAATTTGAATGCAATGTCTAAAGAAAATAACATTTACCCTTTTATTACTTACCCATCACCACCACCAAAAATGACTGGACATCGAGTCATAAATACGCACTCCCAGTTTGAATACAGTTGGTCTTGAAGTTTTTGAGATATTACAACCGAAGTAAAATCACATCTATCTCTTTAATTCCTTATCCCGCAAACCCACCATCACAAAAACTGGGATCTAGATATTTAGGTGTTAAATGCTTATACTAAGTTTGAATACAATTGCTTTTTTCTTTATTTGAGTTATCGCGGTCAATAGAAAATCAAATCCATCCCCTTAATCCTTGCCACGCTGATCCACGCCCACCAAAAGTCACTAGGGCGTACATATTTTGAGGATAAATGGGTTCGCACACATGCGCTAATCCGCGCACATCCGCGCTCAAAAACGTGCTGACGCACGCTCACAAACGTTCACGCAAGCACACACAGGCGCAATTTATATTAAAAATGTCAACACCTTTCAAAACATTCAACTTTATTTTATTATTAGAAAATGGAAAATTTTAACATTGTGTTTTGAATTTAGGGGATGTTTTTGTTCAATTAAGTGTTTAGCCTAATTTGATTTGTCTAAATGTTTGTGTTTGTGCACTTATAACAGCGAATGTGTTCTGTGTAACTAATAACAAAATTTCGTATTGTTTGATCTATGTACAACGAGTTACAAATTGAACAATTTATAATCACCCGATTTCAAAGTGTTATTTGTTTTTGTCTTTAGCGTTAAAAAGTGTTCAGTTTGTGTTATTACTTTAATGCTACTTCCGTATCTATGCTTATACGTCTTTTGTTCTATTAAACTATCAGCTATGTTTGTATTATAACGATTAACCTGTGCTAGGTGTTTCTTGAGAATATAAATAAAAATATTCAGCTCAGTAGAATTTTTTTTAATTTATAATGTATAATCAGCGAACTCTTCAAAGTAAGTTTACAAAACCTCAGTTTTATGTTAATTTCTTTTCGAACATTATAATAAGTATTGTAATAATACTTAGTGCATAAATACAAAATTAACTAGTTTGCGAGTATGTGTAAACGGCAATTATGTAGATTTGCAGTTCTAGAAATAAATTTTGCATTTTATTTCAATTAGCACCATTATGTATGATGAAAAAGTGTTTTGAATTGCACTAATCTTGTAGGCAACATTATAACATTTGATTGGGAAAAGTGATACGATAATGGCTATCTAAAATGATAGTGTGGGTTGTCACTATCGGGGCCGATACTAGAAATACCTAGTGGTCACCAACCTCTTTATTTTATTATTAAGTTGATTATAAATTAGCTAAATCTAAATTGGTGATTCAAATTTTGAACGAAGGCATAGGCTAAATATAAAAATCTGAAATAGATTAATCTTTATAGTAGCTCTTTTTTGAGCTTTTTTTAATAGTGTATTTTTATATTATACAATCTAAACGTTACGATAACATTTACAGTTATCTTTGTCAGTAGTAACATCTATTAAAATTGTTAAAGATGTTTGAACAATTTTGTGAAAGTTGAAAAATTAAAACATAATACATCAGCCTGCTATTAATATAACATTTTGAGAAACGTATAAAGCCAACTATAGAATTAAATTTTAGTACAGAATAACTAGATCATTAAAAATGAAATATTATTAAACTGTTTTAAAGATGACAAACCTGAACACCCTCTAACACACGAAGGCTAACAATGAAAAATGTCAGTAGGTGCTATTTAACAATAAAAAGCATAATGAAGAACGTTTTAAGTAATTTTTTAAATTTTAATATTAATTTCAACTACTTACGTTACATTATAATGCTGTGGTAATTTAATATATAGATTGCTAAAGCATTTGCTTCAAGGCCTACGAAAAACAGCAAAAAACCTATACATACCAAGAGTCAAAATTAAAATCAAAATCAAGACGTATCATTATACCTTTTTTTAATTATAAGATTCCAAAACCTATTTATACGAAGGTTTTCTTCTTGTTTATTAAAATTATTAGCGTGTTTATATATCTCAATAGCTTCACGTTGTAAACGAACATAATAATCAGTTTGTCTTGACAATATTTCCATATTGTTAAATTGAATTTCATGATTTAGATTATTTAATCTCATGTTTTAATACAATGTTAAGATAGAGTTGAAAAAATCCTAACTAAATATGGCATTAGGACTATTTTTAAATCTACAAGAAAAATTAAAGAACATTTAAGATCACCTAAAGATGTTTCAAACCCATTATCATCTTCCGGAGTGTATAAGTTACCTTGTTCATGTGGAAAAGTATACGTTGGGACCACAAAATTTAGCTTTGATACAAGACGTAAAGAACATAAGATTTTGTAGATTAGGTCAACCAGAGAACTTTTGCGGCCACTCACCATGTCTTGAAAATCTAAATCATGACATTCAATTTGACGATATGGGAAATATTGACAAGATAAACTCATCATTATGTTCGTTTACAACGTGAATTTATTGAGGTATATAAACACCCTAATAATTTTAATAGACAATAGGTTTTTGCATCTTATAATTAAAAAAAGGCACAATGATGCGTCTTGATTTTGATTTTAATTTTGATTTTTGGTATGTCTAGATTTGTTGCTGCGTTTTTCCTAGACCTTGTAGCAAATGCTTTACCAATTATATGTTAAATTACCAAAGCACTATAATTTAACATAAGTAGTTGAAATTAATATTAAAATTTAAAAAAGAACATAAAACGTTCTGCATTATGCTTTTCATTATGAAATTATTGACAAAGCTAATCTTTTGTTAGATTTAACTGGATTATTTTAATTGATGTCGTGTTTATATTTGTGAATGCTTCTATCATTTTCAAATTGAAGTTTTTCATAACTTTACACTTACATCATAACTTGATCAAATTTTTTTAAATGTGTTTTTTGGCTGAATTTTTCATTGTTAGCTTTCGCCGTTAGAGGGTCTCCTGATTTGTCATCTTTAAGACAGTTTAACAATAATTAATTTTTAATGCCCTAGTTATTCTTTACTAAAATTTAATTCTATAGTTGACTTTATACGTTTCTCAAACTATTATATTAATAGCAGGCTGATGTTTATGTTTCAATTTTTCACAAAATTTTAATAGATATTACTATTGAAGAAGATAACTGTAAGTGTTATCGAAACGTTTAGATTGTATTATATAAAAATACACCATTAAAGGCCCAAAAAGGATTAGTATTATGTTATGTGTAATAATGGTGAAAGTATGCACTTTCAGATTTATAGTAGCTCCTTTGACAAAATCAAATGTCCATATAATTTTTTCTTTATTAAACAATTCGTATGGTTATTTAAAAAAAATGAATGTAGTTTTCTGAACGCTAATGGGCATGAATTACTTATTTAGGGGACGTTCCTACGGTTTGTGCATTTTTGGTGCCACGTGGAATTAACATCTTCAGGAAATTTTTGCACTAAAAGAAAATTTCTCAACCATCTACAGTTCCTTGAATCGCTCTATAAAGTACATAGTACGTACGACAAGCTCAAATAATTAATAAATAAAAGAACTAAATTACCTTAATATTAAATTATACCGGAACTATTCGTTCAGCAACTCCTTTGCACCTTTCTCAAGACGCATCGTACAAAACTAACGGTATTACTTGTCGCACAGTGAATAGAATACTCTCAAGAATGTATCCAACGCTATCCCTCAACGTAAAAAATTCTAAAATCGTGGAATTGTTTTGTATTTGATATTAGCAATACATAAAAAAACTTGCATGTCCCTACATAGTTTTATCGCTATTTGAGGATGTGTTAATATCTCACATAAATAAGTAGTTATAAGTTAATATATAACACTATATAAGTTAATATATTATTAAAATTCATTGTAATTGTTTTTGTTATTCTTTCGTCCCGTCATGAAAAAAATAGCCATGCAACGTAGGTGTGCATACCATTATCATCTCTTGCATATCTACGCTAAAACCGTTACATCTGCACCTATTAATGAACAAATTACTAGTGCAACAACCAAAATAATTCTTAGGAATAAAAATGCAATCCACGTGGCTTATATTTTGCAATTCCACATATTTATATATTAATATCTCATTTCCAATCTTCACAAACATTCCTTCATTCCTTAGGTATTAGGTTGAAACGTACTTGTTGAGCTGCAATCGAATGTCAGTAGAAACAACCAAATCTTAATATAATGACCGAATTATCATATTTTTAACACTATACTTGTTCCCAATAGTAACATAATCAAATTCTGTCCAACACTGAACTGCTTGTCTGATCGTTGATGATATTATTTTCCCAAATACAACCATGATGGTTGTGAAAAACTAAGAACTTTGCCACCTTTTATTATTTGAGTCGATTTACAGCAAATAAAACATAATACAAAAAATATTTTCATAGCGTATACGCACACGCACACGCTCCCGTGCCCGCACAATCGTACTCAAAGGCACACGCACTTACATACGCACACACACACACGCACACCAACACGCACACGAACACGCACACGCACCAGCACACGCATACGCACACGCACACGCACACGCAAACGCACACGCACACGCGCACGCACACGCAAACACATGCACACTCACACACACGCATACGCACACGCACACGCATACGCACACGCACACGCACACGCACACGCACACACACACACACACGCACGCGCACACGCACGCCCACACGCACACGCACAAGCACACGCACACGCACACGCACACGCACACGCACACGCACACGCACACGCACACGCACACGCACACGCACACGCACACGCACACGCACACGCACACGCACAGAACGCACACGAAACACCACCCCGCACAGCCCGCACACGCACACCACACGCACACGCACACGCACACGCACACGCACCCACACGCACAAAACGCACGCGCACACGCCACAACGCACACCAATACGCACACGCCACCACGCACACGCACACGCACACGCAACCCGCACCATCCCCCACACCCCGCACCCCGCACTCACAGAACACCGCACACCACACGCCCCACACCCACACCACACGTAAACAACCGCACATGTACAACCGCACATACACACGCACCGCACACGCGCACCGCACACGCA
>JARFJB010002228.1:97500-145000 GCA_036346205.1 Vesta saturnalis | reverse complement strand
CACGCACCCAACCACACGCACACGCCCACAGTTAAAGCACCGCACCCAACGACACGCACAGCAACCCACACCACACGCAACCACCCGCACGCACCGCGCGACACGCACAGCACGCAACGCACACGCCCCCACACAACCAGCCCGCACACGCACCAAGCACCACCGACGCACCCACACGCCCGAACACGGCACGCACGCACGCCACCACACACACCGCACACGCCACCAGGAAATTACACGCACACCCGGGACACGCACCGCACCCACAATACGCCCCACGAAGGAAACACGCACACGCACCCGCAGCAACGCAACGAAACACGCACACGCCGCAACGCACCCACGCACACGCACACGCACCGCACCGCCAACCACACGCCACGTAACGCACCACCCACCACGCACACGAAACGCCACCACACGCCACAGCACACCACACGCACCCCCGCACACACACGCACACCCTACACGCACCCACGCACACCACCGCACACCGCACACGCACACGACGCCACGCACACGCACACCGACACCGCAACACGCACACGCACTACCGACACCCGCACGCCACGCCCACCCACGCCACGCCACGCCACGCACTACACACGCCACACGACACGCACACCACGCACCGCACTCACCGCACACCACACGAACACGCACACGCACACCGCACCCAAACCCCACACATACCCCGCAAAACCACACCGCGCAAGCCACGAACGGAACGCACCACGCACACGCCACACACGCACGCCACACGCCACGCACGCACGCACACACGCCCACACGCACACGCCACGCACCCACGCACATGACACGCCACGCCACCCACGAACACGCACAGCCTGCATAAACGCACACGGCCACGCCCCCGCACCGCACCCACACCCGCACACGCACGCACCCAACGCCCACGCACACGAAACGCACACGCACAGCACGCAACGCACACGCACCACACGCACACCAACCACGCACACGCACCACACGCACCCACGCACACGCACACGCACCGCACACCACGCACACCACACCACACCACAACACCACGCAACGCACACGCACCACCACACGACACGCACCGCACACGCACGCACCCCACGACACGCACACGCACACGCACACGCACACGCACACGCACCGCACCGCAACGCACACAACACGCACACGCAGCACACCACCACACGCACACCACGCCCAACCACACGCACAAATGACACGACACCACGCACACGCACCGCACCACGCACACGCACCACGCAACGCACGCACACGCACGCACACGCACCACCACGCCCACGCACACCACCACGCACGCCACACCGCACGCACGCACACGCACAGCACGCACACGCACCACCACACGCACCGCACGCACCCACACCACACCACCACGAACCACACGCACACGCACCGCACACCACGCACCCAACGCACACCAACCACACGCACACACCACCACGCAAACCACACCACCGCACCTACAGCACAGAAACCACGCACACGCACACCACAACGCACACGCACACCCGCACACGCCACGCACACGCACCACGGCACCACGAACACGCACACCAGACACCCACCACACCACACCACAGCACACCACACCACACGCCACGCACACGCACACGCACACGCACACCACACGCACAGAACACCACACACCACGCACACCACACGCACCGCCCAGCACCACCGCACCAAACGACACGCACACGCCCACACGCACGCCACGGCACCACGCACACCAACACGCCCGGCACACCCGCACCACACAACCACAAACCACACCAAACGCACACGTACCACCCGCACACGGAACGCACACGCACCCACACCGCACACCAACGCACACCACACCACCGCACCGCACCACGCACCCAACGCCCCCACGCACACACCCACGCACACCGCCGCAAACACGCACAAGCACACGCACCCACGACACACCACACGCCCCATGAAACGCACACAACGAAACGCAACCCACCCAACCGCACCCGCACGCCACGTACCACGCCACACTCACGAACACGCCCCGCCACACCGCACTCAAACCCACATACACAAACAGACACCGCAAGTACGCACACCCCGCATACGCACCCGCACACGGATACGCACCACCGCACCCACGCATACGCACACACACACCGCACCACCGCACGCACACGCACACCGCGCCCGCACACCCCCGCACACGCGCCCGGCATGCTCACCGCACAAGACGCATACGCCACGACACGCACCACTCACACGCACCCACGCCACACCCACGCACACCACACGCACGACACTCACGCCACCACGGAACACCTTCCAGACCGCTCAAACCACACATACCACAAACACCCGCAAACGCATCCACACGCATACGCACACGCACACGGATACGCACACGCACACGCACACACGCACGCCCACTGACACGCACACGCACACACACACACACGCGCACACGCACACGTTCACGCACACGCACATGCACACGGATACGCACACGCACACGCACACACGCACGCCCACTGACACGCACACGCACACACACACACACACACACACACGCACACGCACACGTTCACGCACACGCACATGCACACGCGCGCCCACACGCACACGCACACGCACTCGCACTCGCATACACACACGTATAGACACGGGCTTGCCCACGCGCACATGCTCACGAACACGCACATGCACACTCACTCGCACACGCACACGTAAACGCACACGCACACGCATACGCACACGCGCACGCACGTGAACACGCACAAGCACACGCACACTGTCACAAACACGCTCCCGTGCACGCACACTCGTACTCAAATGCACACGCACACGCACACGCACACGCACACGCACACTCACACGCATACGCACCCGCACACGCACGCGCGCATGCACACGCACACGCACTCGCATACGCACACGCACACGCACATGCACACGCACACGCACACGCGCTCGCATGCGCACACGTATAGGCACAGACTTGCGGACGCGCACATCCTCACGCACACGCACACGAACACGTGCACGCACGGGCACGCGCACACGCACACACACGCATACGTCCACGCACGGGAAAGTGTACACGCACACTCACACGGACACGCACACGCACCCGCACACGCACGCACGCCCGCACGCACACGGACACGCACACGCACACGCACACGCACACGCACACGCACTCGCATACGCACACGTATAGGTACAGGGTTGCGCACCCGCACATGCTCTCGCACACGCACACTCACACGCACACGTACACGCACACGCACACGCACACTCACACGCACACGTAAACGCACGCGCACACGCACACGCTCACGTATACGCACACGCACACTCACTCGCACACGCACACGCATTCGCACACGCACACGCACACGCGCACTCACATGAACACGCACTACCACACGCACACCCACACGCACACGTACACATACACGCACATGTACACGCACACACGCACACGCACACGCGCACGCACACGCACACGCACACGCACACGCACACGCACACGCACACGCACACGCACACGCACACGCACACGCACACGCACACGCACACTCGCACGCACATGAACACGCACAAGCACACGCACTTGCACACGCACACCCATGCATGCTCACTCGCACACAGACGCATACGCCTACGCACACGCCACTTACACGCACACGCACGCGCACACGAACACGCACACTCACACGCACACGTGCACTCACGCGCACACTCACACGAACACGCTCCCGTGCACACACTCGCACTCAAACTCACACACATACACACAAACACACACCGCGTAAGTATTCGCACACCCACACGCATACGCACACGCACACGGATACGCACACGCACACGCACACACGCACGCTCACTGACACGCATACGCACACACACGCACACGCACACGTTCACGCACACGCACATGCACACGCGCGCCCACACGCTCACGCACACGCACACGCACTCGCATACGCACACGTATAGACACGGGCTTGCGCACGCGCACATGCTCACGAACACGCACATGCACACGCACACGCACACGTAAACGCACACGCACACGCATACGCATACGCACACGCACACTCACACGCACACGCATTCTCACACGCACACGCGCACGCACGTGAACACGCACAAGCACACGCACACTGTCACATACACGCTCCCGTGCACGCACACTCGTACTCA
The DNA here is from genome assembly GCA_036346205.1 of Vesta saturnalis. Taxonomy (NCBI): domain Eukaryota; kingdom Metazoa; phylum Arthropoda; class Insecta; order Coleoptera; family Lampyridae; genus Vesta; species Vesta saturnalis. Next base: position 140,791 of record JARFJB010002228.1, on the reverse strand, counting down.
AATACATACGCACACGCACACGCACATACACACGCACACGCGCACGCACACGCACACGCACACGCACTCGCACACGCACACGATATTTTTGAATTGAAAGTTGGTTTTTCCATGCTGTATGTTCAACCAAGGCAGTATTTTTGAAATGCAAGTTGGTTTTTGTAAGGTGTAAATTAATTCAAGCCAGTATTTTTGAAATGAAGGTAGGTTTTTGAAAGCTGTAAATTAAATTAAGCTAGTATTTTTTTTAATGAAAGGTTGGATTTGCAAGCTGTTAGCTAAATCCACGTAGTACTTTGAAATGAGATTTGGTTTTTGCTGGCTATACCTTAATCCAAATCGGTATTTTTGAATTGAATGTTGGTTTTTGCGAGCTGTAAGTTAAACCTACCCAGTATTTTTGAAATGAAAGTTGGTTTTACTGGCTATAACTTAATTCAAATCAGTATTTTTGAAATGCAAGTTGATTTTTGCAAGGTGTAAGTTAAAGCAAAGCAGAATTTTTGAAATGAAAGTTGGTTTTTGTAAAGTGTAAGTTAATTCAAGCCAGTATTTTTGAAGTGAATGTACGTTATTTCAAGCTGTAATTTAAATCAACATATTATTTTGAAATGAAAATTGGTATTTGATCTTTTTGAATTTAAAGTTGGTTTTTATAAACTGTAACTTAATTCAAATTAGTATTTTTGAACTGAAAGTTGTTTTTTGCAAGATGTAACTTAATTTAACTCAGTATTTTTGAAATGAAGGTTGGTTTTTGCAAGCGGTATCTTAAACCAAACGAGTGTTTTTGAAATGGAAGTTGTATTCTATACCTTATAAGTTAATTCATATAAATAAGAGTCGAACTAACGAGACTGTTATTGCGATTCTTACCTATATGAAGAACTGTTAGCGCAGCTTCTTAATTGAGTTGATAGCGATTGCTTTTAATTGAAATTGATTGATTTGTTTGAGATTGATTTGTTTGGGATTGGTTTGATTAATTGATTTGGTTGAGATTGATCTGATTGACTGATTTGATCGAGAGTGATTTGTTTGAGATTCATTTGATTTTATCGAGATTGGTTTGATATACTTCGGCTGATTTGATTGGTCGTTTAATTGGTTTGATTAATTTCTGTCTTTTAACAAGGAAGCAAAGGCCCGAGAACAAGTTCCGTCGTTCTATACCTGTCTTATGAGATAGTATTAGGGCCGCTCATTAGAATACAATTTCAAATTTCCTGCCATGGGGACAATGGCCGGACAAGGGGCAAAGACCCTAGAGCAAGTTCCGGAGTCCTACCCCTGTCTTATGCGTTAGTATGAGGGCTCCCTTACTTGAATACTGTTTCAAATTTCCCGCCAAAAACAAAAATGGGCGCCAAGATGGCCGACAAACAAAATGGCCGGAAAAAGGCCGACAAAAACAAAATGGGTTCACAATTTAGTTATGGCTCATAATTAAAAACAAAATTACTGAGGAATTTAAGTGACTCGGTTAAAAACAAAATGGCGCCGGAATTTAATTATGACTCATAATTAAAAACAAAATGGCGATAGAATTTAATTATGACCCATAATTAAAAACAAAATGGGGGTGTAATTTAATTATGACTTATAATCTGGTGACGTGGCTAGCCCCAATCGCCCCCCTGTAGCAAAATAATCCTTTTTGTTAGTATATTTTGTTAGTTGCAGGTCCTGCACAGTTCCAGTGTTCCAGATTTTTAATTAACACTGACATCAAAGGACTACGCACCATTTAAATAGCAAATGCCTACGTGAGTAAAGTTCAATTTTAGAAAAATATTTCCACAAAGTGGAAAATAAAAGAAAATAATTTTAATTATAAATTCCTTCGGATAACTATGCAACCTCCTTTTTATACGTTCATAACGAAAATTGTAAAAAGAAAAACAATAATCTATGTCACAATGATGTTTAAAATTTTTTGTCAGATAGAGTTATTGACATAAATACATGTTAACTTAAAAAAATTCCAAAGTCGCCCTCTTTTATAAGATATCAATAATAAATACAGTTTAACCATTTTCATTCATGTTTAATTAATATTTAGGTTTGCCTTGCGTTATATTAAGAAATTTTATACATAAAAGTTATGTAAAGTTAAATTTTCTTTAAAAATATGTGTACACCTTTTCTTATAAAATTAATCGTTATTCATATATTGAAAAAATTTTAACTAACACTTAAATTCTACTTTAGGAATTTTTTTGTCGCTAAATTACGTGTCGTATCAAAGAATTGCATAGAACATAATTAATCGATATGTTTAATGTCTATATCTAGGTATTTTTATATTTTTTTAAATATGCAGATGTCTTAGAAGTATTTGATAAAAATACTCCCCCCCCTCCGCTGCTGCTTGATTTCTCCCAAAATCTAATCAACTCCAAGCGAAATGAATACAAGCTTAAATACAAATTTTTAAGTACGTAGGTAAGTCATTACCTAAGATCCTCCTCCTGAAATGGACGGTTTTAGTGGAATGCAAAAGAGTCGTGGACCATTATCTTAGGTTTGGACTAACGGAATCCAATCCAGTACTACCTAGAATGCATTGCTTGTATAAGATTTATAAATCAGTATTGCTATGCGACCCATTGTTTCTAGTATGAATACCTACTTGTCTGTCGTCCAAATGGTTGTTTAGTAAATTTATTAATCTCTCCTACCAACAATCCAACGTTTATTCACTGTTTTCGAGCGTTCCAATAGATCAAGCTTTAGTTTATTTAGTAGATGCTTTTAAAACAAAACCATTTGGGCGATGTAGAAGTTAATGAAATTAACCGAGTTGTGTACGAAATAAACCTTTTTCAAAATTTAGAATTTCTTAAATTAACAATGTTGTGTATGAAACAAACCTTTTTCAAAATTAACCATCAATTTTTCAAAGAAGAACATGGTATGACAATGGGCAATAGCTTATCTCCGTTATGACGAATCAATTCGTAAGTAAATCTGAAACACACTTAAAACGCGATTTGCCTTATTTTGCTAGAGTTTGGATTAGATACGTGGATGATGTGTTTACCATCCTTAATGCTAAAATTTGTATTATTGAGGACTTTGTAGAAACTTTAAATTCTAAATTTCCGAGAACCAAATAAACCTATAGAGGTAAATAAATGACACTCTCCAGTTTCTTGATACTCTGGTAACAAGAAATGTAGTAAACTAGATATAGGTATTTATATTAAGGAGAGTAGCACTAAAAGATGCATAACCAATGCCTCCAATCACAGTAGACAGCATATACCAGTTGCTTTTAATTTTTGGTTCACACATTGCTTAATTTTCCTATTTCAGATCAAAATTAAAATAAAGAATTGCGCTACAGAAGAAACAGAAACAAAGGATGTAAAATTATCAAACTCTCCTGTATATACAAAAAGGTCTATTTAAAATCTTTTCCAAAATTAATTTGAAAACAGTCACTGTTTCAGTTTGCACTCTTTTAGCCAATCCAAAAGATCAAGTGGATAAGCAGGATTGTGAACAAATATATGCAAATTAAACGACCTATCAAAATTCGCTTTAAAGAACATTTAGCTTGTATCAAATACAAACGTTGGGACAAGTCTGCCGTAGTCCTACATATGTTTGATAAAAATCATGTAGTAGATAAGACATCTTTAATCGAACGTGATTGATATGAAAGTTTAGAGATCTTGAAACACAAACAAATTCTAATTGACAATAATCATCCAGCACCTTTACGCTATTAGCACATTAACTTTCATTATATATATATATATATATATATATATATATATATATATATATATATATAATATAATATATATATATATATATATATATATATATATATATATATATATATATATATATATTAGAAACTTCTTAGTTCGTCCCACCCGACCGCTGATGATGTTAGCTTAGCTATTGAAACGCGTTCGGCGTTTTTTAATTTTTGTGTGGTACGTGGGGTATTTTGTTTGTTATGTTTTACTTAGTGATTAATTGTGATATGCATGAAAAGAGATTAAAGAATTTTTAGGTATATATCTATTCATAGGTGCTTTTATTAAAATTTCTTTTTTATTTTGATTTATTGAAAAAAGTCCTGCATTTAGAATGCACTAACTTTTGCGTAACGTAATTACCCTATTACATCAAACCTGATCTATTATAATTTTTTTTATCCCCACCGCTATAGACCCCTTTTTCAGGTTTACGTCGCGTAATCTCCATTAATATTCTCATGCTTTGTACTCGGGTTGAAAACAACACCACTATTATAGTTAAACAAATAATAATGATTCTATTTAAAATATTGGTTTTTTGTGGTGTATTTTTATATTTAAGTTACACAATCTAAACGTTACAGTTATCTTAGTCAGTAGTAATACTGTATTTCAAAATTTTTTAAGATAATTTTGTGAAATTTATTGAAGAACTGAAAACGCAAACATAAGCGTGCTATCAACATAATAGTTTGATTAACGTATAAAGCCAATTATGGAATACAATTTTAGTTAAGGATAATTAGATCATTAATAAATTAAATATTGTTAAAGTCGATGGCTAACAGTGAAAAATGTCATAAGGGTGTTCTGATTTGTCATCTTCAAGGCAGTTTAATAATATTTAAATTATTAATGATCTAGTTATTCTTTACTAAAATTCTATTCCATAATTGGCTTTATGCGTTTACCAAACTGTTATATTCACAGACTTCACAAAATTGTTTCATCATCCTTAACAATTTTAATGGATAATATTATTACAACTGACGAAGATAACTGTAAGTGTCATCGAAACGTTTAGATTGTATAACTTAAAGATAAAAATATACCATACAAAATCCAAAAAAAATACGTATTTTAAATATGTATAATAATGGTGAAAGTTTACATTTTCACATAGACAATCGTTCTATGTTTAAGTCATATTCAAACTTACTCATATAAAAAGGAGATTGTAACTCCTGTAGCATTATGTTGACTTTACTGACAGTAATGTTACTATTACTCAAATTAATTGCTTACTTACTTTGACTTTCCTATCAATAATTAAAAAATTAGAATTTATTTACAAGTCTGACATTTAATTACTCGTAAACCTCAAATCTGATCAAACGAATTGGCCGTCTAGTGGTAGGGACGTTGTGCTATTTGAATTAGATAGGCTGGATGAGGTTAAGTGTTGAATCATGTGGGGCCGGTAAAAAATTAAACTACTCTAATTAAAATTAACGAACTTTGCGCAATGGTGGTTCAGCCCGTTAATGTACTATTGTGGGAAAGAACCATCAACAAAACCCACGTTATTCATAAATAAGCAATTGCACAAGTACATTAATAAATCAAATAGCACAAAAAAAAAGCAATGAAAAGGTTAAATATACAGCAATACACCATTAAATCAGGTTAAAGTGCGTATAAAATTATAGCATTAAGAGAAAAATGAATAAAAAGCAGTTTAGTTACACCTAAACACATAAAGAAATCACATGTAGTCACACCCACAATTGTGTCATAAATAATCAGAATAGCAATCGTAATACCAAACATGTGGCCCTTTAAAACTATTCATGCCGGTCTTTAAGTAAATAAGGACATAAAACAATAAGGTAAATTACGGTACATATAAGAAACAACAACAGTAAAATTGCACAAGTGATAATATGATTAATGCAAGGACAAAAGAAAATAGCCAAGGAATTTACCCACACACAATTGTTTAGTGACTACTAAAGCACAAAATACATACGTAAAATTGCAACAAATTACATATGAAGAGAAATTAGTTCGCAGGCAAACAATTATACTTAACAAACTTACACAAAAAAAGTCATTAAGCAAAGCCTTACTGATATATAAGTTTGAGTGCATTAGAAAAATACAGCGCCCCTTTCTCATGTTACACATTCATCTATACTACAATAAAAACAATAAAAATAAAATTTGAGGTGTTTAATGGCCATCTGGACCCGGGTATACGTACACGCTCGGCAATTGCACATTACAATTAATAACCATGCTGATTCATACAAACACGAGAGATGGAGCCCTGTACTGTCTTTTATTTTAGCAGATTTCAGCATAATGAGCCCGCGTGCGAATGAGATACCTTTGCAAGGCACTGCTCGATTTTTAATAATAGAATTATTTTCTGCCAGCCTTAATTTATATAAAAATACCTACTTACACTTGAATTGATCATAGACACCACTTGTTAATACGCGGTTTAACTTTAAAAACGGGTGACTGTTATTTATAGATTAATATTTGAAAAACACATTGAAACTAACACCCGAAAGAAAAAACAAATTAGCGTTGGTTAATTCAAAGGAAAATGTACACGCAAGAAATATTTATACACGGAATGATTTACAATGGGAGTTTCTAATTAAAACAAATCAAAGCGTCCGGTCTAATCAAAATTTCACCAGCAACTGCCTTTACCTATGGTGTCCATTAACCATGTCTACCACTGAAAATCAACCCCCGTCTTTCAAAAGTGATGAAAAAAACAAGAAACGTTAATTTACGTTGGAACAGTTTTTACCACAAGAATATGCATACAACGACTTTCAAAAATTCGTTTAACCCTTACTCAAATATCAATTACGTAAAATACAGAAAATAAAATAACCAGAAAAAATTATCAAATTACGACTTAATATATAATAAAATATATCAAACACCGTTAGCCCTTCTATCGCGGTAACAATTGGGAATTGCACATGATTATTTTAATAATAAAATTTTCGCGGTCCGCTACCTACACACCATGATACCATATTTTCAAAAAAATGAACTTACAAGGAGTTTTTTACCGAACCAATTGAATAAATCACGTCGCATGTGCACAAAATTAGGTAATAATTAGTTCATTTTAATCCTATTTAAAACTGATCTAAAACAGTTATCGTCGGCATGAGTCACAATGTGTTCTTGAAAGTTTATCGCATTTACATACAAACTAAAAGCTTTCATTTCATTTCTAAAAGTTTCATTTACTATAAAACTAAATTGAAGAAATTTTCACATATATATATATATATATATATATATATATATATATATATATATATATATATATATATATATATATATAATACAATTGTCCGAAATTCAGCATGCATGTATTGCTATATTCGTTAATATTGAAGATAGAATGTCGGTTAAATGGGGAAAGTTTTAGAGAATTTTATGGCTATCATCATGGTAAAGTCAGATTTGAAGTAACTTTTTTGTTTTTGAAATAATTGAAGAAAACAAAAATTGTGCATTTTCTACTACCCCCTGTAGCTCTTTTATTTGAAGTCTGACAACATTTTGATTTGTACATTATTATGACACTTTTAAAGACAATTTTAAAAAAAGTACCAAAACTTATTTACAGTCATTCGTTTTTGAAATACATACACTAACTATTGTTTTTCATATGGACGCCATCTTGGATTTTTACATTATCGAATAATATTTTTTATCACCTTTTCAGCGATGTATCACGATGGATTAATAAATGAAAAATTTATACAATTAGATTCCTAATTATTGTAATTTCTAATAACTAAAATAAAAACATTACCGATAATAGTAACTATCATAAAACATGCTCCATATGTCCCCATCTACACTCCACACATTTTCTACATTTTCATATCATGTAACACATTGTAGAAGAGGTGTTAAAATCCACTATTCGATAATGTAAAAATCCAAATATCGTGCAAAAACAAAAGTTAGAAATGTATTAAATTTTGTAAGTAAAAACAGATAAATTAGCAAGGGTTTAAATTTTTGATAGTTGGAAGTAAATTCTCGTATCATCTGATACATCGCTAAAAAGGTGATAAAAAATACTATTCGATAATGTAAAAATCCAAGATGGCGTCCATATGAAAAACAATAGTTAGTGTATGTATTTCAAAAACAAATGACTGTAGATAAATTTTGGTACTTTTTTTAAAATTGTCCTTTAAAAGTGTCATAATAATGTACAAATCGAAATGTTGTCACACTTCAAATAAAACAGCTACAGGGGGTAGTAGAAAATGCACAATTTTTGTTTTCTTCAATTATTTCAAAAACAAAAAAAGTTACTTCAAATCTGACTTTACCATGATGATAGCCATACAATTCTCTAAAACTTTCCCCATTTAACCGACATTCTATCTTCAATATTAACGAATATAGCAAAACATGCATGCTGAATCTCGGACACACTGTGTATATATATATATATATATATATATATATATATATATATATATATATATATATATTTATTTATTGACAAATCTATTGAGGATGCAGTCAATCAATATAGTACCTTATTAGTTTAAAAACTCTTTGATTTAGTCAATCAAGCCTTCGAGCAAATTTATTCTCATCATCAAGACAACTATAAAGAATAATGTTAAAATTATGTAATAATTAATGTCGTGATGATTATAAAAAGTGGCAACAAGTAACAGGAGAATAATACTATTAACAATGAATAACTTCAAAACTTCAAATTGACAATATAACGAAAGAAAGTAATGTGATCTAGGATAAATTAAAAAAAAAGTGTTTATCGATATCTGATTTTTTGTTTAAAATGTTTCTACGGTTATCAATAATGCACACCACTTCTAAAAATAATCTCTTGGATAAAATATTTTCATGTTTTAGGATTTTAACATTATTATAGCTCATACAATGATGTTCGTTTATGACATGTGCAGCTAAGGCACAAGACTGGATTTTCCTTTCAGCGTTACTTTTATGAGATATTATTCTACCCGATAAATTCCTAGAAGTTTGTTCTATATAACATTTGTCACAATTAACGCAAGGGGTGGAGTACACAATATTAGACCCTTCTAAGGTTAATAAAGGAGATTTAATTTTTGTGTATAAACAAGAAAAAGTTTTAATACTTTTGATAGTAATTTTAACACGTTCCAAGTTTTTAAAAACTTTAATAAGTTTAGGAGTTAAATTAGGTGTAAATGGCAATGATGCGTAGGAAATATTGGTAGCTAGATTAGTATTAAGTTCATCATTAAGAATAATTTGATTTGGTGAAATAGAATTATTAAAAATTTGGGTAGTATTAAAAAGTATTCTATTAAGTAATTTTAATGGATAAGAATTTTTTATTAAAATTTCTTTTAATAAACATAAACCTTTGTGTCTAAAAATAGTGCGAGACAAGTTGACTACTCTTCTTTTTAAAGCAGTAATAAGATTTATTTATTATAAGTTTTGTTATGTACAGGGTGTCCCAACGATAGAGTAAAGTAAGTTTATGCTTAACTAGAATTATTTGTGTAAATATTGTATGGACCATGGGGTAGAAGTAAGAAGTGTGCATTTTTTTAAAATATTGGAAGTTATACAGGGTGTGCCAGAAAAGCAGGACGTGAAAAGTATGATTTTTTAAATAGAACACCCGTATTTGATTTTAGTTTTTAATTCTACGTGTCCATACAAACATATTTTGTCATACAAAGATTGGCTGAAAGTTTTAGTTCTTGAGATATTCGCGTTTAAAGATTATTATGGTCATTTTCGTGGGGTTGATGAATGGGCAATTGTTCCGTTATTTCACAATAAAAAAATTGATATTTCGTGTGAAAAATGAGTGATATTATACTAACGTTTGGAGTAGTATTTCTAATTTTCTCAACAGGGTGTTTGTTATAACCATTCAAATTTGAAAATTCTCAAATTAAAAAAAAATCAGTTTTTTTTAATTGCACACCCTATATAGTTTTATTTCATTTTATTCGGGATTAATAAATCTATCATTTTTGTCAAATATATCCTATATCTATCTTTAATAGTTTTCGAGTAATTTCGATTTTTCAACTAGCTACTTTATTTTCGATAACATTGCATTGCATGGATCTTGGTAGCCATGGAAAATAATAATTGCGTTACTAAGATACAAAGGTTTCCTACTTGTCAAAATAAACACATATTAAATTTGTCGTTTTCGCATTTAACTTGTTATCAATTCTTGTATCAATTATGGATTATTCGACAAATGAATTAATTGATATGATATACGTGTTGGGCGAGGCTGAAAAAACCCTTTATTGGCACAATGAATCTAAAAAATGAAATATCCTGAACGTCGAATACCTACTACTGTTGGCTTGGAAAATTTGATGGATAGATTTGATTCTAGCGGTAGTGTTAAATCCTTCAAACGTAAAGTTGTTAATAAAAGGGCAGCTAATGAAGAAAAGAACTTGAAATATTATTAAATATTTCATTTTGTAGATTCGTTGTGCCAATAAAGGGTTTTTCAGCCTCGCCCAACACGTATATCATATCAATTAATTCATTTGTCGAATAATCCATAATTGATACAAGAATTGATAACAAGTTAAATGCGAAAACGACAAATTTAATATGTGTTTATTTTGACAAGTAGGAAACCTTTGTATCTTAGTAACGCAATTATTATTTTCCATGGCTACCAAGATCCATGCAATGCAATGTTATCGAAAATAAAGTAGCTAGTGTGAAAAATCGAAATTACTCGAAAACTATCAAAGATAGATATAGGATATATTTGACAAAATGATAGATTTATTAATCCCGAATAAAATGAAATAAAATATATAGGGTGTGCAATTAAAAAAACTGATTTTTTAATTTGAGAATTTTCAAATTTGAATGGTTATAACAAACACCCTGTTGAGAAAATTAGAAATACTACTCGGCCTAAACGTTAGTATAATATCACTCATTTTCACACGAAATATCAATTTTTTTATTGTGAAATAACGGAACAATTGCCCATTCATCAACCCCACGAAAATGACCATAATAATCTTTAAACGCGAATACTCAAGAACTAAAACTTTCAGCCAATATTTTGTATGACAAAATATGTTTGTATGGACACGTAGAATTAAAACTAAAATCAAATACGGGGTGTTCTATTTAAAAAATCATACTTTTCACGTCCTGCTTTTCTGGCACACCTGTATAACTTCCAATATTTTAAAAAAATGCACACTTCTTACCTCTATCCCATGGTCCATACAATATTTACACAAATAATTCTAGTTAAGCATAAACTTACTTTACTCTATCGTTGGGACACCCTGTACAAGTCGTAGATTCAAATCCTACTCGAGGCAAAACTTTTTATTCATGTATTTAATAAAATTAATAATAATTTATAGTAATAAGATTTGTTTTCGTATGATATGATAAATCTGTTAAGAGAGGTACTATTACGGTACCATTCTATGCGTAGTGTGTTATTAGAATCTCTATGAACAATCGTATCTAAAAATGGGATACAATTATTTGTCTCTTTCACATGTAAATTGTATGTGTTCATTGTATACGTTAAAAATTGATAAACAATAGTCAATATTATTTTCAGGAACAGATAAATTAAATCATCAACATAACGTTTAACGAAAGGAAGATTCAAAGAAATTTTTTCTTTGCAAAAATAAATTAAGTCGTCCATTACATAGTTACATAAAATTGGGGTACCAAAAATTTGTTTATAATAACATTTATCAAAAAATTAAAACGTTTGAGTCGAAAACAAAGTTAAGAATATTTTTGAATGTATTTAAATCCGACGTTCAAGGATTTTTAATTTTAAGCCAATGTTTCTAAATACTATTTAAAATAACATGTAATGGTAAGTTACTAAAAAGAATTACATCGAAACTGATTAATATATAACCCTGTGGAAGTTTAAAACGATTAATAAAAAAACTGAAACAAGAACAATCTTTAATGAAAAATTCATTATTAGTATTATATGAATCGTTGTTAAAAATTTTGCTAAGTTACCTTTAGGTGAGTTAATCGAATAGGCAATTGGTCTCATAGATAGATTAGCTTTATGTATTTTTGATTAGCTCACTTAATGGTAATTTAGCAACATTTTTAACAACGATACCTATTAACTGATTTATATAATACTAATAATGATTTTTTATTAAAGATTCTGTTTCTTTCAGTTCTTTTATTAATGATTTTAAACTTCCACAGGGTTATATATTAATCAGTTTCGACGTAATATCTCTTTTTACTAACTTACCATTACACGTTATTTTGAATAGTATTGAGAAACATTGGTTTAATATTAAGAATCATTGCACGTTGGATTTAAATACATTCAAAAATATTCTTAACTTTGTTTTCGACTCAAACGTTTTAGTTTTTGGTAATTGTTATTATAAACAAATTTTTGGCACCCCAATGGGATCGTCCATTTCGCCAATTTTATGTAACTATGTAATCAATGGACGACTTAATTCATTTTTTGATAAGAAAAAATTTCTTATAATCTTCCTTTCGTTAAACGTTATGTGTTATGTGTTATGTTTAATTCTATCTGTTCCTGAAAATAATATTGATTACGGTTTATCAATTTTTAACTAATATAATGAACACCTACAATTTACATGTGAAAGAGCGACAAATAATTGTATCCCGTTCTTAGATATGATTGTTCATAGAGATTCTAATAACACTCTACGCACAGAATGGTACCGTAAAAAAAATCTTTAGTAACAGATTTATTAGTTTTTATTCAAAGCATCCATATCATATGAAAACAAATGTTATTACTGCTTTAAAAAGAAGAGTAATCAACTTGTTTCACCCTATTTTTAGACCCAAAGGTTTATGTTTATTAAAAGAAATGTTATTAAAAAATTCTTATCCATTAAAATTACTAATATAATACTTTTTAACATTACCCAAATTTTTAATAATTCTATTTCACCAAATCAAATTATTCCTAATGAAGAACTTAATACTAATCTGGCTACAAATATTTCCTACGCGTCATTGCCATTTATCCCTAATTTAACTCCTAAACTTATTAAAGTTTTTAAAAACTTGGAAGGTGTTAAAATTACTATCAGAAATATTAAAACTATTTCTTATTTATACACAAAAATTAAATTACCTTTATTAACCTTAGAACGGTCTAATATTGCGTACTCAATCCCTTGCGTTAATTGTGATAAATGTTATATAGGAGAAACTTCTAGGAATTTATCGGGTAGAATAATATCTCAAAAAAGTGACGCTAAAAGGAAATTCCAATCTTGTACCTTAGCTGAACATGTTATAAACGAACATCATTGCATGAACTATAATAATGTTAAAATCCTAAAACAAGAAAATATTTTATCCAAGAGCTTATTTCTAGAAATGGTGTGTATTAATAACTGTATCGATAAACTTAGTAACACCTACAGCTATATTCTTTCGTTTGAAACTAAACCAGATTATAGTTTAACTTTTCTTTATTTTCCCTTAATGGTCAATCGTTTTAATATCAGTTAGTGTTAATATATATATATATATATATATATATATATATATATATATATATATATATATATATATATATATATATATATATATTTAATTTATCCTAAACCACATTACTTTCTTTCGTTGTATTGTCAATTTGAAGTTTTGAAGTTGTTGTTAATAGTATTACTCTTCTTTTACTTTTTGTCACATTTTTTAATAATCCTCACGATAGTAAGTTTAACATTAATTATTACATAATTTTAACATTATTCTTTGTAGATGTCTTGATGATGAGCATAAATTTTCTCGGAAGCTTGACTAAAAATAATGTCCTATATTGATTCCTCAATATATTTATCTAATATATATATATATATATATATATATATATATATATATATATATATATATATATATATATATATATATATATATGTTATATGTTACATTAAATTAATAAAAAAATTGTAGTTTTTGAAATGGATGTAAATTATTAGCGACCTGTGGATTTCAATTCAATCTTTAGAAATAAAAAGCTAAAAGTAAGATAATGAGTTAGAGAACGTTTAATAAAATAGTTCTTTTCCAATTACATACAGGATTACATCTTATTTTGAGACGTGTAAATTTAAACGTTAGCTGTAGGTGTATATCCATAGAATGACGTCATATGTGTGGGTTTGGTAGATTGCGGCACCCGTTAAATCAAGTAAACAGGGCGAGAGAAAATGCCGCGAACTAGGGAAAAGTGGGATGATGGAAATGGGAAAGCGCTGAGGGATGATACGATCCGAGAGTGACGGTGGAGAAGATGTTTACTCGAAGCGCAAGACGAACGGTCAGATTAACTTGATGCACGAGAAAAACGACGTAGTCATCCTACTACAAGTTGTTTCGTAATTTTCATTTCAATTTTATATTTTTGACGTTTCTCTATTTATGTTGAAAAATTCTTTGTATTCTATTAATTATGCTACAAACATTTCAAAACACTTTAAAGTATATATTTTTATCTGTTTTATTATAACTCTCCCAGAAGCAACCGTGCTATAATATAATACTTGTATAGGTTGAGTATTCGAATATTTTTATTAATAATAATAACATATTGAATAAAATTTTAACCAAATTTGTTTCTGTCTAATAGTTACGTATAGACCAATTTTTTTTGCAAAACTAAACATTTACTCTGTTGATTCACTGCCTTATAAACATAAATTTGTAAGAAATTGTGTATTAATAACAATGTATGACTTTCATGTCTTCATTTTCCGATATGATTAGTTTATAACAACAAGGAAATCTCCGCATATTAACTGTTATAATTTCTTTTCATTAGATCTGCTAAACTACGTTAATAAAATATGTCCGGTTACTTGTTATTTTTTTATTAAGAAATGCTCCAAACAAGTCTTACTATACGGATGTCCCACTCAGGTCGGCTAGCGGTAACATCTTGATAACAGGTTATCGCAGAGCTTTGGGAAAAAATCTTAATAAAACAAGACATGAAAAATAGCTGAAAATAATTTTCAAGTTCGTGAGATGAGCGCTAGGGGTCGTAATAGGTACATTACATTACAACATGTAGTTTATAAAATGTATCATGTTAAAGAACCACAAAAGCGTACATTTGCCTTTCAAAAAACAATAACTTTAGTTTGCTTTAACCAAAACTACCAAACTGTCTCCCTCATTAACTGCGCTTTAGAATATTGTTCTGCACTACTTATATAGCTAGATAGAGAGGGCTTTATAAAAAACCTGTAATTTTTGCGGTTCTTCTCAAAATGGTCCAAATTAACCGATGTTATATTTTCAACATAAACAAAAAGACGACTAAACGCTGCATAATTTGCTAAACATTGTATTTTTCTCAAACTAAAGGCATTTACAAAAGACTGACAAGATGTGCTTAGTTTGCAAATATGAAAGCGTATTTTCATGTTATCTACCTAGCCATGGAATAAAAAAATGAGAATGTCAAACAAATTATTACAAAATTGCTGTCACTGTTAGAAGTACATGTGTTAAATTGTGTTTAGTTTGTGCCGTTTACAGAGATTCGAGACAGTCTATTTGTCGATAAAATGAATCAAACTAACTTTAACATCGCAGCGTAACAAAATTCCTGACAAAAGAAGGCAGTGGTCCAAAAGTAATTCATGAAAGGATGGTTGCTGTATATGGGGAAGATGCACCATCTTATTTTCAAGTAAAATATTGGTCTATACTCTTTCGATGGGGTCGAGGATCAATCAATGATGAACCAAAGTCCGGACGACCCGTTGATACTCGAACTGAAGACATTACGCGAAAATTCGAAAATTTGGTACTGAAAGATCGGCGTGTAATAATCTCTGTCATTGCCAATGAACGCGATATATCCGAAACAAGTGTCCTCTAAATTTTGCATGACGATTTGGGTATGAAGAAAGTGTCGCTTAGTATTTTATTGATTTCCAATAAATCATTTAATAATTATCAATAAAAAATAATTTTTATTTCCCAGCTTTAGAGCCCTATAGTTCGTTGACGATGAGCTTAAGGCAAAAATTTTATATAAAGTACCATAATTATTTTGAGTCTCTACATTATTTGCCAAGCTTTTGAAACGGACGAATGATGACATTTTCCTAATTGTCATAACTTATTTCGTTTTTGAGATATGGGACGTCGTGATATTATATTTACAGAAGTACAGATTTCACAATTGTTTAAAATATATCGAGTATTATACATAAGTATGGTGTTATAGATAAGTTTAGTTGATATCTCAGAATTAACATGCAGTTAGCATGCAGTTGGTAACGCCATCTAATAATTTAAAACTGGACAAACCAGCCAAGATGCTAACAAGCAAATTATTCAACAAACAAATCTCGCACACACATTTAAGTAAAGGTAAACGTAAACGTAAACGTAAACGTAAACGTAAACGTAAACGTAAACGTAAACGTAAACGTAAACGTAAACGTAAACGTAAACGTAAACGTAAACGTAAACGTAAACGTAAACGTAAACGTAAACGTAAACGTAAACGTAAACGTAAACGTAAACGTAAACGTAAACGTAAACGTAAACGTAAACGTAAACGTAAACGTAAACGTAAACGTAAACGTAAACGTAAACGTAAACGTAAACGTAAACGTAAACGTAAACGTAAACGTAAACGTAAACGTAAACGTAAACGTAAACGTAAACGTAAACGTAAACGTAAACGTAAACGTAAACGTAAACGTAAACGTACACGTAAACGGCGAACGCAAACGGCGAACGCAAACGGCGAACGCAAACTACGAACGCAAACCACAAACGCAAACGGCAAACGCAACCGGCAAACGCAACCGGCAAACGCAACCGGCAAGCGCAAACGGCAAACGCAAACGGCAAACGCAAAACGCAAAATTATTCCGACCAAGAATCGGAGTGCTTTCAATCCTCCACTAGTTCATGGGCAATATTTTCTATATTTGCACTGAATTAAAGCCCCCCAGTTCTAATTGCTCTACAGCGTTGGGAAATACACGTTACAAGCTATACCGGGGAGACTAAAACCCAGTATAGTGTATTTAATGTATACTGTGTTGCTAGCGAGGAAAAGGTGAAAAACAGAGAATCTGGATAAGTGAGGGTAGAATTTAATTAAACTTATTATTGACGGCATGAACTTTTCTTAAAGTAAGTCCTAAAAATTAAAAAATGGAACAAGGAAAGCCGTAAGAAATTTAATTACTAGGTATACAACATAAACGTATTCCATATTCATTCAATTTTAATTTAAATAAAACGCTAAAGTTTTCCATTCAAATAAAAATAATAAAGGTATGCAGAAAAGATAAATAAATCAGTTCATGTAAGTCAAATAAAACGGTAGTATTTCAATTTATGTCGCTTGGCCCGGTTAAAACGATAGCAATTAATTTCTCCAAACATAAATTAAACCGTGTGAAACAGCGTACGACCTTCTAACCTCTAAGTAGAAATTAAAAGAAATGAAATAATACATTAGGATAATTATTATGCAATTACATAATACGTTTATACTCGGCATCGTATTAAACTCATTAATTATCTCCATAAAATAAGTTTACACATTTTTATATAAAGTTTATCGTGGTTCAGATACTGAAAAACAGAACTTTTAAATTCCACCTTAGGAATTTTTTGCAAATTATGTGTCTTATGAAAAACACGCACACACACCACACACACGCGCACGTACATACACCCACGCCCACACCCACGTTCACACTCATACCCACACCCATATCCACACCCATACGCACACCCACACCCATATCCATACCGACACCCTCATCCACACCTACAACCACACCCATACCTACGCCCACACCCATACCTATACCCATACGCACACCCATACACACACTCAAACCTACACCGATACCCACACCCATACCCACAACCATACCCACACCCATACACACACCCATACCCACTCCCAGATCCACACCCATATCCACACCCATACCCACACCCATACCCACACCCATAGCCACACCCACACCCATACCCACACTCATACCCACACCCACACCCATACCCACACCCATACCCATACTACGCCCATACCCAAGCCCACTCCCACACCCATACCCACACCCACTCCCAGAGAGAGAATGGTCATGGTCGGTCTAAGCGAAACTTTATCCAATGTCGTCGTAATATGAAGTAATAAGGTAATAATTTTGCGATAGTGAAAGAATGTGGATCATAACTTTCTACACCTACATTTGCATGTGTAGGTGGATAGGTAAAAAGAAAGGAAGATAGGTTGCATGAAGTTTTACTGCAGAAAAACGGCCACGAAGAATTAATGCCTAAATAAAATGCTATCTTCGGGTGTGCGTAACGATTCAACCGCATATGCGGCCTCGCGTTCTCTACTTCTATAAAATTCTATTAATCCTCAACTGCAATTCAAAATCAAATGAAAACGTTAACACAAATGTTCTACCTTCAAAACGAAAGACAAATCTACACTATGTTAATCTGCAATAATTTATAGTCTGTAGAACACAACTACAACAGACACAAACGTACATCGTTTACAAAAATCCTATACATTACTTACACGCATTAGCAGTCGACTAACGATAAAAACAAGCGAAAGTACAGAGTTAATTTCAACCGTTTAGAGCACAAGCACTGCATAATTGGAACAAAATTCCACACTAACTAGATAACTACGTATAAATTAAAAGTATAGTTTAATATAGTAATACTAACCTTGTAGATAAGTTAAAAACTTTATTAAGAAAGACTAAGCAGTTTAGTTGGTTATAATTGAGCTTTCACTTCGGCAGAAATAGTCTTATAACTGTCCATATAGTATAAATTGGACACAGAAAACCTTCACCGTAGAATTCTATGGGGAAGGTTTTAGTATCTAATTTATACATTTGAGAAATGATCTTATTAATACCTTTGGTTTTTTCATACGGCCCAGTGTTGCCCCCAAGTTTATGGAGAGCACCCAAACCACCAAACAGTCTTTGAGCTCTTTGAGAAAAATTCTAAAAAAATATGTATAATGCATGTACAGATAAGGAGCATCTAGGACTAATTGTTTATCACGTTGTATGGAAGAGTTTTCTACACATAATTACCCAAATTGGCATATGTTGAAGAATTAGCACAAAAAATGAACGATGGTTCATTTCTTCATTAATTACATTTTACTAACAAAATCCCATTGTATTTTAGGGAGCATATATAAATGCAGAGAAAATGTAAAACGTGTTTGTAGAAAGCCTTCCAAATAGGCAGTACTGGAAAAATCGTTTTGCAATGGCATCTACTCTCGCTGTCTTCTCGTTTTAAATCATGAATCTCTAGATGGCGTTAATAAAATGTATTAAAAGACCTGTACCAGACAGACATCTGATTTATTGAAAGTCCAACTTAGCATTGGATAGGTCTCGTTAAATATACTAATACTGACATCTTACAAAATACATCTGTTACAGCCTTGAGAAGGGTCCACCTAAAATTCGTAACTAGTCTTTTCAACGGCAATTACAATTGATAATAAAGTTAACTGAGCCATTTCCCTATTGTTTGGGGCATACGCGAATTTGATCTGTAATTTCGGTAACGTAACGTTTCGGATGTATACATTCAGAAATTTAGATTGATTGGTTGCTATACTACTGATTTTCTTAGTTGATCTTTGAAACCGTTAGTATTTGTTTCGGGCACAATTCATAGTCAATAATATAACCAAAAACATGCGACTAAGTGGTTAGATACGTACTTGATCTTTTGTTTCTACATATATTGCACGAAACAACCCCATATTTAGGACAAATAATTTAAATCGGTGGTGTACTTACTGTAAATCACGTAATACCGGTGGACTGCCGTAAATGATCCGAAAGCAACTGACCGATCGCAATTTACAGAAAATCAATTAACCGAAACATCAATTATCCGAACTAGCAATTTGCCGAAAAGCAAATATCCGAAACCAACACTTAGGAGTTGATATGGTAGCGTCAGCATAACTGTAGTTTTTTACTATACAAGTTTGACGTATTTACCTATACTACATTTTGGTTAAGTAACGCAACAATTTACATTTGTTAACAATATTAATATATTCATATTGATATCGACATACACAAAGTTATGAAAGTTAGTAATACAGCTACGGCAAATAAGTGCATTTTTAGATCGGTACACATCATAACCAGAAAGGTGATAGTTTCATCATCATTTCAAAAGGGCATTAGACATTAGATCAATTGCTTTCGGTTGTTTATTTTGTGGTAAATTGCTAGTTCGGTCAATCGATTTTCAGTAAATTGTGTTTGGTGAATTTCTTTCATTAAAATGAGTTCGGTTAATTTACCTAGAACCAAAACCGGTTAAGAACTCATAATTTTATGAATTTGTATGAAAATGTAAAGTTTCACGATTATCACACACAATAAAATACTTAACTTTTTTGGGTTTATTAACGGTGTATTTTAAATTACACAATCTAAACGTTTCGATAACACAGTTATTTTCGTCAGTAGCAATATCTATTAAAATTGTTAAAGATGTTGAAAACTTGAAAAATTAAAACATAATGATCAGCCTGCTACAGGGACGTTCCGAAGAGAAAATTTTGGGGGGCAGGATTGTCGTGATTTGGCCAACTTTTACGAAAAATGACCAACTGATAAATAACAAAATACAAAAAAATATGTACATTTATTAAATCGAAAACACACTCTTATTCTTCGTTCCTTCATTGCAGCCCACGGATTGATGATATCTTTCATTTTAATTTCGTCTACAATGTCCTTTTCAAAATGTAGAAGCATTAATGAATCCAGACGTTCGTTGGACATTCTCGAACGTAATGCGGTTTTCACATATTTCAGAGAACTGAAAGCCCTCTCATTTGTGCAAACCGAATATCCCGCTGTTGAAATAAACTGGATACACTTGAATGCGAGGGGTAACAATGCTTTCCTTTGTGCAGCTATTCTCATGAGGTTTTGAAAATCGTTCACTTCATCACCTTCACAGATTGCGAATAAAATTTCAAGCTCAGCATGGAGAGCATAGCAATCGGGTCTATTATATGGGGGGAACGAGCCCACGAGTTTCTCAACCGTCTCTTCATTCAAATTACTTGGCGACAGTGGGAAAGTAACAATAGCTGTTATAGGTTGTAATGTAACCCCGATTGTTTTCAAATTCTTGTCGAGAAATTCCACGATCGTATCCAGTACGACGTAGAATTCTTTTCGATAGAACTCGGTAATATCCAGACGCGCCTCATTTTCTGGATTGTCATCCAATCGCCTGGGCTTCAACCTCCTCCGATGTGTTCTATTGAAATCCTCATCAGGGTTCACATCCATGCTTTGGGCAAAAGATTTTGCGCTGCTTATCAAGTTATTGACTTCATTCTGTGAGTTTGATCTGATGGTTCGGAAAACTGTGATTACCGCTTCAATCTCCTTCATTGCGTCCAAGATATTCAAAGTATCACTCTCGAGAATTTTTGGCACCACTTTTAATTTCATGAATACTGTCTTTGAAAACATCAGGAACGATATGAAATCGAAATGCAGAATCCGTTTCAACAAACCAGATGCTTTCGCTTTGACTTTTTTATCTTCATCGCTCTCACAGAAGTCGGCTAGAATTTCTGCAATTTTTTCGAACGCAATGTTCATAGCGGCGATTGTCTAGAAATAAACGTGTTAGTGTTGTTTGATCAATTGTGATGAACACATATTCTTACCTCAGCTCTGGCTGTCCAGCGAGGTTTTGAGAGATTCTTGAGGGTCAGACAGTTCTCGAGCTCCTCTAGTTTGATTGATAACGAATTCGACCTTTTCACGCTCGAATGGAAAAATACGTAAATTTCTCCCAATATGTTGAAAAACTCCTGTAGGAGACTGCTCCGTTCATACGCATGATCTATAGCTGTATTCGTTCTATGTGCTTGACACGGGATGTACGGTATTTTACGGTGTAGGAGCTCGGATACTTTCTGCTGCGCACCGTTGAAATCCCCAGACATGGCCGATGCGTAGTCATAAGACTGGAACGCTAATTTGTCAGTATCGATGCCATTCTTATTTAGTATGTCCAAGATATCTGCTGCAGTCCCGGCACCAGTTTTTGCAGTAGCTTCTGTGATACTCAACAAACGCTCTCTTGGAACACCACAATCATCGACTACTGACTACTGACAAAATTTCCTTATTGGAGACATCGGGTGTATGGTCTGCCATAACCGTGAAAAAGTTGCATTTTTCAATTTCCGTCAGAACTTTGGTTCTGACCGAATTCCCCAAAATATCGATGAACTCGTTCTGTGATTTGATGCCGAGATAAGTTGATTGATATTTTCTGGATTTCTTCTCATCGAGCCACTTCTTCAATAACAGGTTGTGTCGAGAAATTAACTAGACAAACTGGTTGAAATTTGAGTTTTCGTAGTCATCTCCCCGGAACGCGATGCCTTGTCGTCCAAGCGTTCTTGAAATGTCAAAAAGAATATTGATGATTTACGTATTAAATCGTAGCTGTCGTTCCTCTTCCACTATTTGTAGCCGCATATTTTTGCTAAGCAGTATATCGATATGTCCAGATTTGTGTAGGAAGTTGCTATAATCAGTGAGAGCACTTTTGTGGGACTTCGACGAAAAGTGTACACTGAGTTTTCTTTTTTCTTAGTGCCACTACTCTTCATTTTTCCCCAACTCTTGACTCCATCCAATGTCCAACAATTTTCGGATTTATCTCTGCCGGGTCCATCAGGAAATAGGCAGCATATGAAGCAAAATGCTGTATTCTTCGCCGTGCTGTACTCCAGATGATTGAACTGCTTATACCATCGCGCATTAAATCTATGACCTGTGTGATCTTTAGGAAACACATACAACATAGGTTGATGTGGTCCCAATTCAACTAGATACTTCCGCTGAGAATTGCACATAATTTTTCCTCGCAAACCCGGATCGTGAGAAACTATATCAGAAGACTCTGTTGCGAATGATGATGGAACTGGTTCAGATTCTCGTTCCACTTCTTCAATATGTAGTTTGCAACTGTCCAATACTTCACTGCAAGGATCTTTGATGTTGGAGACCAGGTTGAAAATTTCCAGTATCGAGATATAATTATCAACGGTATCAGTTTAATTTAGATGGCTTATCATTTTCTTTGTGGAGTCGAATGAATCACACAATTACAAGAATTGCCCATAGCACTGAGCCCAAGATTGCCGGTTTTTGTCACTTTCTTCATCCAGTTTGCTCGCCTGCTCGCTTGTTTCTGTCATCTCTTCTTGATCAGACTCAAGAATTACATTGAAGTCTAGAATTGAGTAAATTAGTATATGCTGAATTTCAATAGCAATAATATTTGCACCTGAGCTAGTTGCAAGTGTGTTTATCCCTGGCAAATTTGACGTGAGGTTTAATTGCTTCGTACTATCCGATAACAGTGGAACTACAACAACGTTTACAATATTATTTTTTCATTTATCATAAACACCTCTTATTTGCTTATATTTACCTTTCTCTGTAGATACATTTTCATGTGAAACTTCATAACTCATGTTTTCAACTTTTAATTGAGTATTGTTCTCAGTTTCAGAAAGATCAGTTCTTTTCCTCTTAGAGCAATGGTCTATTGCTACATCGCTCCGTTGGTCAACTGCATCTCCTGAGTTATCTTGAATATTTCCATTAAATGAATATAATTTCAAAATTTTAAACAATTATACAAAAATAATTGAGCAAATGAATATGTTCAGCTACAATCAGTAACCCACCAACCCTCAACGACAGTTGAATTTCCAGAACCAGAAGCGCGATGTTGTTGCACCAGGGATGCTTGCACGAAAGGATTTTTAGGAATTCCAAGCCGGTTCACCTTCACAACCCTGCTGTTTTTTTTGCTTCGTGCATTGATTTATAGTCATTATTGAAAACAGCACTACACTGAGTGCACTGTACTTTAAATCGCTTCCTCATATCGCTACTAACAGGCTACCCTCTACAACAATAATAGATTTATGACATAGGTAGGGCACAGCTTACGCATAATAGATATTTATGTATTAAGGGCATAATCTACAATGTTTTATTTTATTTTGCACCAGAAACTGGAACAAAATTTTAAAAAGATTTAGTATTTTCGGCAAGTTTTTAAATGCAAATGCAGTGAAATAAAGTCGACAGTAGGCTAATTTGTTGTTACTAAGATACTGTGATATTGCTAAATTGTTGCTAAGGTACTGTTTGTTTGTAAATAATTTGCATTCTAAAATGGAAGGTGAAAACGCAAAGACTAATTTGTTGTTACTAAGATACTGTGATATTGCTATTAATATTATTATTGTTAAATTAATAAAGGTTGTATAGTAAAGTTGTTGTTTCAATAATTCTTTCAACTTACGTGAAATATCATGTCATGGGTCAGCTGTCAATCATGCTGCTTAGCAACAGTGACATTTCCGTGCTATAAAGACCACATTACGCCCGCATTTGGAGGCGTATAAAGAACATTATGGTGGCAAAATAAAATAAAAGTATGTATAGTTATCCTACCTTGAGGTCGAGTTAAATACCATGAACCAAAACGAGATTAAAGGGCAAGCGCAACAGTTTCGCAATAACTATCGGTGTCTCTGATGTCTCTGTCGCTACGCGCTCTCAGTAAGCGGAGCACTCCCTTTCCCTTGCACTCCCTTGCACAACTGATGGTGATGGCGTTCGTATAAGTGCGCATCTATGAGTTGCGACTGGGAGGGGGAGCGACGGCAGGCACATTCCCGCTTCCCGCTTCCCGCCCACATGCCTGCGGCCGACTGGCCGGCCAACTTTTCATCCGGAGCGCGCGCTGAGTCCAACTTTTCGAGTCCCTGGCCTGCTATTAATATTTCAGTTTGAGAAACGTATAAAGCTAACTATAGAATCAAATTTTAGTAATGAATAACTAGGTCATTAAAAATTAAATATTGTTAAACAGTCTTAAAGATGACAAATCAGTACATTTTTTAACGGCGAAGACTAACAATGAAAAATGTCAGCCAAAAAAGACATTTAACAAAATTTAATCAAGTTATGATGTAATTGTGAAGTTCTGAAAAACTTAAATTTGAAAATGATAGACGCATTCACAAATATAAACATGCCATCAAATAAAATAATCCAGTTAAATCTAACAAGGAGATATCTTTATCAGCGTTACAAAATACACCTAAAAAACCGTCAGTATGGTATAGATATATAGATGGCACATTTGTCATTTGGAGACATGGAGAAGAGGCACTGCATGAGTTTTTGGTTTTTATAAATGGTACACATCCTAGTATTCAGTTTACCATAGAAAAAA
Organism: Vesta saturnalis; assembly: GCA_036346205.1. Classification (NCBI taxonomy): domain Eukaryota; kingdom Metazoa; phylum Arthropoda; class Insecta; order Coleoptera; family Lampyridae; genus Vesta; species Vesta saturnalis. The sequence goes on along the minus strand of JARFJB010002228.1, from coordinate 115,628 downwards.
AACTAATCGAAGTTTACTATTTCTTGACATACTAATATCTAAAAATAATAATTCACTATCTTTTAAGGTTTACGGAAAGCCGACACACACTGTGTAATTAAATCTTTAGTAGATCGAGCAAAAAGAATTTGTGACCCTGAATTTTTGAAGGATGATAATGGATATTCACTTACAGATATTAATAATGTTATTACACCTTCTAGACATAACCTTAAAGAAAAACCAGTTCTTAATGTTGGTACTGCTTTTCTTCCTTTTATAGCTAATGTTACAGATAGAATTGAAAAAATCCTAATTAAATATGGCATTAGGACTATTTTTAAACCGACAAGAAAAATTCACGAACATTTAAGATCACCTAAAGATGTCTCAAACCTATTAACATCTTCCGGGGTGTACAAATTATCTTGTTCATGTGGAAAAGTATATACATTGGAACCACAAAACGTAGGTTTGGTACAAGACGTAAAGAACATATGAGATTTTGTAGATTAGGTCAACCAGAGAAGTCTACGGTGGCTGACCATGCCTTGAATAATCTAAATCATGACATTCAATTTGACAATATGGAAATATTGTCAAGATAAACTCATTATTATGTTCCTTTACAACGTGAAGCTATTGAGATATATAAACACCCTAATAATTTTAATACGCAAGAAGAGGATCTCCGTTTAAATAGGTTTTGGCATCGTGCAATTAAAAAAGGGCCTAACGATACGTCTTGATTTTGATTTTAATTTTGACTTTTGGTATGTCTAGTTTTTTTTGCTGTTTTTCTTAGACCTTGAAGCAAATGCTTTACCAATTATATGTTAAATTACCACAGCACTATAGTTTATCATAAGTAGTTCAAATTAAGATTAAAATCAAAAAATTACAGAAAAACGTTCTGCATTATACTTTTCATTATTAATAACACTTGTCATTATTGATAAAGATATCTCTTTGTTAGATTTAACTGAATTATTTTATTTGATGTCATGTTTATATTAGTGAATGCTTCTATCATTTTGAAATTGAAGTTTTTCACAACTTTACACTTACATCATAACTTGATTAAATTTTGTAAAATGTGTTTTTTGGCTGACATTTTTCATTGTTAGCCTTCGCCGTTAGAGAGTGTTCTGATTTGTCATCTTTAAGACTGTTTAACAATATTTAATTTTTAATGACCTAGTTATTCTTAACTAAAATTTAATTCTATACTTGGCTTTATACGTTTCTCAAACTGCAATATTAATAGCAGGCTGAACTTTATGTTTTAATTTTTCAACACAAAATTGTTTTCAACATCATTAACACTTTTAATAGATATTACTACTGACGAAGATAACTCTAAGTGTTATCGAAACGTTTAGATTGTAATTTAAAATACACCATTAAAAAATCCAAAAAAGATAAGTATTTTATTACAAATTTGTAAATTTACTAATTTTGAATCATTTCGTTTTCAAATTTTCGTCTTTCGAACATTATTCTCCGTGCTTAGTTACTAATTCTTTCTTATACTTAAGTGTAAGACACCTTGGGAATGTTATATTTATATGTTATTGAGGTGTAGATATCAATTATTTGTATATATTGTGGAAAACTCTAATATTCATCAGTGTTCTTGATTGAATTGTATCTCTAGTAATTATTGAAGTGAATATATTGAATATGTTATAAATGTAGATACCATTTTTGACATAAGTTTGATAAATAATTAGTTTTTTACATTTTAATTTGTAGTGAAAGGTATTTCAGTATTTAAGAATTAAACATAATTTTACTAATATATACTTAATGTGGTCTATTCATTTTAGATGTTATTTAAAGAAATATGGATCAAGTCTCACCATCGGCGTCAGGTGCGCACAGTTCTGCGAATAAAAAACTAAGTTAGTATTGGTTTCTAATGTCTCGTAATTTAAATAGTATTTGTTCTGAATCACCCATTTTCAAAGCACCAAACTGACAATTTTAAATAACCTTAATCAACAAATACCTTAGACATGGTACAATAAAAGGAGGTATTCCCATGCGTGATGACGTAATTGGGAACATAAAGATTAATCTACATTTCATACACTATGTTGGTGTACGTTATGGTACAATGAATAATTAAGTTTAAATTAACCTTTATGTTCTCAATTACATCACAATATACGCATGGGATTACCTTCTTTTATTTTATCACATGACAATATAATATAATTTCTAGAACTTGTAGTCAAGGGTAGTAGCAAAAAAAAAAAATACATTTAGGTTTCATCATACTTATTTTATTTATTTCATAAGTACAATGATGATTATTTAATTAAACACAAAGTAAGCTTACATATGTAAAACACAAGAAAGGCTTCATAAAAAACCAAACAAAACTTGTATCGTTCATAAATTATCTGATAAGAGATAATATATACAATCACAAAACATCAAACTGTAACGATAAATAACAAAAGAATACACTGACCTACTCAGTCTTAATTATTTTGATAAGACTTCTTTTAAAAATGATTTGGATATTACAACATATCTAAATCTGGATGTTTAATAACTAAATTGTTAAATAATATGAAAAAAAAATTTAAAGAGCAATATTAACATCTGTTAGTGTTACAACTCGGAATATTAAAAAACTAAAACGAGCGAACATTGTGGACATGAAGTGATAAATATTTCAGTAAATCAGTACGATCCATTCTTGAATTAATGATTATAAAAACATCAAAACGGGTACGTTTCTTCTTCTATACGAATTACTCCTGCAACCTTCCGCAGAGCGTCAGTTGGAGTATCAAAAGCACTTGGTGTATTATTGACCTTAAAAAATACGTAAACGTAAAAAGTAATTTTGAACTACCTATAATCCCTGAATGTCCTTTTTAGAATACGGTAAACAGATAGTTGAAGAATATTCAATTTTTGATCTAACCGAAGCATAATATTATAATAAATTACATCTGATATTAGAAAATTTCTGGTAGATTTTAATAAAGCCTATTAGTTTATGTGAGGAATCTGTGACTTGACCAATATGACTAGAATGGGCCCTCTTGAGTCTAATCGGATGACGTCATTGGTCACGCCCACTTTTACTACGTGACCCGCCCCCTTTTTGTCCGCTTCTTTTTCAACCCCTTGATGATGGCCCTTAACCCGTACTTAGGGCCCTTCTGGCAGTATTAAAAGCATTTTCACAGTCCAGGCCCTGAAGGGTAGGCAACCACAGTCGCTCGGCGAGCGCATACAGCGTTCTGATTGGAGGGCCTGAAGGTGGGACACGCTCCATTGTGTCTGATTGGTGGGACCATTTTGTGGGCGTGATTTACCGGACATTTGTTTGTTTTGACGGCCAGTTTGTCGGCCATTTTTGATTTGGTGGGAATTTTGAAATAGTATTATAATGAGGGATCCGGGACTTGTTCTCGGGCCTCAAAGTTCAAAGGTAAATATGTAATTAAAAATTATTATTAATTTTATTAAATACATAAATAAAAAGTTTACCTCGAGTAGGATTTGAACCTACGACCTGTACTTTGCTAGAGTGCCGCGCTAACCAACTGCGCCATCAAGGTTCAAGCCTCAATCGATGTAAATTATGCAAAGTACAAAAAAATATGCAAAGTACAGGTCGTAGGTTCAAATCCTACACGAGGTAAACTTTTTATTTATGTATTTAATAAAATTAATAATAATTTTTAATTACATATTTACCTTTGAACTTATTCGTTCATAACAAAAACATAATAATCTTGTTTGAGGTTTGTATGATTTTTTTTCTTAAAAACTATAAATGTAAGCGAATACATACACACAGTCCTAGTTGTATATAAAATGCTTATCGATATCGATTCATATTCATTCAATAAACCTTAGGGGATTTTTCAATTTATTTAATTTATGTTTAAAAAATGTCCTGAAGTTAATTCTGAAAGAAAATATTATGGGACTGTGTGTATAGATTCTTTTTCAACATTTATAGCTTTAAGAAAAAAATGAAACCACAAAATGATTTATGTATGCAACTGTATCTTTTAAAACGGGCCGAGTGCGACTCTGGCATCGTTCTCGCAGAGTCAACACGGCATCATTCCGCGTCGTTATCCTATTCGAAATACTCTGTCTATGCATGGCCAATCTCAGTGTGTCTTCCACTTATAGTAATAGTCATACCATTACATTTACCAACATTCAAATTTAGTTTTTCATAGCACCATAAACCTAATTTATTAACATCATCTTGCAGTAAATATACATCAAGAATCGTGGCTATCGTCTAAACAATTTCATATCATCTGTATACTTTAGTTTATAGGAAGAAACTATGACAATCAAATCAGTAATAAAAATTAAGAAAAGTAGTGGTCCCAGCTTGGATCATTGTGGAACTACAGGGAGTGGTATAAAAGGTAAAGAGGTAAAATCTAAATCTAAGGTACGAACTGAAGGAATTCAAGGTTGCAACAGAAGCCCCCATTAATTGCAATTTATACAATAATAAGTCGTGGTTAAGAGAGTCGAAAGCTTTAGCACAATTAGTAAACACAACATCAACTCTACCACCATCATGAATAATTTTACCCCCAGGAAAGAACCATGCTGGTATTCAATAATAGCAGATTTTACAAAGCTTTAAACACATATTTGATGCTCATAGAATCGTAGAGAGACTTATGAAAGATAAGGGTACATCCCATGTCTTTCGAATAATTATTCAAGATAAGTTTTCTCTATTGACAAATACATAACTTATTGTACCTATTACTTTCTCGATTTCGCGAAAAAAAATGTTCGTGTACGTCTGTCCGTGTCTGTGCGTGGCTCCGAGACTATTTGATCGATTTTAATGAGATTTGATACAGGCCGCTATATCTGAAAGTTATGTATAAAACTGGATTTTCGTGAAAATCAATTAATGGGGGGCGAAATGAGGGTGGTTTTTTGGGGGTGTATTTCCAAAATCAGAGCCAGAAAGCCCATCTTTAGTGAAAAGTTAGTAACCCTAAACCCGTATCGAGAAAAATTTTTACAAATTTTAAATTCAAAATGGCGGTCAATATGGCGATCTTAGTAAATTTAGGCGCTTGCACTGTCACTAAGAAACCAGAAAAGCTACTTGCAATTTGAAAATCGCAACTTGTAAATAAAAATACATGCTTTCGGACGGTTTGTAAATATTTTTGAAAAAAAGAAAATATTGCCCTTAATTGCACTTTTTTAAATTTACGTATGTTACAGTCACATATAACGAAAATATAATGTTTATGAGATTTCTCTAGCTTATCCAGGACCGGAGTTAGAAATTTTCAAATTTCAATCCCTCATTACCATGCTTCTGCTAAACTGCTATATTGAAATATTTTTAGCGCTTCCGGTTTTGCCGAAAATAACAGAAAAAATTATTTTTTTAACTTTCTAAATATTTTGTATCAAAGATTCAAAAACAAATCTAAAGTACTTTAAAGCTAATTTCTCATGCTACCCAAATCGTAAAAATATACAGTGATTTGAAAAATATAGGGTAAATAAGAAAAAAAAATTTGTTGTAGGTAAGTATATCTTGTTATATTGCAAGTTATAGTGACTGTCCTATGAACGTATAGCTTTTAAATTTACATATTTTATAGTCAGATATAACGAAAATATAATGAGCTTTATGAGAATTCTATCTTATCCAGGACCGGAGTTAGGAATTTTAGAAATTTAAAAATTTCAATCCCTTTTAACTGTGTTTCTAATATTTTATTATTTTCATTTTTTATAATATTTTGTATCAAAGTTTCAAAAAGTATTTTAAAGTTAATTTCTCATGCTATCCAGATATGTTAAAATATACAGTGATTTGCAAAATACAGGGTGAATAAGAAAAAACTAATTTTGTAGGTAAGTATATCTTATTATATTGCAAGTTATATGGAGTTAGGAATTTCTGCTGGCAACAGTTAGTTTCCTTATACGAGAAAGTGTTGTGCCGAAATCCAACGGGCAGATTTTTTTGGTTATTAATTATTCTTTAAATTATTGTTAACCAATTTTTTGCGTAACATTCCAAGTCATCCAAGTCATTTACTTACACGAATAAATTATACGTACGTCAATTATATATGAAATGTATAACAAGAAAGAAAATGACGAAAAGCAAGGTTCTCATGAACTCAATCGCACACAAGACGAAACCTATGTCCATATTTCTTTATCTCTAACACATTTTCACTGGAAAATAAGAGAATATTGGAATCGGTTACTCACCGATTCCAATTTTGTATTATGCAAAACTTTATAGCTGACAACTTATTTAAATATTCCCTTATCTGAGTGTTTCTCTCAAGCCAATCATTCTTTGACAAAAGAGTTTGTTCATTGGGTAGTTTCTGGGCGTGTTTCCCAATAAAATTTTAGTAAACTGTTATTAAATTAAAAAACCGCGCAAAATTAGAGAATTTCTACACCTTTTTCAATTGTAATTCAAAAAGTATGTATACTTCAGAAAGTGCAACTTGTAATTCAGAATAGTCGATTGTAATTCAGAAAGTGTCACATATAATTCAGATTAGTAACTTATAATTCAGAAAGTATAATTTGTAATTCAGAAAGTATCAATTTAAATTCAGTAAGCAGTAATTTTGGTTAACTACGATGTCATTCCGTGGAAAACAACACCTATTGAACAAACGACAAATAACCTCAGTCGAACTGTGGTCATTGGTATTTCGTACTTAAATGTGCAGCAGTATTTAAATGCAGCAGCAGATATATATATATATATATATATATATATATATATATATATATATATATAATTGATAAGATTGGATAACGGAAATTTCAGTCGGGATTTCAGTCGGGACTTTTTTTGGATGCTTAATGAAACTCTATTTTTAAGCTTAATCTAGTTTTTGTAACTAATTTTGTTCGTTCTTCAGGACTTGGTTCAATATAAACAGAATTACAAATGCTAGTAAGAAACAAAGATGTATATCTTACTTACTATCTTAGGAGTACGTTATAATGATATCTAGAAATGACTAATCCGAAAAGAGTACAATGCCATCTTTTTTTTTTAATTTCGGTGGTTATCCGCAAAGTTACAATCATGTATTTATTTGTTTATAGTATATTAATAATTACCTTTAGCTACTACGTACAGCATGGTGATTACATACAATAATTAACATATAAAGTAAAATAGGTCTAAATATAAAATAGATGTAAATAACGTAACACAGTTAATTAGACCACAAGCGAAAATCACAGGTTAGTACGTCAAAGTTTAAAATTGATTTAGAAACGATATGGAACAATTTAACAATACATGTTGCAGTACCTTAACCTGTTAGATCTCAAAATTCCTAATAGTTGTACATGCTATAATTAAACATTGCTTTAAATTAAAACCGACATATCAATAATATTATAAAAAAGGAGAAAAGAAGAGAGAAAAAAAAGAGAGAAAAAGGATAAGCTTAAAAAGCGGAGAAATTCATTAAAAGTCGCTAAAATGTACCAGAATACATAAATAATTAACACAAAGAACGACATCACATTATCCAAATTGCTAGAAATTTGGATAATATGTGTTTTAATGTGTGTTATGTTTCTCTCTGGTTTGCTCTCTTTTTTTCTCCTTTTTTATAATATTATTGATATGTCTGTTTTAATTTAAAGCTATGGTTAGTTACAGCATTTACAACTATTAAGAATTTTGAGATACCTAAGGTACTGCATTTATTGTTAAATTATTCCATATCGTGTCTAAATACATTTTAATCTTTGACGTACTAACCTGTGATATGCGCTGGTGGTCTAATAAACTGTGTTACGTTATTTACATTTGTTTTATATTTACACCTATTTTACTTTATATGTTAATTATTGTATGTAATCACCATTCTATACGTAGTAGCTAAAGGTAATTATTAATATACTATAAACAAATAAATACATGATTGTAACTTTGTCGACAACCACCGCAATTTAAAAATTAGTCATGTCTAAATATCATTATAACGTACTCATAAGATAGTAAGTATGATATACATCTTTGTTTGTTACTAGCATTTGTAATTCTGTTTATATTAAACCAGGTCCAGAAGAAGGAACAAAATTAGTTCCGAAAGTTAGACTCAGCTTATAAATAGAGTTTTATTAAACACCCAAAAAAAGCCCTGACTGCAATTACCGTTATCTAATCTTATCAATTTTAACAGTACAGTCACTATTTTCAAGCATATATATATATATATATATATATATATATATATATATATATATATATATATATATATATATATATAAATATATATATATATATATATATATATATATATATATATATATATATATATAATTATCTGTGTGCAAGATGATACCCGCTTTACGTTAACACAATTACAAACAAAGATAAATGAACATACGGTAGGAAACTACTTAGAAGGCAGTTTATTTACTGTGAAATACGTTCACAATGAACCAATAATAGTGAACAATGTAGAAAATAAAAGGAAACGAGAGCAGTATGCACGAGCACTTAATCAATATATTGGTGATGGCAAACAGATTATCTGGATGGATGAGGCGAACTTTAATCTTTTTTGCCGTCGTACAAGATGACGCGCCAGAAAGGGAAGCAGAGCCGTTCAAAAACTTCCTTCTGCAAGAGAATGAAATGTTCATCTAATCGGGGCAATATCAGCAGCAGGTGTTGTAGGTATGGAAAGAAAAAGAGGTTATTTTAAACTTGATTCGGCCAATGCTTGCTTGACAAGATTATTGCAGCAGTGGCGAGATCAAGGAAATCAATTGGACGATTTAGTTGTGTGTGATAATGCACCTTGCCACTCAAGATTAGAAGATGTAGATGAAACTGGAACAAGTTCTTTACGTTTGAGTCCATACTCTCCAATTTCGAACCCAATCGAGTTAATATGGTCTAAAATTAAGTGCCGCGTAAAACTTAATCTCCGCAGTCCCCAAGTTGCAGGCCCGGATGTTGGAAAACAACCAGTTGTGTATCTCGAGCAGGTTATCGAGCAGGCAAAGAATGCAATAGTCGGTGGTGACTGTGCACGGCTGCACAGCATACCATGATTCATCATGGCGCAGCTTTGGCATTGTAGGATATGCCAGTATGCCAATAAATATTTTAAAGTTATGCACAGAATGTAATATGTTGGTTGATTCTATGAAAAATGTTATAAAATTATGTTTACCAATAAATTCGGTTTTCTTTACATATGCTGTTATGATTGATACGAAAACATATTATAACGATTCCTACTGTATGCATAACATTGTATGCTATACCAATTTATTAATCAGAATTACAAATTACATTTTCTGATTTACAATTTAATAATCTGAATTACAATTTACATTTTCCGAATTACAAGTTGCTAATATGAATTACATGTGACACTTTCTGAATTATAATTTGTTAATGTGAATTACAAGTTAAAATTTCTGAATTACAGTCGAAAAAGGTGTAGATCTTTCTTCAGACTGCAGAACCCTTTTCAAAACTTTTAAAAAAGATAGTATCCAAAATTGTGGGTTAGCAGCAAGTATTAGGTTAAGGTTTTGAAAGGATAACCTTATATAAATTATGTTTGGCATTCGACATATAAGATGTTTTCGAAAATGACATTAATAATTACGGTTTTCGATTAACTAAAACTTCAAATAACCAGGTTTGGTCAATTTTAGGTAGTTTAAATAATTTGAGCTGTAATTTCCCTTTTGTGGTTGGAATATTTTGCGCTAATTAAAAACCTAGTGATGTGTCATAATTAATAAAAGACAATAGAATACAACAACATAGGATATAAAGCCATATATATTTCACAGGTGCTTTGTTTCACAATAAAACAGTTAAAGTAGGATATTCAAAGCGTGCAGGTGCATCAGCCAAGTCATTCGTTCTGGGTATATAAAGGCCCAATTCGTATCAAGGATGCACAAAATACATTACTTAAGGCGAATTCGTAGAAAATAGAATGTGTTTTTGTATGTAGATAGTGCTCTCAGGATCGATAACGAATTCCACAGTTACACGTATGGTGACTATCATACTTCTATCAGCTAAACATTCACATAACTAAAGAATTTCAGTGAGACTATAAGTATTTCGCATGTTTGGGCGTTATGAAAGAAATGCTACTGTCTTGGGCTCGTGGAAATATTAAAATACGTATGACGAAAGCTGATTTAAGTCTTGTAGATCAGAAGGTTCAATACATTCGAAAACACATAAACAGTAATGGATTTTGTTGCTTTCTAAGGTCTATTATAGGTGTAAAAATTCAGAACTATGATAGTTTTTGTTATACACTGGCCTTCTGTCAAGTGGCTGTGATTTTATCAAATATTTGCCAGTAATTCCGAAATTATAACTTATTTGTTAATACCGTACATCTAAAATGTATTATAAATTCATGCAATTGAACTTGATAACGCATACATTTTTGGAAAGCTTTCGATTGTAACGTTTTATGTTTTTTTCTTTACGTATTTTGAAGGTATTTGAAATTTGAATAAATAGTAATCGCATTTAGAATCCTTTTTTGAGAACTAAATAAAGTGTCGATTGTGTATCATTAGATGGAAGTTTAAATTAAGACTATTATTGAAACCCATTTACTAATTTGAGAGCAAGAATGTTTGTTAAAAATAGTTATTTTTCTTATTTGAGTTTTAGAAATTTTCGCTTGTTGAAAGGGAAATTACGTTTTGTTTTGGTCCTGAACAAACAATTTAACTTCAGGTACGAGGCATTAAGGTCCACCGTTGCTAAGAAATCTTTCATTTACAGGGTATCGGTTACATAGATAAGGCCCGCGCTTAGGAAGTGTATTTCTTTGGTGATACAATTTTTCCGACGGTTTTCGAGTTTGATTCGGGTGGGAACGTATTTAGAAACTTTAAGTAATCGTTTTTATGATTGTTTAATTAGTAGTAGGGATATAAAAACCAATGTGGCGACAAGTGAACTTTTCACGAGTCAGAGCTAGTATAGACGTAGAGGCGTTGTCAGGTAACCGTTACGGCACCGAGTGAGCTATTGAGGAACAATGTTATCCATAATACGTGTTGAAAGAACTTCCGTTAGTAGGGGCGTCATCCCCGAATAACCCTTTAAGGGATCATATTAAGTCGTTCAACCATCGCGAGATTGATTTATCGTTAAGTGCAGTTTGTCCAAAGGGACTTTGTCGAAAATCCAAGACCGTGTTTAAAGTTACCTTACCTACTGCTTTCACTGTTTTTTGGATAGTTATCGATTTTATGCGGAAGAAACTAAACGTTCGTTCCTAAATTCCAAACAGTTATTTCACAGTTCGCCGGTAACGAATAACTCGCTGTAAATAATTAAGCTTTTGTGTATAGTTAAAGAATAGCAAGTATCAAGCAGAACTTGTACGTAGTAGAATAAAGTTAACAAATGACGTGTGAATATAGACTGTAGTATACCGTGCAACCCATTGAGATAGAAATCAACCGCAATTTTGTACTTTGAATCGACACACTGCTTGCCTTTATGAGGAAGAGCAATGGAGCGTAGTTACATCAATCATATCGCCTCTAGGGTTTCCACCAGGTGTTTGTATAACAAAGGGGCTGCTCCCAAGTTAAGCTAAACATTTCTGTGTTGAACACGATGTCTTTGGAGATTAACTTTTTAATGTTCTTTACCGTTTAAATTTTGCTGCAAGCGTATTCATTCGTATTGTAATCCGAATTTATTAAGTGTGTTGCTCTTATTTGTAATACTGACGAGTTGCATCGAAATTATATGTGTCGAATGCGTTACAAGGAGGATGCAATTGATTTGTTAAAACCATTAATGTTTTGGTATATGAATCAGATTTACAATAAATTTTAGTAAAGGCCAACACTGAAACTGGCTAGTATCACCGCCTATTAAATACACTAGGTGATTGAATGTGCATAGAAAGCAATTAATGTAATAATTGTGGTGACATCTCGATGGTTTTATTTATTTATATTACATTTCTTTAGATTAATGTACTTGTTGTGTTTTTTAAAGTGTAAACCCAGTTCTTATACAACACCTCATTTACGCGAATTTTAAGTGTTTGTTTTTTATGAGATTGAATCATTGAAGTTAACGTCAATATTTTTGTGTTCGTTTGAAATAAAGTAATTACGTTCGTAAGCGTTATCTATTGATTATTGAATTATACCGTATCTTTTAAAGGTTGACGGGTTTATGCCTTACTTTTATGTATTTGAGAGTATTTTATTGCGAGTGAGGAGTTTATTTTCAAGTGGTTGTAAACGGAATTAAAGTGAGTCATTTTTTTTAAGTGAAGCTTCATTGAAAATCAGATTTATTAAGTAAAATAACGTAATAACCGAATTATTGTTTTTGGATGAGATCAGTGATTTATTTTTTTGCAGCACGCAATTATTTCAGAAAAGCGTACGATATTATTTGTAGCGTTTCAAGTTACCGAAAATCTGCTGGTTCCAGGACCGATAATCTATCCTACTGACCGTAAAATTTAGTACACCGAACCCACCGCAACCACTGAGCAGTCGAGCAATTTCCAATTTTACATGTTATCCCGGTTTCCTTCCCGTTTATACCGTAACACTTCTTGTTACTCATTTTTTACACTCTATTATGCTATATGAACAGTAGCCACCCGATTCTTTGTACAGAGCAAAACCAATATGCTAAAGAACTGCAAACTGACTTCATTGAAAATTTTGGAAAACTTTATGGAATACATGTACAGAACTCCAAATGCCAAAACGTAAAGATTTAAGTACAAAATGAAACAGATACATATTTTTAGCCATTAATCCAAGGTAAATGTGCGCATTTCGAAAAAACAAAATTAAAATATTTTGAGTTGGATTGTGGATCAATAAACAGTTACTGTGTGACAAACAAATTTACATGTGTAGAATCAAAAAAAAGATTAAACTTGTAACTTTATCTGAAATATTTTTCTACCTTCAGGCATTTTTACTCAATTTGTAATTGAAGTGCAACATTTTGTTAGAATAATATTCATTAAGTTAAATAATATTCATATATAAAACATGTATCTTTTAACCTAAATTTGAATATGTAAGAATTAAGCTACGCCACTGGTAGGGGTGTAAAATAGATAACGGCTGCATTAAAATGTTTTCTTTAACGAGGAAGAAATATTACAAATTGGCTCTCCATTATGGGGCTTGAATCATTGTCGGCCATCGTGTGGGCACAAATGGTCAATTGAACCTTAATATATTGACGACCACCGTTTCGGCTCGAGCTAAGGTACTGCATAAAGAGTTACGTGTTCGAATGAATATTTCATTTTATATTTATTAACATTTTTAAACTCAATAATTGTAGGGGCGTGGATTGTGTTTATAAATTAATGTATAGATACTTAAAAAAAACTGTATGGAATTACGACCAGGAAATCAACTACCACCAAGAACCATGAATACTCAAAAGAAAACCCAGCAAAGGATAGTGGAACAGAGGTGAGGTATTCCGAATTTAAAGACACGGCGAAACAATGAAAACATCAACACCGAAAGCAAGTGAAGACAATCTCAGTTTATTAGAAAAAATAAAACAACAGTGTAAGGAACAAACGTAGCAAATTACAACTGAGTTGACGAAAACAATGGAAAATAATATAAAAAGAATTAAATAAGTTTCAGGCAAGATTTAAAGGAACACGAAGAAGAATTTGAACTTAAAATGGCACCAAGCAACACGGTATACGACAATATGCAACATACCATGAAAACCACAATCGAGAACATGAATGAAGAATCAGAAGAAGTTAAGCGTATGAAGCAATTTGAATAAGTCAAAATTAAATTATTGCAATCGAAGGTGGAAGCAAATAATAAAAACATTATTCGATTACCAAACGCAGGCATGGATCCCATAATGTCGATGAATTATAGCAACACAGAAGTTTTTCAACTTAAAGACATTATCAAAATGATACCAGAATGTAATAATGAAATTAATCCAACTCAATCGGTTGAATTCATCACATTTTTGGACGACTGTTGGCAAAATACGAAAATTTTGTTTATTGCTGTGGATAAATTTGTCGGAAGTTCAAAAATGTGGGCAGATATAAACAAACAGGATTGGAAACGTTTGAATCAATTTAATTTATCATTGGACAATATTGGTCAGCGAAGGATCAAGATAAAGTCAGGATGCAGATTATGGGATACAAAGAGCATCAACCAAAAAATGGAAGCTACGTAAACCATGCACGATACTGGATCAAGAAGATTATGTATTTAGATCTATGCGCCAAAATCAAATAGTAGGAGCACTTTCCAGGTATTACAATAGAGAAGTGGAAAAGATGTTTATTTCATCAAACGTGTCAACCAAAAATGAATTACTAGAGAAGCTTGAAGCAATTCAAGAATTAGACCAACGGAAACCACAGCATAATTCAGAGACCATTCGGGAATGTGAATAAGACCCAATTTAGGTTTTGGCTTAGGTCAACGACCTAATGGAAGATTTAATGAAGATGTAAGGGAACGTGACCAGTCACCTTTACGAGTTCAATGTAATGAAAAGAGACCAAATCAAGAACATTTAAACTAACAGGCTGGAAGCAAGGAGCTCCATCTGTATCAGTAAGCGATCACAGGAGCCACTGGATCATGTTCAGTTTGTAAAAAATTATTTCATAAAGATGAATTCGACTAAACCAGTAGCAAAATAAAATATTATTGCAGTGAATAAAACGAGGTAGAAATAATACCTCCACAGGATAAAATCATATACAAAACTCTAACAAGAATCTTTCATGTACCAATTATAGGAAAAGAAAGAAACAGGAATATTGAAAATGAAGTTACAACTATAGAGAATCCTGGAGAATATTTAAGAGGAGAAACAAATAAATTTACAGAAGAACTAAAGGGACCATCAGAAAAATGTATTAAACGACTACAATTAGGAGCAGATCTTTACCATAACTACCATAAAGAAAAAATACATAAGAAAATTATCGATGAAGAAACGGTGGAAATTTCGCAATTGAATTATAAATGTAAGGAAATATTTTCCGTTGAACCAGGGAAATGTAGCATCGATTAAACATCAGTGAAATTTTTTGCGCAAAAGTCCTACCCAATACCCTACTCCCAAAAAGAAGCAGTAAATAAGAAAATGAGCCAAAACTTGACTGACCACTACCACGGACCGGACGAGGAGGATTATAATACATTTTTGTAATTGAAGATATTCTTACAAGATATGTGAAACTCTATCCGATTAAAAGAGAAAAAACTCATTTGTAGTTATTAGTGGTAAAATATTAATTAATGCATATATAATAATAAACATTGTTTCTTATCCTTCGAAGCTTCAATGAAATAAAGCATAAAGGGGGGTGCAACATTTTGTTAGAATAAATTTTCATTAAGTTAAATAACAATATATATAAACTTGCATCTTTTAATAGAGATTTAAATATGTAAAAATTAAGCTACGCCACTGGTAGGAGCTTAAAATAAATTACGAATACATTAAAATATTTTGTTTAATTATAACGTTTCGCATACTAAGGTTCAAATTAAGTTATAATCGGATATTCAAACATGTAAAAGCAATTTTAAAGCGAAGTATAAATGAATGTTTCTTTTAAAATAAAAGTTAACATTGGTTTCGAGACAATAAAGGGTAACTAGCCTGCACTGTCAACTTATGACTTTATTTTAGTTTGAAGGGCAAAATATAGAGGCGCCACTTATCAATGGAATTATACATTTGGCGAAAATTGTAAGGAAATTTAGAAAATTAAGTAGTAATTGAAAGGTCAGGTTTTTATAAATGAGGGTTGCACATTTGTTTTGCATATACCGTTGCGCCGATTTGGATTTACCAAAAATAATTTTAGTTTAAAAAAATTTATCAGGACCGTTTTATAAATTATTTTTATGAATTTTCATTGGTTAAATAAAATATCCCTTCTGGCTTAGGGGTGAAAGGATAGAAGTACCAAAATGAGGTAAGGGGTTTTAATTCAGCGTTTCTACGGAAACGGTCGCTTATATATGTAAATTTTGAATGACAACACGGGTTGTTGATCATTGAAAGTAACAGCGGCCAGTAAGAGTTCAGTAAATAACGTGTATGTGCATAAGTGAACAAACCTATATTGACAAATAATTGTTCTATACTCACTGCTTTTAAGGAACAAACAGATAAATAATTTCCATTATACTTTAAAACTGAAGGTAATGAAGACTTGGTCGGGTCCACAATTATTAATTATAATCGTAAGGCTTAAGGATTGTTAACTGCATTTATACTTGGAAATTAACAATCAATTAGGTGAATATAGGTGGATTAAATAGTTGCATTGGTTTATCGAAGAAATAGATTGGTTTGTCAAGAAACCAATTATAGATGATGTGATCGGAGCATGGTAAACTACAATTATGTGCAAATCTATGATGGTGGTAGAATTTATGGTGAACCTAGAAGTAACCAATAGTGGACTGTTACAATACAAGGCATTTCATGTTTTATATGGTGTTGAATAACTCAATGGTTGCCTACTGGAAATATATTCATCATTTTTTTTTAGTATTATAATTAATTTAATGATAAAGTAAATAGACCGAAACAGAACTCGACCATTGAATTTATACATTATATGTACCTAGACTAAAATAGCTGGATTTAAGTATGATAGGCTGATAGTTATGATTACAGTGTTTGTGTATGTGATATATATATATATATATATATATATATATATATATATATATATATACACATAATGAATTTGTTATTCTTGTATTTACTGTTTAACTTAAATCGATGTAAATGTACCGTGGCTTTGAATTTATTATCCCAGTATAAGAAGACACTTCCACGAGATCAGGTGGAAAAGAAATCAATAATTAATTCAATTGTAGTAGAGGTTTGAGCTTTTCATTATAATTAAATTGATGGTGGCATGGATAGATTTTAAATACATCAATTGTTTTAATTTAAGGAGATCAAAGCATACGTTAGCTATTGTTCCTAACTAAAGGGAGTATATAACACCAGAATATAGTACTGATTCAGATTAATAAATAAATTTGAGGGGTAAAAAACCACCTTAAAGTAATTGGTAGCTACCGTCACATTATTTGAATTCTGACTGCCTTAAAATAATATTTTGTTTATGAATATTAATAACAATTACATATTTAAACTAATTAGTTACAAAATGATGCAAACCGAATAAATATTAAACTGCGCATCACTACTCGATGTCGGAGATAAGTTGAATCATTCTTGTTGTTGACACATAATTTATATTGAAAGTAAATTATAACTAGATGATTGACATATAGCAAAGGGCTAGGCGAGGCTTATAATTAATAGAATTTATTAACTCAATACATTGCATATTGATCACTTATTCAATTTACTTTTTACGACGAACCATTACAAATGTTAGCACTGATCGAGTAGCTCTATCATTCAGTGAACCATTACGAGGTAGTAACACTACAAATTTGCGAACCAAACGTGGGGAAACGAATTAATTAAACATTAAGTCTTAAATGTTAAGACCAATCATTAGAAATTGACACCCAACCTGGGGACGAAAGATTAATACTTCTAGTTAAAATATTTTCTTTAACGAGGAAGTAAAATTACGTAATTCTACATTATTTCATTGTGGAAAAGTAGAGCATCTTGAGGAAAAATTATAAATCGTACCTATCGGTGAAATTGTAACCAAAAGTGTAGTTTTCCAAAATTGTCTTTCATATACCATCGGTTTTAATGAGTTAATATAATTTTTTTTCATCGTTTATCCGTGTGTTCCTTTTTCTTAAATAATTAATTTTAGCACTCGTCTATGCTTTAAAAGAGGTGAGCGCAGTTACTTTTGTTAACGTAATTCAATTTTACCTTAGAACCTATATATATATATATATATATATATATATATATATATATATATATATATATATATATATATATATATATATATATATATATATATATATATATATATATATATATATATATATATATATATATATATATATATATATACATAAATTGCGATTTTCTTATTCAAATATTATTATTTATTATTTAAACCATGTTACTGCGTTAA
>JARFJB010002228.1:82500-92500 GCA_036346205.1 Vesta saturnalis | reverse complement strand
GTATTAATGTTTAAACTTTGGAGAATAATTATTGTTCAACTTGTTGTGTGGTATTTCCTAATTTACAATACTTTTAGACTAAATAAAATGCCATTTTCTTAAATAAAGTTTTATAACTGCATTTAAATAAATCGTACGTACATACAAATTTTCAACAAATTTAATTTCTGCTTATGTTCCCAACTGGTTACTTGGCCCGGGACCACTTAACCCTTATGGTTTCGGGAAAATTAGTAATACTCGTATGTACAACCAACCTACGCTGCAACCAACGAACGTAATTTAAGCACCCTTAACTAATCCGATGTGTACCTTAGACATGACTCCACCTCATATGTTTCAATGCCAAACAACAATGGATCAAACACCGATATCTAAAAATCCATATAAAGATCCAAGCCAAAACCAGTCTCAACCAAACCTTTATACCAATAATGAAGCAAGTGGGAGTAAAGAGATAACATCTATGCATCGCTCAGCAAAGATGACTTGGAAATAAATGAACAGATTCATCAGCAAAGAAACACGATTGGCATGCAATAATGAAACAATGTAAACGAATATCTCAAAGCAAAGTAAATGAAACGAACACACAAATTAAAACTGCAAATAAATACCATCCATTATCAAACGATGAAACTACAGAAAACCCTTCTCAAACAAACCGTGAAGGATCAACACAAAAATTAAAGATCCCTAACCGCCGCCAATATACATATACGGCGTGACAAATTACAAATTAATGATAACTAGCTTAGCAATATTAGCTACTAATGGGACATATTTTACTAAAACCCTGTCAAATGATACTGTATACTCTAACCCCCACGTATAGATAATTAATTAATCACCTACGTGAGGAGAACAATGTACACTATCCATACCAACTGAAACAAGAAAGAACATACAGGGTAGTTATACGAAATCACCATCATTCGATTCCACATAAAGAATTAACTGAAGAACTAGCTGCTAAAGGACACAACGTGAGAAATATTCTAAATATCAGACACAAAGTAAGCAAACTTCCACTGCCCTTATTCTTTGTGGACCTGGAACTACACACAAATAATAAAGAAATATACTAACTCGAGTCTCTACCAAACGTCAAATTTCAAGTCGAACTACCCAGGCATAAGAAAACTGTAATACAGCATACTCGGTGCCAGGATTATGGTCACTCTAAAGCCTATTGCACTAAACTGTTTAATTGCATAAAGTTCGGGAAACCACATGATTCAAAAACATGCCAAACCTCAAATAATAAGGGATGTACTGTTTATCGAGATCTTGAAAAAATTAGGAATAAAAACAACCCAAATATACAACGAAGCACTTTAGTAGATATGCTATACAGATCCTAGGCCACTTTTCTATTATACTTGTGTTTTTGCTCAAGGTCAATGTACGTACACATTCGCTACGCCCAAGTACATGCTTTTTTAAGGTCAAGGTCATCATACACATTGCCTACATCAAAGTATATTCCTCAACGTCAAGGTCGTTGAAGTAACTAGATTTGAAAAAAGCTCTAGAAAAGTTACTAGATTGGTTTTAAAGGTCAAGGTCATTGACGCTCCCGTACAAATTGTCCGCTTCAAGGTCACGTTATAGAAAATGGTTGCCACGTGTCTAACCACCACACGGCACAATACGGGAGAAATGAGTGAGCTCGGCATAAACCCAATCAAACGGTCCGAAGACCGCAGAGCACTCAGATTGCATGGGTATTTTGGAGGTATCGATAAAGTAGTTAAATTAGAATTTGGTTAGTGAGAAAAGAACCGAAATAGGCGCCACAAGCTTTCAAAAAAGAAGCAAAAGAAAACAGGTTCTTATTCCTTGGAAGAGGTAGAGATCCTGTAAAGCTTGAAACAGGGAGTAATAGGGATAGTAATTAAGTGACAATTCCCCCAACAAACGTAAATTTATTTCTTCCTTGAGTTCCCAACTAAGGAGGCAATAAACCAAACTTTATTGTATAGCCATATAAATATATGAATGATAAATAAAATAAGTTATACACAGTATATATATTATCCTCAAAACCAAAAAATATAAGTTAAAGTGAGCTTGGCGAGGACAAGTCGTGAGCTTGTACATAGGTCCACAGTAATTTATAATTTATAATTATAATACCAAAAACAATAATACCCTTCCGGCCGACGCAAGATATTATGTACCTTAGCCTGAAAAGGCCAATTTAATAAACCTATTACATCAGTTGCTTACAAGAAAGAAAAATTAATGAAATAATTCAGCTTGGCTTTCGATTAACAAAACTGAATACAAACCCCTTTTTTAAATTAGCTGAATACAATTGGAAAAGCTTGTTCAGTCCATTTCATTTATCCCGAATAGAAAAGAATATTAGTAATTACGCAATTTAAATTAGAAAAAGAAGTCGCTCCGATACTCTCGTGATCTTGAAGAACATTTTCCTCCTATATATCATTTGTTAACTGCGAACGGTCGTGACCTTGAAGAGCATCCAAGAATCCCAAGCTCCTACAATAAGCTTAAAAAATCTACTTAATACCCCTGACCTTGAGAATTGGAATAAATTAATTAACACCTCAACTCTGTCAATAATTGCTTGGTGACCTTGAGCACTGTGGAGTAGCTCACCTTTGGCCTACGTAAAGCCCAGACACGAGTCATGCAATTCTAGGGACCTACTCAGAGGTCAATGAACTAATTGTGTGACCTTGAGCATTTCCTGACAAATTAACACATGACTCGGCCAACTTCCAAGAATTGCTTGGTGCTCTTGAAAATTTTCTGTTAAATAACACAAATTCCAAGATTTGCTTGATGACCTTGAACATTTTCTGCCGCGTGACCTTGAAGACTTTGATACAGGAAACGTGACCTTGAAAACCATTGAATTCCACGTAGGGAATGTGAGTCCCCATACCTTGAAAAATATACGCAGGCAGAGTGTACAGTTGGCCTTTGGAAAACTTTAAAATAGTAATGTGACCGTGTACTTGGACGCAGGTAATGTAATCACCTTGAAACCTTCGATGTGGACAATCTGTACGAGAACTTCAATGATCTTGACCTTTAAAACCAATATTGTAACTTTTCTAGTGACTTTTTCAAATCTAGTTACTTCAATGACCTTAAGCGCGGATGACCTTGAAAAATAGAACTCTGGAAAAACCGCATAACCTTGGGACATGGCAACACTGTAAAGTGGCCCAGAATCGGTATAGCTATATCACTCTATTTCACCCAAAACCAACCATTCCTGCAAAACTATAACGAATCCAAGTGCCACATATTCCCAAATAACTAAACTAAATAGCAGACCAAACGTACCAATTAGCCAAATCCAACCAAATCACGAGTGAATTTAAAAACATGTTCGCCCAGTTGCTCATTCAAAATAGTATGACATAACCATGCTAACCACGATCATTTGGGAAGCTAGCTAAATAATCGATTACTCTGAAAGTAATTCAACAGAAAGAACCTACATTAAAATCCTACAATACACCGTATACTTTGCACATCATCCTGATCAGGCATAATTATTGAATCAACTTTAACTCATCACATGATGCAACCCTGCCAAACAAATAAAATCCAAGGAACAATACTCTAACTAGGAACTCCAAGCTGGCCTCTAACTATAGCAGGTATCTACCCTCCCCCGCCTCACAATATGTCATCTGAAGTGTATGCCACCTTCCGCCTTATCGTTTCCTTGTTTCCGGAGATTGTAACGCTAAACATTTCATATGGGGATGTAGACCTATTACACCGAAGGGACGTCAACTACTTCAGTATATTCAGAACAATAACTTAAATGTTACATCCAGCGGAAAACCTACCTACTGGCCCACGGATCGAAATAAGATACCGGATCTGATAGTCTTTACCATAACCAAAGGCACTGCCAACATTTATAACAAAATAGAGTCTAGCTTAGATCTAAGCTCTAATCATTCAGAAATAATAGTCATATTAAGCACAAACATAATATGGAGAAAACCGTAACCTAAGCTATGTACAAAACAAATTAACTGGGAACTCTTTCAAGACGAAACCAGCAGGAATAAAAGATCCAATTGAAATTAAAGAAGCAGTAAAACATTTCACAGGCACTATACAAAAAGCAGCATGGAAGTCACGCCTAACCAAAATAAAATTCCGCCAGAAACCCAAAATATACCAGTTCATATTAGGAAACTAAGTGAATAGAAAAAACGTACACGCGGAAAATAGCAAAGAACGAAAAATCCCCAAGATAAAACACAATACAACAGGTTAACTCATCTACTTCATTCTTCTCTATAACAAACTCGGAATGATTATTTTAACGACTATATAACTAATCTTGCACGAAGTGATTACTCAATATAGAATGCCACAAAACCGGTCATATCACCACCACCATTAAGGAAACATGAATCAAACTGGGCACGAACTGGTAAAGAAAAGGAAAACGCCCCAGCTGATCACTTAGCAAATATCAATTAAATTCCTGATAATAATGCTGATGAAGACATAAAAAAATGCGCTAGATACTCCTTGCCAATTGGGTTATTAAAAAAAAGTTTATCCATTGTTTTTTATGTATTTTGAAACTTTACCATAAATTTTATTAACAGTTGATGTAAAAAACTCTTTTTTTACTTATTATAAGCAATTTAAAATTGGTAAAATTTTAAATAGAATCTCGCGACTACAAACGCGCCACGATTGGTCGGCATGTTTGTGACGTCATAATGTTAAATTAATTCTCCATAGTACAGTGTCAACGGCTTCTACATGTAGATTGTCTGAAAATATCCGAAGTTTAGTGCAAAAAAATTATTTATAATAGCTACTTTTGCTTAGTCATGTGTGATAAAGTTTACGGTTAGGTTGACAACTACATCAACTTTAATTTTTGTTCTACTTCCCATTGTAGTATAGTAAATATAATTCTCCATGTCTTCTTTCAGCTAAAAAAACATCAAATCATGAGGATTATTTAAATGACATTATAACAACGGAAGAACCAAAATTTCAATTTCGTGTAGTACATAACCTAGCGCGTAATTAAAAAATAAAATACTAAATTAAACCGAAACCATTCAATAACCGTGTACAAATTTATTATTTAATCGTTCTAAATTATTCATAGAAATTTTTGATGCTATGATTTTTAAGAGTTATAGATTAGGTCGTCGCACTTCTTGAAACCATTTCATTCGACGTTTTAACATCTTGTGGAACATTTAAAAACATTTTTTGCGAAGTTGGTTTTGTAGTATTCGTACATAGTGGTGCGAAGGAAACACGATAACTGTTAGGGTTTGAGATTTTTGATATATTTATCAATATATTGACGATAATAACGAGCTTTAATCGATTAAAAGTCAAAACACTGTATCAGCTGTATGCTACGATGAGTAAAAATAAACATTGTGACGTCACACGCGCTCTGGTTTGTTCGGGAACTGTTGACGTGTTTTCGGTACTTGGTTCAAAAATGTATCTTTAATCTAATATAACTTTTTAATAAGAGCGAAAAAAAACTA
This sequence comes from Vesta saturnalis, assembly GCA_036346205.1. Taxonomy (NCBI): domain Eukaryota; kingdom Metazoa; phylum Arthropoda; class Insecta; order Coleoptera; family Lampyridae; genus Vesta; species Vesta saturnalis. Next base: position 86,966 of record JARFJB010002228.1, on the reverse strand, counting down.
AAAAGAGTTTTGTTACAGAACGTATACATACATGATCCTTCCATTTATTACAAAAAATTTTTTATTTCAAAAACCCAATTGTCTCTCTACATTAAGTGGTTCTCATCAGCCCAAGTTCACAAATAAATTAACAGATCAAACAGACAAAGCTCCTGGATATGACATAGTGGGCGGAGAATTGCTGAAATACCTTCTTAGAGAAGCATTGGTAGGTACTACTAACAACCATTTAAAGTAGTATACTACGGTTATCCTACTACCCTGCTTAATGGAAATTTTCAAAAATCATCATGATTGCGAAACCTGGAAAACCACCTACTGAACCTGCATACTACCGCCTGATAAGCCTGTTATCGCTGACTTCAAAAATATTTGAGGAACTTTTCCTTGCTCGAATAAAGGAAACTGTGCACATGAACGACTTAACCCCAAAACACCAATTTGGCTTTCGTGAAACACACTCCACAGTACAACAATCCCATCGAATTGGAAATATAATCAAAGAAAGCTTAGAGGAAAAGAATGTCTGCGTAGCTGTTTTCCTTTATACCTAACAGGCGTTCGACAAAGTTTGACAGAAGGGGTCTGTACAAAATTAACTTGAATCTATCCAACCAAATATACCTAATCCTAAAATCATACCTCGACGGACGTTATTTCCAAATCAAAATCAACAACGCTCTCTGCTCCTACCATACTATTAAATCCGGTATATCACAAGGCAGTGTCGTCAGACCTTTCCTATACCTACTTTTTGTGGCCTAAATGCCACCACAGTAGCCACGTTTGCCGATGATACGGCCATCCCAACATCAGACACTTAACCCGACAGAGCCTCTCTGAAACTACAAAACCATCTAGATATACTGCAGAACTGCTTCAGGAATACAAAATTAAATTGAACAGTGACAAATCCGCGCAAATATCCTTTAGAACGAGACGGTGTAGTTGCCCTACGGCAAACCTAAACAATGCTCCTATCAAAAAAAAAAACCGGTAGTGAAATATCTCGGGTTTCATATAGAAAGGAAACTCAGTTGGAAAGACCACATCAAAGCCAAAAAGACTCAACTCGACATAAAAGTGAAACAGATGTCCTGGCTATCAGGTAGAAAGTCCAAACTTTCACTAGAAGATAAATTACTAATCTTCAAAACCTTTCAATGCAAAACCCTTCGAATGATAGTAGACGCGCCTTGGTACGTAACTAATCAAACCCCTCATGCGGATCTCGTAGTTCCCTACATAAAGGAAGAAATCGTTCTACACGCCAACAAATCGAAAGAAAGAAGTACCGACCATAGCAACCAACTAATCAATGAACTATACAACCAACCGCTAGCAGGCAGACGGCTCAAAAGAACATGGCCAGAAGACTTAGTGAATTAGGTACATTAGTGGACCATCGATGGATGGTACCTAACCATCATGTCAACCCCCCCTCCCAAAAAATTTTACTTATTACTCTGTATCGTTAAAATGTACAGTAGATTGTAAATTTGCAATGTTAAATAATAATAAAAAAAATTTAGTTGTTGTGCAAACTGTTTTAAGTATTTACAAAAGTTTCCAAAAACCAGGATAATAAAACTCTTTGTCATTGTGACATCATTTGACACCGACCTACTTCATAGTTTTTAACAAACAACCCCTCTGAATGTATGTGAATTTTACGAGAAATAAAAAAGTTGCAGTTTGAATGCGTCTTTCTAAATCAATTTTAAGCAGGAAAATGTAGATACATTAAAAAGTTCTGAAGCAAAATATTATAATGTTTGGGTTCTTCACCCCCTTTTATAAACATTGCACGGTAACAAAGAAAGACAAAAAATGTCATTTTATTAGATCAATTATCTGCCAAATTTCAATCTATTAAATTCTTCCATAGTGGAGATATTAAATAAAAGCAATCTTTTTCCCCTAACTTGAAGGGACTGTAACTTGGAGGGAAAGTAGTTGACGACAAAAATTTATAGGTTTTGCTGAAAAATCATCCTGTAACATATTTCTCATGAGGTTTTTTCAGGGGGTTTTCATCATACACATATAGCGACATGGTCACTGCGTATACGCACACCATGTGCGACTATTTAGGCGAATGTTGGGATAGTATTTTTCCCCTCAGAACCTTAACTCCGTTCCTTTCGATCCTGTCCTGACCACACCCATTATGGATGTATGTTGGGAATCCATGATTGTGGCTGAAGCACCTTGGAAAGCTCAAGCAGCCCGCTCTCGACCTTGGGGAGGGAATGATATATGTGGCATCTTCTTTTTTTCTTCCGTCTTGACATAGAAAGTAAGCTTTATAGTATAGTTTACCTTAACTTTACGTACAGTCTTCAACATCGACACCATACGGTATTTCGTTTCCAAAATATTTTTCCGTGAAATACGCCAACTGTACTACATATTTTTTCCAGTGGTTAAGAAAAAGAGTATTTTACTACAGAATTTTAAAAACGTTTTGTTCGTACCCTGCAAGAGAATTGCTTTTTCAGAACAAAAATACCTGGGGGAAAAGACTGAATCGCAAACGCTTATAGAAAGATATTCTGAGGCATTATTTATTTTAGTTTAGTTAATTTTCTTAATAAATTACGCAATACTTAAAATTCGAAAACAAAACACAACTACGCGCTTTGATAGTACAGGAAATAATATAATAATGCTAAATAACTTCATTAGTTCAATAAGGTACTCATTCATAGATTTTATACTGCATAACTGCCAGCGGGTTAATACAAAATGGTTTGAAAGAATATTTCATGTATATACGATTAAATAAAGCTATAACTTATTGTGCTATAATACAGTCGTCATTTTAAACTAGCAAATTTTTTTCTAAATCATTGGAAATTAAAAACTATTTTTATCATTGAAGTATGCACGTTTACAGTTACACGCAGTTAACATAATACAGGTAACTATTCAGCAAATATTTATTTCCATATAAAACGTAATTGATGCACCGTTCTGAGATATTCACACTCCTGTTATGTTTCGTTTGGGATTAAAAAATTAAAGTACTATATAAACAAATAATACTATTTCGTGTAATGCAATTTGCGCTTAATGGTCATGCAACATATGACATCAATGGCTATTATTTCATTTCGCAAACTTTAACCAAACGCTCCAGTTAGAAACTCTATATTACGTTTTTTAATAATAAAATCATGCACTTTACTTAATGACGACGATTTGATATCCTATTAAATTATGTGCGGTAATCAGTTTTAATTTAGAAACCGAACTAGATTAACTAGGAAGTCCTTGTATTTCCGGATATCTACGTAGTCAATGCTTTAGTAATAATTTATTTACAATTTTCTCGTCGAGGCAGTTGCAATAATAAAAATTTTTCCAAGTGTGAAGTAATTTAATAAATTGCTCTATTTTAATAAACATTGTATAACTTTTTGTCGTTATATATGTTTTTAATAAGCGAATTATTAAATCTTATAAATAAATACAGCCAGAGTTACGTAATTTAGGTAAAATTTGTTACGTAGTGCTGATGTATTTTAATCAATTTTTTGTTGATGTTTCACAAAGCAAAACGTAATTTTTCTTAAATTTATTACCTTTTTATGTTGCGTATTTTTTGCTATTTCAGTGTTTACTCTTATAATTTGCAATTATTCAAATTATAGGGTATTAGCACATTTCAACCATATACATTTCCGTGAATTGGGGTTGTATCTGAATACATTTTTTCATTCGTTGTATAGTGTTTCATTTGAAGTAAACGGGCAACCGAAAAATTAACGAAAAACGGTGCTAGCCAAATGGTTGTAAAATCGTTACTTTTAGGTCTCAAACATGAACACCCCTTTATGATAACATTTGGACTTAGTAGCTATTCACGCAAATTTAGTTAAATGTATATTTAAAAAGAAATCCATTATCTTATACAGCTGCACATTAATAAGAATATCTGGTGTGGAACAACACACGACAGTCCACCATACAAAATAGAAATGAAAAGAAATGAAATAATATTAATTACAAATTTTTTATGATAATTATGCAACCTCTCTCATAATAAGTACGTTACAAAAATAGACAACATTGTAAAATCAAAAACAGTAACCTATGATTGGCACGTTAAAGATTCCTTACTAAAGGTGGTATACCTTTAGTACGCCAAAATTCTAGTGCTAATAACCATTAGTAGTTGATGAGTATAGAGATGCCTGACATTTCCGTTTATATACAGATCTCGGCCCACAAATAGAAAAAAAATAACTTACGCCAAACAGACGTTAAAAGCTTCATGTCAGATAGAAGTTAATAGACATCTGTATTCTAATGTAAATGAAATTCTAAAGCCGCCCGCTTCAATAAAAATATCGATAATACAGTTCAAGAATTTGCAATCATATTTTTACTAACACTTAAATTCTACATTAGGAAATTTTTTATCGCGTAACCCCGCGTCCTGTCAAAATATTGCATAGAAC
>JARFJB010002228.1:0-77500 GCA_036346205.1 Vesta saturnalis | reverse complement strand
TTTTAATATGTGTTCAGTAATATAATTGTGAGTATTTTTTGTCCCTATAATTTTTCTGTATAACAAACGATTTACAAGATATTAACAAAAACCCGTCACTTTAAATAACTGGTTTTTCCTAAATATCTCTGGAACTACTTAACATATTTAAAAAGTAAAAATAGCATTAGATAGGAAACAAAGTTTTTGCAAATTTTTCGAAAATTTTGTCATTTTCGAAATATTTGCAATAAACTCGATTTTGGAACCCGCCCACACAATTTTTTTGAATTGTTAGATAGGCAACCAAATTTACGATCGAAAAGTATTCTTGTAATTTTTCTGTAAAGCTAATCGTTTTCGAGTTATTTACAAAAACACGATTTTTTGATGTGGAAGTATTGATACAATTTGCAGCGGTTTTTTGACACCTTTTGAGTAGTATCCGTGATTACGACTACATAAATTTGCTCTCTCTTTTATCTTAGTCTGTGTGTGTGTGTGTGTGTGTGTGTGTGTGGGCGTGGGAGTGCGCGCGTGTGCGCGTGTGCGCATGTACGCGTGTATGAGTGCGCGTGTGTGCGTGTGTGCGTGTGTGCGCGTTTGCGCGTTTGCGCGTGTGCGTGTGTGCGTGTGTGCGTGTGTACGTGTGTGCGTGTGTGTGTGTGCGTGTGTGCGTGTGTGCGTGTGGTGTGGTGTGTGCGTGTGCGTGATCGTGTGCGTGCGCGTGCGTGTGCGTGTGCTGTGCGTTGCGTGTGCGTGCGTGTGCGCGTGCGCGTGCGTGTGCGTGTTCGTGTGTTGTGCGTGTGGTGTGCGTGTGCGTGTGCGTGTGCGTGTGCGTGTGTCGTGTGCGTGTGCGTGTGCGTGTGCTGTGTGTGCGTGTGCGTGTGCTGTGCGTGTGCTGTGGTGTGCGTGTGTGTCGTGTGCGTGTGCGTGCGTGTGCGTGTGCGTGTGCGTGTGCGTGTGCGTGTGCGTGTGCGTGTGCGCGTGCGTGTGCGTATGCGTTTGCGTGTGCGTGTGCGTGTGTGTATCATTTTCGATATAAATCAATAATTTACCGAAACAGGTTATCTCTACCTTAGGTGTATGGTGTTTTAATGTTCTTTAAGTGGTATTGTTAGAAATGTTAATATAATTCTTCAAGAAGTTCTTTCCTTGTTCTTTTGTTTGGCTAGGAATAAATTTAATCGTATGTAGACTTTTCGCGACAAATCATTAAACCTCCGTATCTCTATCTTTTGTGTGTGGTGATTTTATATATTTCTTGTGCTGTAACCTTAAGACCATAAAGTATGAATCTAATCATATGTATCATTTTTATTCTCTATGTATGGTGCTCTGATGGCTTTATGGGTGTAGTACAAGAAGTTTTGTATGCGGTGTTGTGTTTTGTTTGACCAAGTATGGACTTAGTTTTCTAATACCCTTATGGGTATAGTACTAGAACATTTGTAATATATTTTCAAAAGGTCTCTTTGTTACCTTTCATATAAATATGATCATATCTCGTTTTCGAGAAGTCTCATATATACGTGCCAAGGTACTTTCGATATTAGGTGTACGGTGAGCAATATGCTTACAGTTTTGATGTCAGGAATACAAAAAATTGTTTTCAGAGGTGCTTTTGTAAGAAAATTTTATTTCGTATTTTACGAGTTTAAGAAGCCTACAATATTTAGAAATAAGTACGCAATCTGTAATCATTATATCATGCCATTACACTTGATATAAAGATCCCAACAAAGTTCTGAATGCATACAGAGTTTTGCTATTTGTGACTAATAACGTTGTGGTGATGGACGTCTATGGACGCTTGGGTATCTTCGTAATTTTGGCTGCTGTTTGGCGACTGACTTCACTTTAACGTAACTATGTTAATTTAATAATTGGAGTAACCTTTACTTAAGTTAACGTTAATAAGCATTACTCAATAACTTTAGATGGCTACACACATTAAAACATAAATAATAAGTCGTTTCTACATTTATCCATAAAATCTGTGATTTAGGTGGAATACTAAATAAAATTAGATGTAATAAAAATAGGTATAATTACTATTTGCGCACTAAAGACTAAAACGTAGGTACCTAACTGTAAGGTTATTTAAATAGTTTTATCTTCATTTTATTACATTAATTATTATAGTGCTTTTTAGAATTTTGGTGGGCTTAACTTTGTTTGACTAGTTCCATTTTATGATTTTTTTTTTATATTAACGATTTCATTAGCGTGCATGGCACTAAAACTAATAAGAAATAATGAAGTATAACTCAATTTCTCACACTAACTCCACATTTATATTTGATATTACCCGTTAATAACGTGATCTAAGAAACAGTTCAAAATTATAAACAATTGGAAACAAAGCAATAAAAATAGACTTGTCCTAGAAATTAGCATATTCTGATAACGCATTCTTAATTAAGTAGTATCACACAATTATTATAATTGTGGCTCATTTCTGGAAATAAATAAATATATGGAAAGAGAACATTTTTTCAATTATCCTCCGGAAAATTATGTGCTACACAAATCACTTTTTTTTCGATTTTTAGCGATCTAAAATTATCCAGTTTCGGTCAAAATTGATTTAAATTAATTTAAATTAAATCTAAGGTGGGGCGGAGGAACTTGCTTGTTTTGAAATTCAATAAAAGAAAAAGTAATGCAGATATATATTAAATTATTTGACCAATATCAAGTACAACATGTAAAGTTTATGTTCACGTAGTTTTAAATACGATATCAGGGAGATGTCGTCCGATATTGTCAATACACTGCGTTAATCTACTTCTGAAGTTTCGTTCAACTCTTTCCAGCATATCGACGGGTATGTTGGCTATAGCTTGACGAATGTTGTTCTGAAGGTGATTCAGGGTCCTACGACGACCGTAGTAAACAATTCATTTTAGATAGCCCCATAGAAAATAATCACAGGGGGCTAAATCAGGTGACCGTGCTGACCAGTGCAGATCGTCTCTCAAGTGGTGATAATGCATCCTGGGAAGTATTGCCGCAAAACGGTCATCGACACACGAGATGTGTGCGTTGTGGCACCGTCCTGCTGGAACCACACATCTCCCAAACCCATCTCGGTCACTGTTGGCAGGAAGAACTCAATGATGTCGACATAATGGTCAGAAGTCACTATTACAGCCCGTTCATTGGACCATGGACCGAATATTCCAACTCGCGATAGTGCACATCAAACAGTCGCACGTTCCGAATGTAAGGAACGCTGATGAAGTTTTCTGCAGTTATGAGGGCTCAAATAGCCCATGTTCTGCTTCTTTACAGATTCCGAAAGATGGAAGTGAGCTTCATCACTGAAGAAAATAAGAACGCAGTCAGGCATTGCAAAAAGCGTTTCACATGCATTTTCTCGAGCAACAAAATCACGTGGGTTAAGTTACTGTACTGAAGCTAATTTGTACGGATGAAATTGCAATTCTTCATGGAGGATTCGCTTCACAGAACGAGCAGAAAACCCAACAGCAGCAGCATGTTTTCGAGCAGAGCACCCATGGGATCGCAAAGCAGACTGCCTTTTGCGGTATCCTTACTGTTCGTGGAAGTCCAGGTTTCTTCTTTTTCACATCATCAGTTTTCCCGAAGTTGTTTACCTATGAAACAATGGACTGCCGACCGAGAACACGGCCACGGGGCACAGTATTCAAATGGACACGGACTGCACGTTGCGTGGCAATGATTGAGCGACCGTTACTAAAATATGCCTCGACGGCGAACGCCCGTTGCACTATCGTCCACTCCATGATACTAACTGAATCAAGCGGGATAAAGACTGTGTCTACCCCCCCCCCCTCCACCGAGCAACCGTCGCTCCTCTTTTTTCGTTCATACTACTAACATTAGATCTTTACCATTTTTATATGGCGTATGTGAAAAAAATCTGGGTGCTAAATTATATTGTTGCGGGAACTAAATAACCAGAACGTATGGACCAACTACGTTTGGTGTAAGTTAATGAAGCACCAAATCACCCGGCCACATTTATTGGTGATCTTCTGCACAACGCCCGATATTCACATATTTTGGAAAACGACATGCACCAACTTTGGAGGATGTCCCAATAACGAAGTAATCAGTTATGTCCAAGGATTTGTGTATGTGAGGTCAAATGGGGTAGAACAATGTGTTCTCAAATCGAACTTCGCCTTCGAGTCATGTACTCTACATTATATTTGCACAATAGAATCATAACTTTTGTTAGGAATATGTTTTATTTTTCTATTACCCACTATGTAAATGAGGACTATTTAAACTCAATAAAGCAATATTAATACTGTTATTACACCTGCTATACATAACCATAAAGAAACTAGCCCTTAATGTTGATCCTGCTTTTCTTCCTTTTATAACTAATGTTACAGAAAGAATTAAAGGAATCCTAATTAATCTGGGTATTAGGACTGTTTTTAAACCTATAAGAAAGATTAAAGAACATTTAAGGTCACCTAAAGATGTTTCAAACCCAATGTCGTCTTCCTTGTTCCCATGGGAAAGTATACAATGAAACCACAACACCTAACTTGGATACAAGACATAAATAACATATCAGTTTTTGTAGATTACGTCAACTACGGAAGTCTGCGGTAGCTCAGCGTGCTTTAAAAAATTTAAACGGTGGCATTTAAGTTCATAATATGGGAATATTGTAAAGATGAACTCATATTTTCGTTTACAACGTGTGGCTGTTGAGTTATATAAACTCCTAATAACTTCAATAGATGAACAGAAAATCTCGGTGTTCTGATTTGTCATCTTCAAGTCATTTAATAACATTTGATTTATTAAGGATCAAGCTATTCTTTACCAAGATTAGATTCCATAGTTCACTTTACACACTTATCAAACTGTTATATTCATATTAGGTTTATATTTGCGTTTTCATTTTTTTCATATTTCATAAATTTGTCTTAACATCTCAAGTAATAAACGATTTAGTTACCCAAAAGGAAAGTATTTTAATTATAGTCACATTTTATCATTTTTTTTCAAATGGAACATCGTATATATTACAACTTCATTCGATTCTTTTTATGTTGTTCTGACATTTTTATTTCCCTTTCCCTACCCTACATGCAACATTTTCCTAAATATTTGCAAAACGAAACTGGTATTTCTATAAAAAAAGCACTGCTCTTTTAAATGGTATCTATTATACTTTTCTCATTTGTATTCTAAGATACAATAAAAAATAGCATTCAAAGTATGTACTTGTTATTAAATTACAAATGAAAATGTTTAGTGTGTAGTGTTTACGTTTAATAACTTACGCATTTACGCACTCACGCAGCACGCACGCATACGCACACACATGTATGTAAGTCACACACTAATAATATATATATATATATATATATATATATATATATATATATAAAATATCAGCTTGTATTTTCGTATTTCATTTGTCATACACTCTTTTGCTAAAAATCTTATTTTAAGTTGAACATTCCATTGAAGTAAGTGCATAAAATTAATATCCCTGAACTTTGAGCCATTTGGATTTTATGTAAACCTCCCCATACAACGTTCTGAATACATACTTAAGTGAGTTTAAAGAATGCAAAATCTTAATAGAAAAAAGGGTATTAAATATGTAATTAAAATATGTTTTGTTCTAAAGTGTTCAACGTATTCCACAACAGATGTATGCCTTCACAAATTTCCAGATGATTCGATGGGTGCAAGCAATGGCGGGTAATATTATGAATAGGAAGGGCAATATCTAAAGATATGCACGTGTGCAGCAAACACTTTCGATCAGAAGATTTTATGCCAGATAAATGAGGGGTCATTGTAATCTATTTGTGGTTTTAATTATTTAACTGACTGCTGCAGCTCATAGAAAACGTCTAAAAGGAGGAGTTTGACAGTCCCAAAATATTCCAATTAGACCACATGGCGGAGTGGGAAAATCTCACCATCGAGGTAATCGAAAATTATGAAAATTCGTATGACATGAAAACTATTGACAATAATTCATCAAATTATGTTACCCAGCCTGTTTTTGAAACGGAATCTTCTACTGAAGTTGTAGCTACACCTAATCTACCACGTTCATCTTCTGATTCAAAATCTTTACAAACTGATTTTCCCTTATTCCAATTACCACAACTTTTGAATGATAACGAAAAAATGTTTTACTACTGGTAAGAATTAACTACCATCAGTGATTATTGATTACAAAATTGTTATTAATTTTCGGTATAAATGGACAATTATGTTAAGTGCCTACAAAACCTTTGTGACGAAAATAATGAACATTTAAGAACATGCATAATATAGGTACTATGAAAAGTCAAAAAAACATGTTATTCCTTTTTATTTTTCAACTCTGACAAAATTGTTTACAACACCTTTAACAATTTTAACAGATATTACTACTGACGAAGATAACTGTAAGTGTTATCGAAACGTTTAGATTGTATAATTTAAAATACACCATTAAAAAACCCAAAAATAGCTAAGTATTTTATTATGTTATTCCTTTGTTTAGAAGTTCTGTTTCGTATGAATGTTGGCACCTGCAAAAGAACGTTTTTCAGCAGACACTAAGCCTGCAACTTGTTGCCCCGCTAAATAAGAAATTATTAAAAATCTACCTCTGTGCTATAGACACTTAAGGATATAATAGTAGTTATAGATGCTATCGAAATAAAAATAAAAAAAGTTAGAAATGTAGGATCTCGACTTACTCACATTACAAGCGTTCCCATACTATGGTGAAATAATTATAAAAAAATTAGACCCATATGATGCAGTGATGATTGATAAAGGTATACTAATAGAAAAAGAAAAGAAAATTTTGTTGAATTGATACGGCATCCGTTCACAAGGAAAAATAAACAAGTTTAAAAAAAGGAAGCACTTGTAACTGCTAATATTACAAGAGCAAGAACCTCACGTGGAACGGGCTATACAGCGCTTATAAATTTGTTGTATTTAAATGAGCAAATTGATTGGTACCTCATACGCTTCATGGATGATATGAGCACTTGTCATGGTCTTTGAATATAAATAATGCATAAATTGGTACTTATTCTTAAAGTCTCATGTATTTTAACTCTGAAGTAAATCTTTTGAATAAATTTTTCGTTTATCCATGAAATATAAGGAAAAAAATAATCTGTTTAATTTAGTTTCTTACAGGAACCCCCCAAAAAAATACGTTAGTTGCACAAGTAACTCGCACATAATTGTTAATCACCAATTCTTAATAACTTAAAATGAAATTATACTCGGAATACCGAAATGTAGTGTAGCGTCCCACAAGTACCCTATCTTGAAAAGCGTAATTTGAAGTTATTTGCAATAATGCAAATTCAAGAACACAACAATCGCTAAGTGATTTATCTTGACTTGACTGACAATAATGTTACTAGTACTCAAATTGATTGCCTGCCTTACTTTGACTTTCCTGGCAATAAATCATTAGAATTTATTTACAAGTCTGATATTTAATTACTCGCAAACCTCAAATCTGATCAAACGAAGTGACAGTCTAGTGGTAGGTACGTTGTGCTATCTGAATTAGATAGGCTGGATGAGATAAGTGTTGCATTATAAGAGGCAGGTAAAACAAATGAAACTACTCAAATTAAAATCAACGAACTTTGCGCACCGGTGGTTCAGGCCGTTAATATCCTATTATGGGAAAGAACCACCAATAAAACCCACTTTATTCATAAATAATTGCACAAGTACATTATTAAATCAAATAACACAAAAAAAAAATGAAAAGGTTAAATATATAACAACATTAAATCAGGTTAAAGTGCGTAAAAAATTATACTATTAAGAGAATATGAATAAAAAGGAGTTTAGTTACACAGGAACATAATAATAAAAAAAAACACATGTAGTCACACGCACTATTGGGTCATAAATAATCAAAATAAAAATCATAATAAAAATCGTAATACCAAATATGTAGGCCTTTAAAACCAATCATTCCGGTCTTTAAGTAAATAAGCACATAAAACAATAAAGCAAATTAGGATACATATAAAATACAACAATAGTAAAATGCACTGGTGATCTTAAGGTAAAGACAAGGACAAAAAAAAACAAACAAGGAATTTACACGTACCCAATTGTTTAGTGGTCACCAAAGCAAAAAATACATAAGTCAAATTACAATCAATCACATACAAAGAGAAATCAGCTCGCAGGCAAATAATTCTAGCTAACAACTGACACAAAAAAAACACATTAAAACAAAGCATTAGAAGGGTAAGTTATAAATAGATCACAACTTCGTGATCGATATATTAATTTGAGGGCGTTAGAAAAATACAGTGCTCCTTTCTCATGTTACACATTCAGCTATACAACAATAAAAATAAAATTCGAGGTGTTTAGTGGTCTGACCCGGGAGTGTGTACCTACTTGGCAATTGCCTTTTACAATTAATAACCAAAGAGGTATAATTTACCCGTTCACCAGCCACCTCTACACAAATATAAATATAAACAACAAACAGTAATGCTAATTCGCACAAATATCAGAGTGAGAGAGCCCTTTACTGTCTTTTATTTTGGCGGATTTCCGCTTACTGATTGGCAGCGAGCTTTCATTTATATAAAAATACCTAATTACACTAGAATAAATATTCCTATAATTAATAGATATATTGTGATCGCGATCTGTACCGACATAATTACTTATTAAGCTGGTGACATTTTTACATTAAGAATCGGCGCATAAGAAATTCCAATGATTCGTTACGCCCCTTCAGTAAAGCATTTTTTAAGCGTACACCTGCTAGTCAGACCTTAAAACACATGTTTTCAACCCTCAGCCAAATATTAGTTACAAACAATCCCACATTCCTTACATAAAATATGTAAAAAAAATATTTTGAAAACGTTAGCAAATTACGACATATCAAGACATTAAGAAAATCCACTAATTGTCTTTTCTATCGCGGTAACAATAGCGACTTCACAAACGTTTATTACAATAGCATTTTCGCGGTCCCCTACTTACAGTACGGTTTTGTATTATAAGTGCTTTGTAACTGTGGTTTCATATTAGTTGAGTTGATCGGCCTACTTCTACAGTTTTTCCTATTAATTGAGTTAATCGGCCTATTTCCACAGTTTTTCATATTAGTTGAGTTGATCGACTTATTTCCACAGTTTTTCCTATTAGTTGAGTTAATCGGCCTATTTCCACAGTTTTTCATATTAGTTGAGTTGATCGGCCTATTTCCACAGTAATATTAGTTGAGTATGAAAATAGGCCGATTAACTCAATTTAAATGTACAGTGTGTCCTGATGTCGTTGTTTTAGTTGTTTTTTAAAGATATCTTTATTATCAAAGATATAAATTTGCAGTTTATACATTCGCCTTCAAATTTTATTTATATATATTACGTATGCCATTTTTCCAGTTCCTGTGTTTCAAATGTTCTTTATGAATTCTCTCAACACTATTTAATGCATTTTTATATAAGATTTCGCATTTTATAAGAACGACCTGTTAAATTTGATTAAGCTGTGAACTAAACTTACTGTGAATACTGTATTTATTGTAATACTACGTACTGTAATGGTTTGACAACAACTATATTTTGTAGTTCACTGTCAATATATGTATCTATCTATCTATTCACGTACTACTTTGTTGATCTAGATTTCATTGTAAAATCAAAAATTTAGTATCTTCTTTTATTTCGACTTTAGAATTCTTCATGGGGATGCGGTTTTTGAGTATTAATATAAACTTGCATTTTTTACATTCGGTTCGGTATTATGACGGTTTTGATAAATTATGATTTTCAGTATTGCTGATCTGAAGATCGTGGGGACCATAACACCGAACCGAATGTTGTAATCCAACGATTTGGGAAACGGTTTTCTAAGCAATTCCTCACTGCCAAAGCATTATGGGCTGGGGAGACATCTAGATTATATTTATATTTTTGAAAAGCTACGAAACAACTGCAGATGAGATTAAGCCAACTATGATTTCCATTTTAAAGAATGCAAGTTTATATTATTACCCCGAAACTGCATCCCCTAGAAAAACTCTAAGCATGCCACTGAATTCGGCACTTGGCAATATATAAGTACCGTTGACGAAATATATCAATGCAGTAGTATTAAGCGAGGTATAAGATAGAAAAAAGCGTAGAAATATCGACGTTTGGCCATAAGTCGAAAAGAAAGGAAGACACTAAATTTTCTATTTTGCCATGAAATCTAGGTCAATAAAGTAGTACGTGAATGTAAAACTGCAAACTTCTATCTTTGATAATAACAACGATATCTATCAAAAACAACGAAATCGGGACCCACGGTACATAGTTTATAGAACAGAAGAGAATAATTAATTGATGGTATCAGTCTCATTTCTATTCTCACTACTAAAAGGTGGTTTAGCCTAAGGTTTTGATGTTTTTAGACTGACATAGCAACGACACCTGAGAACAATAATGTTAAAAGTACATAAGAAAAATAACCAAGATGCATCTTTAAATCAATCAAACATTATCGACTGCTGTTTTTAAGTACATTACCAATCCTAGTTGTTACCTTTATTTAAGCAGTAATAATGTAACATGTCTTCAAAGTATCTTCTAGTTACTGTATTAATTAGATCTGTAGCAGCTTTATAATTATAATGTACTATTACTTCTAAACAACTATCCGAAAATGAAGAATATACTATAAAATAAGTTTTCTGCAATATTTTAATGACATGTCTAATTGTACTTGTCCATAATATTTATGACGAGTTTTCAAAACTACTTGACTATTGGTCTCTACTAAGTATTCAAAATAATAGAAGAAATGACCTGTTCCTTTTCCTAAAAATTACAGACTACCAGGTACACCTTTATTCAAAATGATGTCATCTGGAGAATAGGCGAGCCATAATATAGACTTACATATAAATAGTGATCATGTTACTATCTTAAAATTTGTATTCTTATTAAAAGCGCGAAATGCTTGCAATTCTACAAATTTATTTGTAAATCCTTTAGGAAAAAAAACAGACATCCTTCTGCTCCAAATTTGGATTCTAATTACCATAAGTATATACAGTGTGTCCAAAATTGGTCTGTGTTCCTATTGGAATTTAATTCGAATTTATACGCTACTTTACGAACGCACTATATATACAGTGTGTCCAAAATTGGTGTGTGCAGTATTGCTATCTTGGAAACTATAATAGATCTAAAGACGGTTAAATGGAGAAAGTTTTAGAGAACGTTGAGCCCACTAAAATGCCATTCTGAAAACAAGGCTATCCCAAATCTTTTTCAAAATATTCAAAAAATTTATCACCAACACGAAAATCACTAAAGAAAATATAAACACAACCTCTAAATAACGCGGTAGGTAGTGTAGCCAATCCGCTATTCGACTGACCGTACGTTCTGAAAAATGCCGCATTAACTACACTACCGACCGGTCGACAGACTAAAAACTCCCTAAATATAATACTTGTTTGGGTTGTAATAAAGATGGGTAAAATAAGATAAATGCTTAGTATTTGTGTAAATAGTTGCAGCTTGACATTGTGCGAATAACAGGGGAATTGTCCCAAGTGGAATTAATCTTACTTACTTTTAATAACATAAATTTTGCTCTTATTCTATCATCAACAATGCTAGACTTAATTAATTACAGTCAGTTTGACGAATTAATGATTAAGTAATTTAAATAAAAATATTTTGCTTACCGTCACTTAAAACCTCCAAATCTTCTCCATTCCCAAGCTCGCTCAGTATACAGTGTGTCCAAAATTGGTCTTTGCAGTATTGCTATCTTGGAAACTATAAGAGATCCAAAGACGGTTAAATGGAGAAAGTTTTAGAGAATTTTGAGCCCACTAAAATGTCATTCTGAAATCAAGGCTATCTCAAACATTTTTCAAAATATTCGAAAAAAACCGCAAGTCGACTATTTCTATTTTTAGCTATACCTCTTTTATTTGAACAGATATAAAAAAATAAATTACACTTTGCCATTGCCACTTTTTATCCTCTATTGATTTGTGCGAGAAAATTAATCCGACGTTTCGTCGATTAGAGACCATCATCAACTTTATTTTTTTATACGGGGCGGAAATTAGATAATGGTATAAAATGATTCCTTTTTGTATTCTAAATCCAACGATGTATAACACTTAATGATAATTCGACGTTTCGACCCTCATTCTTGACATTTTCAAATACTTCTTTTTTTATGAAACAGTTTTGAAAAAAAACTACCAAAGCAATTTATTCTGCAAATGTACATTCATTTCAACTCATAATTCATAATAGGACGTTTCGACAGATCAAAAGAATTATCAAGTAATCTATTCGTAGATAGCTAGGTATTTATTACGATATCGAAAAAGCCTTTCAAACCTTGTCTTAAACAATTATAGATAAATAACTCTTTTATTAAGTTTAAATTTAAGTAAACACCTAACAATACATTTATATTTAGAAAAAAGTGAAAAATACTATTAAAACACTTAAAAATTAACTACAGCTAAATAATGAATTCGATTATTCTAAATTTCTGATAGTAGGCTTTGAAGAAATTAAAACAATTGTTGTATGACAATTATGTTATCTGTCAAAAGACTACAATAGTTTCCCACATTTTAATGAACGTTGTTTGAAAATGACGTGAAATTATTCTAACGAAGAAAATTTTGCTATATTAGTGTGATATATCGAAAATGAAAGAAATGCTACCAGAGCTAGTGATGACTATTTTCAAGTGTACCCCGAAAGAAGACAACCTGGCAGAAATCATTTTAATAACGTAGTAAGAAATTTAATAGGATTTGAAAGTTTTGAAAAACGACGTTCAAAAAAGTATGCGATCGATAATGAGAATCGTAACGGAAACATTTTGGAATATTTTGACGAAAATCCGAAATCTTCAGTACGAAATTGTGGCACGGAGTTTCATATTCCAAAATCCACTGTACAGAATGTTTTGAAAGTTGTTAAATATCATCCTTACAAGCCAACGATGGTACAAGGCCTGCAAGAAGGTGACTTTACAGCAAAATCGAAATTTGTAATTGGTACCATCGTAAATGTCAAAAAAATCCTGATTTTTCTGATAAAGTTGTATGGACAGATGAGGCACATTTTACCATCTGTGGAGTCTTCAATAAAAAATTACATTACTGGGCTCGGGAAAATATACCTATTCCCGATCCAAGCCGACTTCAAGTATGATTTGGTTTTAATGTGTGGTACGGAATTATCGGTAAGTAATATCTTTGTTTGAGTTAATTGAGTAACATTTAATAAATTAACTACGACACACTTTTTTAATATTCCCAATTAATTTCAGGAAATTGTCTGATTGGTCTATTTATTTATGCCACACGTTAACAGGGCAACAATACCTTTTAATGTTGCAAAACCAAATCATTCCATCCATTCGTGGAGCTGTTCCCCCTGATGAATTTAATTATTTGTGGTTTCAACAAGATGGATGCCCCGCACATAATTCAGGGGAAGTCCGATCATTTTTACGGGAGATTTTTTGTGAAAGAATAATATCCAACGGTGGTCCTATGCGTTGATCTGCTAGGTCTCCGGACCTTGCCCCATTAGACTTTTATTTAAGGGGATATGTCAAAAATGAGGGGTATGAATTTGATCTCCCAGAAAATAGTCAAGTTCTGGAACATCGAATTATTAATATTATTGAAAATAATAATCGTAATACAATACGTCGAGTAACCAGAACTGTCGCAAAAAAATATGAAAAGTGCATTGAAAAAAATGGTCGATATTTTGAATAATAGTATGTAGAACTAATGTCGGTTTTATAATTATCCTGTAAAATACATTTAATATTAATATAAGACACGTTAAAATGATTTGATATTGTAGCGGTGTAAAATGTATGATTCATTGCTAAAAATGTTTTTTAATTACTTTTTAGTCATAATTTTTTGGTTTAAATGAGTAACATTTAACATAATACCCTAATAACTACTATATGTTTTTTGAATATTCCCCATTATTTTCACTCCTTTGCTTGAGCAATTTATTTATGAATATCAAGTAAACATTTGAGTATTTTTAAGACAAGTTTTGGAAAGGCTTTTTCGATATCGTAATAAATAGTTATCTACGAATAGGTAGCTCCTGTTCATAAGAGATTACTTGGTGGTGCAATAATTGTTTTAAACTCATCAAAGCCTACTACCAGAAATTTACAATAATTGAATTCATTATTTAGCTGTAGTTAATTTTTAAGTGTATTAATAGGATTCTTCACATTTTTTAAATATTTTCACTTGAAGTAAATGTATTGTTTATTTAAATTTAAACTTAACAAAAGAGTTATTTATCTGTCATTGTTTAAGACAAGGTTTTCGATATCGTAATAAATAGTTATCTACGAATAGGTAGCTACTGTTTATAATAGATTACTTGATGCTTTTGATGAGTCGAAACGTCCTATTATGAATTATGAGTTGAAATAAATGTACATTTGTAGAATAAATTGCTTTGGTAGTTTATTTTTCAAAACTGTTTAATAAAAAAAAGAAAATTTCAAATTCTAATAAGTTTCTTAGTACGTTATTAAAATGATTTCTGCCAGGTTGTCTTCTTTCGGGGTACATTTGAAAATAGTCATCACTAGCTCTGGTAGCATTTCTTTCATTTTTGATATATCACACTAATATAGCAAAATTTTCTTCGTTAGAATAATTTAACGTCATTTTCAAACAATGTTCATTAAAATGTGGGAAACTATTGTAGTCTTTTGACAGATAACATAATTGTCACACAACAATTGTTTTAATTTCTTCAAAGCCTACTATCAGAAATTTACAATAATCGAATTCGTTATTTAGCTGTAGTTAATTTTTAAGTGTTTTAATAGTATTTTTCATTTTTTTCTAAATATAAATGTATTGTTAGGTGTTTACTTAAATTTAAACTTAATGAAAGAGTTATTTATCTATAATTGTTTAAGACAAGGTTTGAAAGGCTTTTTCGATATCGTAATAAATACCTAGCTATCTACGAATAGATTACTTGATAATTCTTTTGATCTGTCGAAACGTCCTATTATGAATTATGAGTTGAAATGAATGTACATTTGCGGAATAAATTGCTTTGGTAGTTTTTTTTTCAAAACTGTTTCATAAAAAAAGAAGTATTTGAAAATGTCAAGAATGAGGATCGAAACGTCGAATTATCATAAAGTGTTATACATCGTTGGATTTAGAATAAAAAAAGGAAT
The DNA here is from genome assembly GCA_036346205.1 of Vesta saturnalis. Lineage (NCBI taxonomy): Eukaryota > Metazoa > Arthropoda > Insecta > Coleoptera > Lampyridae > Vesta > Vesta saturnalis. The sequence continues at coordinate 62,266 of JARFJB010002228.1, read as the reverse complement.
CATTTTATACCATTATCTAATTTCTGCCCCATATGAAAAAATAAAGTTGATGATGGTTTCTAAATGACGAAACGTCGGATTAATTATTTTGTCACCAATCAATAGAGGATAAAAAGTGGCAATGGCAAAGTGTAATTTATTTTTTATTATTGTTCAAATAAAAGAGATATAGCTAAAAATAAAAATGATCGATTTTCAGTTTTTTTCGAATATTTTTAAAAATATGTGAGTTAGCCTTGATATCAGAATGGCATTTTAGTGGGTTCAAAATTCTCTAAAACTTTCTCCATCTAACCGTCTTTCGATCTCTTATAGTTTCCAACATAGCAATACTGCACACACCAATTTTGGACACACTGTATATATAGTGCGTTGGTAAAGTAGTGTATAAATTCAAATTAAATTCGAATAGGAGTTTAAGAAGAAAACGCTGACCCGTCGAATTTTTATTTTAAATTTAGAGTTTTTTACGTAAAAGTGAAATATACAGGGTGTGTCAAGAAAAAGATATGACAACATCCACATTTTTTTTAAATGTTAACCCTCATTTTTTATTGCAGAATTTTCACATCCGACAAAGTAAATATGGACGATGGTTACATAGAAATATTGAATAAAAATTATCGTAAACATTAAAAATCAGAAAATGTCATTGTCAATGTAAGAAACCGTTAAATTGTACCTTTTATTATTTTGTGAACAAATGCAACAATTATGTTATGGTAACGCCAATTTTGTAAAAAGAATATTTTTTCCGACGAAGTAACATTTGCTTTAAACGGCCATGTGAATAGACAAAATTGTCGTTATTGGTCAACCAAAAATCCTCATTGGTTCACGGAATATAACACCAAAGGCCCTCAAAAATTGAACGTTTGGTGCGGCAAAGTTCACGGAAGTGATACGTCCTTACTTCTTCGAGGATACTCTCTGTAGTGGTGTGAGATATTTAGACTTCCTTCAAAATGACCTCATCCCCGCTCTAATAATGTTGTATCCGGATTTAGTGGAGCCCAATACACACCACCGTGACCTCTTTTTCCAACAATATGGAGCGCCGCCACACTACACTTTACCTGTTTGCGCTTATTTTGAGGAAGTTTTTCCAAATCGTTGAATAGGTAGGAAAGGGATAATGGAGTGGCCAGCCAAATCGCCAGATTTAAATCCTGTAGATTACTTCTTGTGGGATACTTAAAGAGTAAAGTATACGTGACGCGACTGGCCAATTTAGAAGATTTAAAAGCAAGAAATTCGAAACACTACCGCAGATCCCATCAATAACGTTCAAAAGTTATTTGTTAATCGCCTTGACTATTGTCAGATTGTTAATGGTGCTCGATTCGAACATTTAATTTAAATTAGTGGAATCATTTTACAACCAAATTAGGCCTAACCCCAAAAAATTGTCTGTGTTTCAAAATATATTTTATTAAAAAAAATCAATTGAAAGTTTCTTATTAGAAATGATACATGTTATCCATTTAGGTACGATTTTTTTTAGAATTACCACATCTTCTAAATTATCCCGTATAACATAATCAAACCTTATATTGAAAGAACGACCGAAGTGAGCTGAATCCAAATTTGAAATAACATACAGGGTGTCCCATTAAGAAAATTTTTGTCTGGTTCACCCTGTATAAATGAAATACCCTATATAACCTAAAATAATTTTAAAATATGCGCCTCAGTTCTTTCTACTACACTTCAAAGTTTTGCTCTTCTATTCCATCAGATAAGGAAGGTATCGCCTGCGGACGCCAGTTTGGGACACCCTGTATATATGTATTTTGTCGTACGTAAAAAGATGTACCCTTTCCAATTTTGCAATAAAAAATGGAGGTTGAAATTTAAAAAATATGTCGATGACGTCATATCTTTTTCTTGACACATCCTGTATATTTCACTTTCACGTAAAAATTCTAAATCGAAAATTTCTTCCTAAACTCCCATTAGAATTTTAATTGAATTTTTCCGCTACTTTATGAACACACTGTATAGAGTAACATGTGGAGCCTGTAGTGTATTTAAACATGTATATAATATACAATCAACATTAAATATGTATCTACCAGTTATTTGGAGTTGCAGTTCCCGTTTTCATTCTTCTGAACTTTGAATTTCTACATCCAACCCTTTTACGGCCGCTTCCTTGCAATTTCGGAAGTACAGTAGTTTCAAAATGTCGTGGCACTCCCCCTCCATGCGCATATGATTCAAACATGTCGAAAGTATTCGACAAATATGTTACTATTCAACTTATAGATGTAGTCATTTGCTTTATTTACTTCACGTTGTATTCGTACGCTGCCGCTTGAGTTTATTTCTTCTGTTTTATGCAAAATGTGTCTTTTTGGAGACATTTTTTATTATTTCATCGTTATTTGCCAAGTAAACGTATTGAACATAAGTGGAGTAGTTGTTCACAGTCAAGCTCGTGAAATTATTTATGAATTGTATGATTTTATGAAGTGAGAAAAAGAATCAAAAGATTTTATTATCCCTGTCGATCGCGTGTGTGAAAGATTAACGGAAGCAACCGGCATATCCAGAAAAACAATTAAACGCATTACACAGGAAGGTAGATCGAAACGTGAAGGAAGTACATTTGGTTCACTTCGTAAAACAATAAACAAACCAACACCTGGATCAACTATCGACAAGTTTGATGAAGAAGTTGTTAGAAGAATAATTCACAATTTTGTGTATATCCAAAAGCAAAAACCAACAACGCAAAATGTGTTCGCAGCTGTCCAAGAAGAAGGAATACATTGATGAGGAAAATTAAGCAGCTTTCGATCGATTGTGAAAAAGATGGGTTTCAGATGGCAGAAGATTAAAGACAACGGAAAGTTCTTGGTGGAAACTTCCGCAATAAGGGAGAAAAGAACCACATTTTTAAGAAAAATGAAAAAGCGCAGAGAAGACGGCAGAAACATCATTTATAGTGACGAATCATACTGGTACAGTTCACATACGTGTTCACATGGATGGTATGACAGTAGTGACAAGGGAGTGAAAGCACCTGTTTCAAAAGGACAACGCCTAATAATGTTACATTGTGGTGGTGCTAAAGGATTTGTACCAAATGCATTGTTGAGGTTTAAATCGGGATTAGACAGGAGATTATCATGACGACATGGATTCTAAGAATTATATTAAGTGGTTGATCGAAAAACTTATTCCCAATCTCGAGCCTAATTCTGTGTTAGTGATCCTAATCCAACATGTGCTAGGAAAAAAGGTGAACTGCAAAAGTAGTTAAACGAACGTGGGATTGCATTTGAACAAAGTGAGACAAAACCCGAACTCTATGAGAAAATTAAACTTCATCGACCAGTTCATAAAAATTATTTAATCGATAAGTTGATGGCTGAACACGGTCATTCTGTGGTAAGGTTGCCACCCTACCATCCAGAGCTAAATCCAATTGGAAAGATATGGGCTCACGTTAAAAATTATGTAGGGGGTAATAATATTACGTTTAAATTTGAAGATGTGTGGAAATGAGCAGAGAATAAATTTAAATCGATTGGTCGTTAAGAATATGACGCTGTGTGCAAACACACAGAAATAATTGAACAAGAATATTTAGAAAAAGAGGCTTTTATTGATGAAGTTGAAGATCTGATTTTACTGTAAATACAGGTGAAAGTGATGAACAAATTGATTACAGCAGTAGTGACAAAGACAGAGACAGTGAGTTAGATTCTAAGTAATTAAACTTCTGTAGTTATTTATTTTGGTATGTTAATAATATTACATTTTAAAATGTTTTATCAATTTGTGATTTATTTTACATATTGGTATTAGAATTTGAAATACTTCTACAAAAATGTTTTCCGGTCAAACAAAGTTGCAGACTGCTGTGAAACGTAGTAGTTATTTCAACGTTTGTGCTCTGTCCTATTAGAAGTATTTCAAGTTATAATGTTATAATTACATTGAGAAGCTTCATTCCAGTTTTTATAGTACCCATTTATACCTACTATTACTTAATCTAAGAATTATGGAACAAATAATTTTTCACATTTTTTAGTCGGCACATTAAAGTAATAGTGTGAACTGAATAAATACCTACTTATAGTATTTGAAATAACACTTTCTCACACATTTTAATGTAATGACGCTAATTGATTGATTCCTGTTGTTGGTTCTTAAAAATATAAATATTTAGACCTGCAATCAACGATGAGTTTTAAGAACTTACCTATCCGATGATTGCTAAGATTAACAACCAAAAATCTTATCAGAAGTTATTCTTATTTTCTGTTTATCTGTTGGGTGTAATTAAAAGTTTATGAAATGTTGAACTTCATTTTAGCAAATCCTTCATAAAACAGCTGATGTTGAACATGATAGGTTATGTTTACTTACTAAAAAAATTGTTTTAATGCAAATATGAAATTGCATGCAGACCTAAATTGAAATTGTTACAAATGATCATTCAATAAAAATGTACTCAGTTACGATATCAATCGAAAAAATCGATAATTTCTAAATTTATTCATTTGCCGTATATTTTTAGAATGGCATTTTTTCTACCGAAATTTCCCGATTATAACATCGTTTAAGTTTTTCAAATTGTAGAAAATCGCGCCGCACATCTCGAGCTTATACAAGGTGTGATATTAGTACGACAAAGTGAATTTGCGGCTAAACTATGCACAGTAGAAAAAAATGTTTTATACAAAATTTGCTTGAATTCAAGCACGCTATAATCTAAAAATATTTTCGCATATACAGAGTGTTCTGTAATAGCGGTACATGACCCACATTTCTAATTCTAAATGGATTGTTTTTAGTGCGGATTTCGTTTCTACTCTGAAAAACAACCACATTCTATGAAGCATGTCGTGTAGCTGAACTGAACCGTTTCTGAAATATTTGTGTATTTAGATAAAAAATTCACATTTTTCGTCGAATATCAAAAATTCATTTTGACGTTACAATCAAATCTATAATTTTGTAACTTCACATGTAATTAGTCCTCGTATTGACCTTTTAAGAAATACCATGACATTTAATTTGCGGGTAGTGCTAATAACCATTAGTAGTTGATGCGTATAAAGATGCCTGACATATCCGTTTGTGCCTAGATCTCGGCCCTCAAACATAAAAAAAATTATACATGGTGTACCACAAATGTGAATTTATTATTTTTTTGTTTCAAATATAAATAACTATCTTATCTTAAATACAAGACCCTGTATATTATTACATTATTTCATAGAAAATTAAACGACCTACAGTTTTTGTAATAAGAAAATTTTGTCTATCTTCAACGGTTTAAATTTTGATATTTACATATTAATTCATAACTGTATCATCGATATGACGCTCTCTGTAAAGATATGATATTCGATATATTGTTAAATTAGTTGAAAGGGACCTAAAGTTTTTGATTAATTGCAAATACATATGTACACTACACTTACACTTTACAGTCATCAAATGCAGATTAAACTATGATTTCAGACAATTATAAAAGATGTTCAAAATCATCACCATTAAATACACTCCTGGCCAAAAAAATCCGGATACGCATTTTTTTTTATTTTGTAGATGTTAAGTGGTTTAAATGGGGAGGAAGTAAACATTATTAATAAAAATCATTTATTTATAACAAAATGAAAAATAATAAGTAACGGAGGTAACGGAAAAGAAAGTAACATTTTTCGAAAAATTGAACAAATAAAAAACGAAATTTGATTACACACAATTGCCTGTTCTTTAAGTTTCAACCAAATGTTAGTATCGGATATAGCCTCCCCTGCACCTGCGAAGGGTTTCAATCCGCCTTGGCATGCTTTCAGTAGGGTGCTGAATCTGTTCTTGGGGTATCTGTTCACATTATTCATGCAACGCTATTCGCAGCTCTTGGATCGTTTCTGGCAATGGTTACCTCTTTCTAATCTTTTGTCCTAAAATGTCCCATACATGTTCTAATAGATTCATGTCAGTACTACAAGCAGCCCACTCCAAAACAGGGATGCCGACAATATTTAGGTAATCCTTAACAATTCGTGCAGTATGTGGACGGGCATTACCTTGTGTAAATAGGAAATTTTCCCCAACAAAAGGGGCGTAGGGAACAACATAGTCCTCCAGACACTGTTATATGTACCTGTCTGCTGTTAGGGTTCATGTTAGATGGAGATTAACTTGATGCGCCCGTTGAAAGAAATATCTGCCCATACTATAACACCTCTGCCACCAAACGCCTTTTGTGGGTGAAATTCAGCAAGATGAAAATCATTCCCGGGTCTCCTTTATACTTGTACGCATACATCTGGAGATTGTAGGCAAAAACAGGACTCGTCAGAAAACATTACGGACCTCCATTGTTAAACAGTCCAGTTTCTGTTATCATCCGCAAATCTCATCATGTTAACTAGATGAGCTGCTGTTAATTTTGGGCATGCTACTGGCTTTTGAGAACGTAAACCACTTTCATGCAAGACTCTTGTTACAGTTCGTGCAGAGATTTGAGTTCCTCGAGCTTCTAACAAACGATTAGCGAGAACATTTAACGTTATGGAGCGGTTCCGTAGTACGGATATCCTTAAAAAACGTTCATCACGCTGATCTCGTCAGAAAACATTACGGACCTCCATTGTTAAACAGTCCAGTTTCTGTTATCATCCGCAAATCTCATCATGTTAACTAGATGAGCTGCTGTTAATTTTGGGCATGCTACTGGCTTTTGAGAACGTAAACCACTTTCATGCAAGACTCTTGTTACAGTTCGTGCAGAGATTTGAGTTCCTCGAGCTTCTAACAAACGATTAGCGAGAACATTTAACGTTATGGAGCGGTTCCGTAGTACGGATATCCTTAAAAAACGTTCATCACGCTGATCTCTTGACCGTTTTCTGCCTGATCCTGGTCTTCTAGTATATTCTCCAGTCTGACGATACTTCGTAACAGCGTCATAAACGGTACTTTTGCCAATATTCAAACGATTTGCATCCACCTTCACGTAATGCCACGACTTTTCCAGTATCTTCGGGTCTCATTCAATTGAAAAAATAAATACAAAGTGATCTGAATTTATCAGAATAAATGTGAAACTTATTATAAACGCAAACAATACGCTAAACGTCTCTTGTTAGAAAACAAGATAAAGTGTGACGTTTCGCTAAACTCATAATTTTTTTGTTTTCAAAGGTAGCAAGATCATTTAAAAACAATCAAATTATGTAAAACTGATTTACGAATTGGAACAAATAGGTATTTTACTTCTTTTTTTTAAGTGTCCGGATTTTTGGCCATGAGTGTAATATTTATTGCTGTAGTATGTTTGAATGAACCTTTATAGCTGTCAATGAACAGTCACAATTTCAACTACAATTATAATAAAAACTAAAAAATTAAATTCCTCAAATTCAGCAAAACTATATTATTAAATATTATTTTATTTTATTTCTGAATGTTTTGTACTCTAGGTTCCTAAATTCGGTAGGTAGAATATTAAAAAATTTTACAGATAAATTAACGAAGCTTTTGTGTTTTGGTTAATCTATAGAAGTTGTTGCAAATGTCATTACATATTCTCGTGGAGTAGTTATGTATGTGTGATATATCTTGTTATGTGTTTATCATCTTTTATAGACTTGACATATAATAAGCAGTTTAGCGTAAACAAACTCTGCATAGTTAATATTTTAATTCGATAAAGAGTATCCTATAGTTTTTCTTATACCCGAAACTACCCAAAATTTGTATTGCACGACGTTAAAGGGAAAAAATTCGAGATGAATACGCACAATTACTCCACGCAATAATGCAGTAGCAAAGGAGACTATGAATAAGCGAAAAGTAGGCTAATTTTAAGGTATTCGTCGAAATGTTGCCAGCAAGTCGGCGTAATAAATATATATTGCTACTGATTTGGCTATTGAATCTATATGTGCTTCAAAGTTTAATTTGGGATCTAATTTGACTCCGAAGAATCTAACGAAATCAGGATTTCCAAAAGTATGTTGCCTTAATGGTATAACCATTTCAAAAGTTTTTGATTTGCTTAAAGCTAGAAAATTTGCTGTAATCCATCCTTCGGCTGAGGTTAACGTTTGCCGAGATACACTTGTAACATTATTTAAGTCATTTTGTCTGATGATCAATGTTGTGTCATCAGCGTATAAAGGACAATCAGCGATGTTGGATACATAATATGGAAAATCTTTGATATGTATATGAAAAAGGAGAGGGTTAGCTGGACTACATTAAAACCCGTTGTTTAAAAGATTTATCGACATAGCTAAGCGTTGTTGGTGTATTAGATGCGAATGCTTCACAGATTCGCTTCTTGATGTTCTCCTTGATGGTTGAGCATAACTTCATAGGAAGACGTCAGGTTTTGTCAGAGCTAGAAATCTTATCAGAAACGCACTTGGTCCAAATCAACCGATCCTCTTATTCAGTAATTTTTTACTTAAATAATTTCAGACAATACGTCTAGTGTAGATGGGGGCCCCATCTTGCTGAAACCACATAGCTTCTCTAACATTTTGTGGAACATCTGCTAATATCTCTAGTAATGTAGTTTTCAATAAGTTCAAGTAGTCGTTACTTTTTATAATGGCTTCAAAGAAAACAAGGCCTACAACATAATGTCCTAGTATTCCCGCCCACACTTGTAACGACCACCTATGTCGTCCGTGAACATTAGATTCAGGAAAAATCTTCCGTTTTTCTGCAACTTTAACAACGCCCAGTTACAAAATTCTAATCGGTGTTGCCAATTGGTGCGTTGTTGTGTGGTATTGGTGGTATCTGTTTTCCTTTAATATGCGCCCAACTGTGCGCGTACTACGATCTATCATGTCACCTAATTTCCTTTGACTTGTACTCGGTTGCTAATTACTCCTAAAATAGTGTTTAGAGTCGTTTCTTCATTTCTAGCAGATTTTTGTCTTGCAAGTTTCACATACGCAACGCTACCAGTAAGGGCGAACCGCTTAATTACAGTTGTAAGATGGTCGTACTGATGGGCGTCTTCTTTGAGGGTATCGCGCACAATAAAGAATTTGTGCCAATAAAAGTTTTCGATTGACTTCCCCGAAAATAAATACCATACTACTAAATCTCCTTTATCAAAGTGTACCGGTATTTTAGATCACATAAGATGTTCAAACGTTTGATACGCATTAGTGATGCGTTTAACTGCATTTGTTAAGTTTGATTTATGTGTTTCTTTGTTTTTTCATGGCTAGTGCTATTATGATAAATTTTATTGGTGGCACATGGTTTTAGGAAAATTAAAACAATTTTAGTTTAATTCATTCTAGACTAATGCAACTTTTTACAAAAATTGGTACGATAGTTACCTCGCCAAATAGGGAAAAGTATACATAGTGTTCAATTTGTCATAAAAATTTTGCGATAGTATATGGAATTTATATTTTTGTATCTATTAAAAGTTTTTTATGAAATTACATTCTCACTCACATACGTAATACACTTTTATCATTTATTTAAGTGTGGCAACTGTTGTGATCGTTTTCTGGTCAATATACCTAATATTATACAAAGCGCACATTAATTATACCACTAGGAATTAAAATAAAAATCTTAAAATTGTGAATAATTCTAAAAGCGGTGCAGATAGACAAAATTTGCTTGTTACAAAAAATGCAGGTTTTTCCATTTTCTTTTGAATAATGTAATAATTTACCGGTTTTGCATTTAATTTTTTAATAAATCCATATTTATGGTACACCCTGTATAAAAATTAAATAAGTCATAATATTTCTTAAAAGATCTGCACTAATTACGTGCGGAGTTACAAGTTCATGGAATTGGTAGTAACCTCAAAATAAATTTTTGAACTACGACGAAAAATGATCTTTTATCTAAAAGTACAAATATTTCAATAACGATTAAGTTTGGTTATACAATATGTGTAATAAAAAGTGGTTGCTTTTCTGAGTAGAAACGAAATACGCAGTAAAAACTATACCATTCCATTTAAAATAAGAAAGATATTTTATGTACCGCTATTACGAATACAATGTATATGCGAAAATATTTTTAGGTTATAGCGTGCTTGAATCACTTTATCGTACTAATTTCACACCCTGTATATGCTATAATACAATATTTTTATTTCAACAAATTATCTAAAGCAAATGTTATGTTATATCATTTGGGCGTACAATCTTAAATGCTTAAAAGTTGCTGCATGCAGGTTGCTTGTGGTCAATTCCGTAACGTAAAATATCAGCTTATTCTACACAACTTGTAGTAATAGAGTTGGAATTGATTGTGTGATTTACTTTGAGTCGTAGAATGGTTTGTGATGGACCACACCAGCTCCGGGGTGTTCTATCTATATTGATGCGTATGGTTTTTTTACAATAGAAGGGTTTTATTGATTTATATTTGCAACAAATAGGAGTAAAGTGTACGTAAATCAGACAAAATTATTATCAGTATCCATTTGTTACTTAAATAAGTGTATATAATAGGTTTCCTTTCTATGAAAATATATCTAGGAAATGATTTAATCCGTTTCCTTAATACGAAAGGGGAACTAGACTTAATTGTGTATAATGTTATTCCCCGCACTTCTAAGAAATAAGATTGTGTTTCGTTATAAGGTAAAATTTTTTATTTAATTCACATCTCTTCTGAATCTTTTATAATACACGAAGGCATATATCAAGGTTACAAATCAAGCAATTTTAAAGTAAAACGCAAATAGTTTTGAATCAAATTTTTGAAGTTAAAGGTCAGCTTAGAACGTTATTGCATTCCCTACTAGTAACTCATACTTTCCCGAATATACAATGTGAATATTAAAAAAGACACACGTTTATTTGTGTGTGATATTCAAAGCTTCAAAAATAAAACTTAAAAAATCCGTTGTATATTGTGTATTTAAATGCAGTTTTAGGGTGAAATTAGTGGTATAGTGATTGGTCTATTAGTAACATCGTTATAAAAGAAGCCTCTTAGAGATAAGATACTGGTAGTTACAAAACTTTAAATCACAGGCTTTGTTTACCGAGTGGATTATGGAAACTTGTAACTTGTTTACGTTATAATTTGGTTTATGAAGCATTTTTTTATAACAGCAAGATTTTGAGAATAATAATTAATAATAACACACCAATTACAATGCTAATTTATTTTACTAAAGTGGTAACTGTGTTATAGCCTTATAGCGTTAATGCCGCGCTAGGCCAGATTATGGAAACTTGTAATTTGTTTAGGTTGCAATTTGGTTTATCAAGTATTTTTTTATAACAGGAGGATTTTGACAATAATAATTAATAATAACACACCAGGTACAATACTAATTTATTTTACTAACGTGGTAACTGTGTTATAGCCTTAGAGCGTTAACGCCGCGCTAGCCCGAGAAATCGCAATGAGTAAGCCAACTACAATTAGGTGCATATATTTGAAAATCTTTTATTCTATTGTATTATAGATAAATAGTTATTTAATAGATAAAATATTATTAAACCTCCTTGAACCTCAGAGCATCCAAACAGCATCCTACAACCAAAAAACATTCTTTACAATTAATCACATTATAATTTGTGAGCAAAATTGTGAAATTTTTGGATTTAAAAGTGGTAAAGGCATTCACTACTAAAAACGTTAACATGCCAATTGAAATTTTTCAATTTAAAAACGGTAAAATCTTTCATTACTAAAACTTGAACCAAATGAAGATCTAAACAAATGATAAACCCAAGAAAATTTATAATTTTACGTCACTACTTAAACACTATATTGTTGTGATGAATTGAAAACAGAATGTATACATTTAATCTAATTTTAACTTTAACTATATGTGTGCAATGCTGTAATAACTAAACATTTAATATCTAGAGCATTTACTTCGAAGTCAGCAAAAATCCAGAAATTTCACAAATTAAAATTAAGATGTGCCGTCCTGCTCATTTTTTAATTTACAAGGTCCCAAAACTTTTAATTTCAACCTTCAGTAGCAGGTAATAGCAGAAGAGGCTACAAATTGGATACCAAATTTAGTATACCATAATCAGCTTTAGCATTCTTTCATTAATTTAGCATTTTTACTCAATTTCAAATTTAATTAATTCTTCACCTACCTTTATTAATTACTTACGGCTCGATGTCAGGTTCCAATTGGAGTTGCCTGTATTTATTTCCGGTCTGTGGGGGATAGAAGATCACGAATAGGTTTCAAACTGAAATCTTCAGCACTTCTCAGCTTTTAACACTCTACCTTTATACTTCAACGTTTCGTTGGTAATTCAAGTGGGGTTGCCAACTTAACATACGAGTCATCAGCAAGGATTTAATCGTTGGTGTAAGCAGATAGATGCTATGAATTAGTACTAAATTTAATAATTTATCCTTCACTTAATGATAAAAAACTGGCCTAAGGAAATTGTTAGAAAAAAGAAGGAATGACAATAAATTAGATCAAGACGAAGATATTGGCCCCATTGTATTTCCTCTTCTTTCTTTCTGAAAAGGGAAAGAAGGAGAATTTATTGTAAAATAATAAGACAACTAATAATAAACGACTTTCACGTATTACATATAGGTGGACTCGCTGGAGTAAATAGAACATATGTAAGTATAAACAAATATTTTAGGAGAATTTCAAAAATCATAGTTTATTAGTAAATGTACGGATTGTCAAAAACACAAAACCTTGTATTAAAAAAAAAAGCACCACAAGTTTTAACAACAGCGTCAACAATGTTTGAACCGATATATTTAGATTTAGTGGGCCCGATAAATCTAGACGGTCACAATAATGTAGTATATTAAAGTATAAGTGGATAAAAGGTCTATATACAAGCGTGATTTTTCGAACACGACGGCGCAGCCGGAGTGCTGGAAATAGAGGAAATATTTTAAAGACCAGTTACCCACGAATACTTTACGCTATTTTTTTTATTGGTGCACCTTGAAATCACAAACACTAGTATTATCACTACAAAAAATGGAAATAAGAACTAATAATGTAAAATAATGGTTAAATAAAGGTTTTGAATTTGTTAGTAATATTCTATTTGACGTTACAAGGTACTCCTGTCAGATCAATAATCAAAAACTTGTCATTTAGACTTCACGTTTCTTGAGTTGTTGGTTGCCACGGTAACTTTAAAAAACGGGCGTTTTTGAAAGTTCGATTTAAACACGCTAAGGCGTGCTTTAAATAGGTAAAATGGGGCACTAATAAAAAATATATATTTCACAACAAAGTGTTAGTTAACAAGAATTATGGAAGGTATAAGAAAACAAGGAGGAGGAGACAATAGCAGCAGTGTTAGTAATCCGTTTAATTTAAAAATCTGATTTTCAGACAAATCGCAGTAACTGATTAAAGTACAAGGACCACGTATCACCACAAATGAGGAGCTTTAGAAAATACTCATAAAACTTTGAATGCATATCTTAGAAGTAAAACATCCAATGATCACCAGACATGAGCCATGTGGGTGGCCTTTTGGGGGCTTTCGTGTAATACTGTACATACCGAAACCAAATACGCACCATTTGAATTAATCTTTGGAAAGCGATGTAATCTTCTACATGACATCTTGAGAAACGTGGATACATAATTATTTTGATAGTTACCCAATAGGGTTAAAATTAGGTTGCAGATAGTGTGGGACGATGCTATGAAAAATTTAATAGAACCAAAGAGTTGCAGGTGAAAGTGAAAACAATAAAAGTTACTTTATTCTCTGCAAATCTTCAACTACTGTTTGGTCTCTTATGGAGTAAATGTTTCTTTCACTATTTTTTGCAAAGTGTAATTTAACACAACCTTCTTGCATTCTCAAATTGTTGCTTGTTTTATCTATAGTATTTCTCAAATTAAAGTATCTCTATTTTAAAAACTCGTTTATTTGAGAACGCCTACATGCGTAACGATGACTAATTCTCATAATTTTATGATTAAGGTTAACTTTGCAGAATTTTTTTCATTCATTTTACAATATGGAGATGGAACTTTTAGTTGGACCTGTAAAAGCTAATATCAAACAACGTTCGGGAACATATTTTCGATGTAAGGAAAAAAGTTTCGTTATTGACGTACCTAATTATTTCTCGGCTACAATGAATGTAGCAGGTGTTAACGAAGCCAACAGAGCTTTATGTGGTTCAGAACGTAGTATTTGTGCTATCTGAAAGAAAGTTCAAAGCGGAGCAGTAACGGGTCCGAAAAAATGCGTACGTATGCTCTACACAAGTTGAATAAAATTAAAATACTCGGAATTCAAAAAGAAGATAAATTATAGTTATTTAACCATCAAGTGTATTAATGATCGCAATTAACGATGAGACGTTTTAACGCGTGAGCCCATAAATGTTAATCTCGCATTAATACACGAGCTGGTTATAATATTTTTCAGAGAATCGCTTTCTTTAACTGTCCTTTTTTTCCAAAGTGAAAATTTTATGTCGGCCAGGCTGCCATCTCGTAACGAAAGTACAGAACGTCTTAGAGTTCTCATTCCTTGACACAACACATTCATTGTTGGATGTTTCATTGAAATCAATGCAATGTCTCCTATAAACTTTATTTAAATCGTTTATTAATACATGATATGGAGTTGCTTAATAATCCCGTTAATAAACGATTATCTGAAAAAGTTATTATTAATTCAGACTTTGAGGATAATTAAATGAACAAGTAGTATGAAATTGTAAATCGTTGTTACGATTAACCGATTAAGTAAGATAGCAAATAAGTTTCGGTTTGTGTAGAACCGCTGTATGAGCATTCGTTAATGTCTAAAGAACAGCGTTTGAGAATTAATGATTCGTAATTAAGCTAACTAAAGCGCTTATCGAACGAGGTGAACTTTTGGTGACGGGTACTATTTATGCAAAATAAAATCAACGTATGGTTTCACCAAGGACAATTTGTGAATTGGAGGAGTAAGAGAAAATTTCTATGTTTTCTTTTGGATTATGTGTTGTGTCACAGAAAGTTAAAACAAAAAGATTACCGAAAGCTTCCCATACACGTAAGAAATTGTTATTTGTTAAAACCTGTTACGTCAAATATTCGAACATCAAAACTGTAATTTTCTTGGCTTACTTAGGCTAATTAGTAATTTATATTGAAACCAACTGACATTAAATCACTATTATATTGTTCATTTAGATTTTTAAGATATATTTACGTATAACAGAAGTAGGTATGTTGTGTTTATTTGTAAAATGTTTTGTAACCATGCCACTTTCAATCTTTCGCCAGATGATTTTCTTGTTTTTAATGTCGCTGATTTCCAATAGTTTTTGTCTTAAAGGAAATGGCCTCTTAAGCACGAATGATTAATCTAAAGCAAGAAATAGAGTTAAATGCATAAAAGTACTTGCAATTAAATTACAGGTCAGCACAACCTGTATTTGACTTCAAACATTTGGATAACTTGAAAATCTAAATTTATCTCAATGTTGATTGATTATCATCTTTATGACACACAGAACAGCTAGTTATGAATGCTGCATTAATTGGACATACAATCCATTTGATGTATTTATAGTTCATTAGTGAAATTGTATACTATAATTGCGCTTCACGTTTCACTAAAGGTCAGATTATCTCAAAAACGTTTAAGTTTAACATAGTCAAGGATGATGAGCTTTCTACATGGACATAAACAAGAAATTTGAAAAATAGAAAATAATTGAAAGTCTCAGTGGCATAAGATTAGGGGGGAGGGGGAGAGAAACAACATTTCCCTGTAACATGCTCATAGAAAGAATGTCGATCACAAATTTTAGAATGAAATTTAAGTTATTAAGAAAATGATTTTTGTTTTTCAACTGTAACACTCTATATTTCAAAAAATAAGCCCTTGAGGACCTCATTTTTTTTTTTACTAGAGCTTTTATCTGTAAATCGTTGTTGGTCGAATTTAGCAACATCTGGTGTACTACAGAACTGAGGTGTTACACTGTTCAGAATTCTACATTTTGCTTCAGTATCTATTTGAAACAAAAACCTTTATCCTCAAAGACCACGTATAGATTTTTAAACTTATAGTATGAACAAACAGAAAACGAAATGAGTTGTCCAAGATCAAAGTATGTTATGCAAAAGGCCGAAAAATCCTCATCTTTAACTGTTTACCAAAAAAGTTAATACAAAACCTAAATAAAACGAATACGAAGAGGGTAAAAGAATAATCAAAACTTGTAGCTATGAGGATTACTGCAGAATCAAATACACCCCTTGCAATGCTAAGGTTCTGCGATTGTCATAATCGTAAAATTTGACATATTATACCATTAGTACAACTGATAGTTTGATTGCAAGTAGAGCAGTTTCATTTCAGTAGAATTTTAAAAGTAATACGTTGGTGAAAAGCAGATATTTCGAATCGTGATTTTCGTGTGATAATTTATTATGACTTTCGATACGGTTCAACACCACAGCAATGTATGGAAAAACTAAAGTTGTTGTTTGGTGATGAAGCGCTCTCAAAAACCATGGCCTACAAATGGTTTGCAGAATTCAAATGAGGAAGACCTACTTTACGATTTTCGCGACGGTCTACCATGCATTTCTGTCGCAAAGAACATTGATGCTGTGTGTGAAATTATTTTATCAGATCGACATGTAACATACAGTGAGATACAGGCATCCTTGGCCTTTGTGGCGAAACAAATACGGTATTTGGCAACATAAACAGTACCGAAATATCAAGGGCCATGGAATGGCTTGGACGCTGTCTGTTATGTTTGGCTTGTTTGTCATTAACTGTCATAATAATATTACGCTCGAGTGAAAATCTTTCTGAAAATAATTCTGACAACTGACGAATAGGTATTTATGGTAGAACATTATTTCCGGTCATACGGAAGTGGACGGGGCAATGGCCCAAGTTTGAAACAAGTTTTCGAAAAATATCGGGAGCAATTTGATAAAGCTGCATCTAGTAAAAGCGTAATGTTAGCAATTGTTGAGAAATGTCATCGCACTGGTAGTGCGAAATCTCAGAGCAAGCCTTCATCAGGTCGTCAAAGAATAGTTTGTACCAACGATAATGAAGAACGGATTCTTGGCCAGGTTTTGCGGTCTCCATAAAGAAGTCTTCGTCTGTGTATAAATTAAGCATCAGTGAAACAGCCACACGTACACTGTTCAAAAGAATTGGTGGTTATCAATAGACAAACAAATCCTTCTTGGATTTGAACACCCTGACTTTCAAAACGACTTCACAGTGCTCGAGTTACAATTGGGTGTGTTGCATCCGGGCACGGTATAGTAGGTCCTTCTTTTGTTACGGACGGGAATCAGCACACAGTTACTATTAATAAAAAGTTACAGGCGGAATATCATAATACCTTTTGTGAGAGATGTAAGAAATTTTTTCCTCGCACGAAATTTACAGTTCAGCAGGCAATCAATGGTTTCAACAGGATAGCGCCACAAACTTCACAGCCAGACGCTCATTAGAACTTCTCCGCAAGCATTCTGGAAACAGAATAATTTTTCGTGGAACGAACTTCGATTACTCTTCACATTCACCAGACCTTACACCACCTGATGCATACATTTGGGGTATGATGGATGAATCAGTATTTCGCTCTGATGCACCAATGGATATTGCAGAACTACGGCAAGCAATAATAGCTTATACAACTGCGTCAACCACTATTTATGAATATGTTCAATGACCTGCAAAATTCTCTATGGACCTTGTTACGCCGTAATAGTGCTCATTTTGAACATGTAAACTACAAAAATTAAAGAAATTAATAAAATTGTTTTCGGTACTGTTTATTTTGGCGAATACTGTACATACCATTTTGAAACAACATTTAAATGTCAGGATGCTTTGTACTCGTTGGATTCCGCACATTCTAACAGAAGCTCAAAAAAAAGCACGCGTCAAGTGGTGCGAGGAAATGCTTAAAAAATTTGACCATGATCGTTCAGATTCTGTACATTACATCGTAACAACAATCATCTGTATGAGTCTTCTAAAATGAACCTACACTAATAAAAGTGGTGCGATAGCGAAGCGTTTCAAAGAAAATGGTTGCTTGTTTTTTCAGAAAAACAGCCATGTTGCAACTGTTGCGTTGGAAGGTCGAAGAACAGTTACTGCTGATTGGTATACTTCAAATTGCTCTTCCTTCCAGGTGATCAGTGAAATTAGAAAAAAACAAAATAAATAAGCGAATCATTGTGCATCATGACAATGCAAAGCACGAGAAACTATAGAATTTGTGACTAGTCTAAATATCAAATTAATGACTTATTGCCCATATTCGCCTGATCTGTCTCTCCATGACTTTTTCTTGTTCAAAAACGTCAAAAACAAAATGCATGGTAAGAAATTTTTAATCACCTGAAGAGGCCGTTGAAGCTTTAAACTTACTTGTTTAGCGAATACAAAAGTGTATAGATCTTAAGGCAGAATATTTTTAAAAACAATTAATTTTTTTACGTAACGTGTGCATTTTTTTACATTTTCCACGACTTTTAGCAGTGACCCTCGTAATGTAAAATCAGTAGCGGTCCTAGCAAAATTTTTTAGGTGGTGCGAAATATCAGTGGCGCCCTTCTTAAAACAAAACTTTATTCTTCTATCTATGCAATTACTTACCCCTGATTTTGCCCTTCATGGTTTATGTTCAGATAAATGGGAAACAATTTTTTCAAATTTATGAACAGTATCAGATCAATCAAATATCTATAGGTATATATGAATTGATAAGCTGTAGATATGAGAAATAATAACAGTTAATATTTTGTTGACAATTTTTATTTAAACTGTTATGCTGCAGACAGTAATCGAATCGGCCTTAAAAATAAATAAGGGAACAAAAAATTTGATAAAAAGTCTAGATGGTCGCTTTTATAGTTTTCGCACTTGCAAATTTTTTTATTAGAATAATTATCAGAATAATTTCACTTCTGAACATGTTCTATGGAAAAAATTCTAAGACCGGACAGTCTTTCCTGACACATAGTAGAACGTAGGTAAGTTTTTATAAGTTTTAAGTTACTGAAACTTCGTTTTCCTTTAGCAACAGTGGGAGTATATCCTGCCAATAATTTTGTTTAATAAGTCAAAGAACTTTTAATGGCTCTGCTGATTGAAGACCTTTTAATAATGGGTTCAGACTCATAAGTTCCTCAACCAATTCTCTCTCAACCAGACACGTCACATTTTTTCCCATCCGTTAAACTGGGTTGCAAACCAGCACAGGCTTTTCCAATACGGACTGTTCAGGAATTATGTTGATATTGTATAAAAAAGACCATGTATGATTGAATACTGATTTGTTGTCTAAATCGAGTGACCAATGCATTCCCAATTGTGTGAACTGTAGTGTAAAAAACGTTCATTTTAAACAATTCTTCAGGATCAGTTGGTGTCTCATCTACGTCTCGTATTCAAATAACCATTTCTTTCTTTGGGATCGGACTGGCTTAAAAATTGAATCTATGTCGACCTGTGACGCTATTTCTTAGGCTGTTTCACAAATTCCGAGCAGTTTTTCAGTAATTGCGATGTTTTTGGTAAATCCATAGTTTCCGATTACATAGCCTTACTTATAATGTTTACTTGAAACAATATATCATACCAAGTCACCGTTGTAACTATGAACTCAAATTACGTCATGTTCTGAATCAGCGACAAGGCCACAGAGGGTGCAACTGAATCATTTATTTCTTCGTGTAGATTCAGAAGAGCATCACGAACCGAAGGGTAGTGATAGCGAACAGCAGCAACGCTAGAAACTCTACTCTCCCAGCGAGTTTCGCAAGCTTTTTTCAGTGATAATGCTTCTATGTGCTTGGATACCACTTCCTATCGTTTCATTGATCCAGAGAATAAAATAAACATTTTTTGTAGAAATCCAAATAAAGAAACTGATTTAACGGATGTTTTGGCTGCTATCACTAAATTCAAGCTGTGACAGCCACATGGATTCAAAAATACTCGAGGATATTGGTTCGGAATTATGGTTTGGACAGCTTGGTTTACTCCTACCATGTTCACACCATTATCGTACCCTTGACCTCGACAATCGTTCATGCTCAAGTCAAACCCTTGTACAAGCGTATCAAGAAAAACGCTTGCAAGTACTGCTCCCGAAGAGCCACTTACCGGCTTGTAAGCAACGAAACACTCTCGTATTTCGACTTCTTCTTCATTAGTGGCAACATGATGGATAAGTATTTAGCTGACTTTACCATAGTCAAAATATTTTTGGAAAACTTTGATGTGAGCAAATTCGCAACCGTATTTTTGCTAATTTGACGTATTTCAGGGGGCGTACATGCAAGATTATCTTCCATTTTCGCCTTTTGTGACAGAATTTGAATAAAACACAAGGCGGCTAGATCAAATTTTACTTTAAAAGTTAAGACATTACAACCTCCACAAAAATCCCTAAATCGACTAAAGTACAATTTTTTGTTTAAACACGGCATAAAAAGGGAAAATTACAAAAAATAGCATAAAAAAACATGTTCCATAAGACTTTTAAATAACTCGTGGCTACGCCACTCGTTTTTTTTAAACTTGAATTCGTGCTTCAAGACTGGTCTTATGAAACTTGTTTTTAATATACTATTTAGAACTTCCAAGTAAGCCAAACAACTCGTTTTGAATGCGTTTGCTAAAATAGTGGACATTAGTCTCTTTATGTAAAACACGGCGTACATGCTCCATCATCACGGTATAAAACTTTCCTAGTAGTTGCACTAAGTTTCTGTTATTAAGAGTGTATAAAGCTTCAAATCCAGAGCTTCGTCTAAACGACATAATATTGCCTGCTAAGAAGAATACTATGGACATCATTCGTTCGAGGATAGCAACCCACCGTGATTTCTCGTCTATAATCTGTTTTTTGTCTATTGCAGTGAACTACTCCAATCTAATTGACGCTTTTGCCCAGTAGTTTATAGCACGTCGGTGATCTGAGGAAGTTTCGTGAGCTTTAAGACGGGTTGATAAGTGCCTCCAGTCGTCAAGTCCTCCTTTTTCCAAATTAGAGTGAGGAAGCAGAAGCAATATACTTCATCTGCAGATTTAGAGCACACGTATTATTACTCTTTCAAAATGCGTATTTGAAAAATGATGACCGTTATATTCCTTGGATAGTTTTCATTGCTCATTTAATTACTTACAGTATCTCGAATAATTATTTCATCTCTTGTTGCAGAGTCAATTAGCGGCCATTCGGAAACATAATAATTTTTTCTCCAAAAGATGATAATGACAACTTCTTCCATAATATTTTGAGATCCAGGCGAGGTTTCAGCAATAGCTAAACTTCCTTGAATTTGCTGCTCCTCATCTTCATGAGCTTCATCTGAAGAACATTTTTTAAACAGATCTTCTTTCATTGCAAATTTGTGTTTAATTAGTTCTGACGATGACGATTTACATAACAATTTTCAGCTTTTTCAGTTTCACCTTGCTTTTTTCGTTTTCTTTTTAAATTTTGTGGACCAGATAGTTTTTTGGAGGCATCGACATGCCTTTTTTTCTGCAAAAGATACATTTATATAATATAAATATTTGCGATATTTACCTTCTTAAATTACAATCTAACATTTTTAACATACTAAGTGTGAATTTGACCTAACCTGAATTTATACGCGAGTACAGTAGGACTTCATTCTTGTCAGATGTTCATAATAGCGGAGCTTCATACTTTTGTGGGCATGCATACGCATTTGAAAACAGATGAAAGAGACAAGTAATTAAGAAAAATGTAAAAAATAACGCTGATCTTACTTTTCAAAAAATCATAAAATTTATTTCCTTTTTCTGAACTTTGAAAAACCTTTAATTTATCAATAGGTACTCTTTAACGGATAAATAAAATACAATACAAATACAATACAAAATAATTTATTCCATACTTGACCTGATATTATTCCTATTTAAATTCATCATCACTATATTTACGATTGATATATTTTAAAAATACAACAGTCACAAATTATTTATTTAATACGGAAATTACAATATTTGGTATGCAATTATTTCGGAGATTTTATAAGTTGTGGAATTTTTAATACCTAATAAATAATTTTATTATAGCACGATTATTTTTATGCAATAATTACTTTCTTGCTTAAAACCCAATTAAAACTTTTGGATAAATATTCGTGTATTTATAATTATAAAACAAGATCTTTAAAACGCAGAGTGGGAACAAGAACTTTAACTTTTTGACGGTGTAAAATTTGACAAGGTCATGAAGTTGACAACTTGGAGGTGGAGGCTGACAATTACGAAGTCCTACTATAACTATACTAGGAATGTATCTACTTACGATATGAATTTCGAATAAATATTTAGACTTATGTACCGGGTGAGTCATTAAGGAAGAACGCCGGCTATATCCCAGAAACCGTTTATGTTACGACTTCAAAATAAAATTCGTCAGTAAATGTGGCCAAGAGAAAATGCTGGAAATAATTTTAAAGTTTGTAAATAGACCGCTAGGTGGCGTAACTGCTGTAGTAAATTAAAAAATGTCTAATAAGTAACAGGAACTTAAGGAAAAGATATATTGGAAGTATCGTAGTTGTATTTTTGGGACAATTTTACCCATTTTTTGTATAAGAAGTTTTTCTCTAACTTCACAGGTTTTCCGTAGAGGGAGCTGCGAAAGTTGTCAGACAAACACGTAATTATCTTCGGAACCAGTCATCGAATCTTCAAAACTAATATTTCGTTAGAAAGGTCTTTTCTTGCGCTAATCGTTGATGTATTAAAAAGTTAAGTTTGATTAACGAACAAACCGCTAGAGAGAATATTAAATAGAATGGTATATTTTTTATATTTAAGTCATAAAAAGCATAAAATTTCCCCTATACCCTGAAAATTTCAAGTCTGTATCTTTGTTGGTTTCAATTTTATACCTACTTTAAGTTCAGATCCATGGTAAGGATTTTGTAGTGCCACGATCATCCAATAACACTACCAGACCAACAATGCATAATGACGATTTATCCATGGTAACATTAATTTTATCAATGCCAGTGTCAAGGAAATATTATCCTGAAATTTCCTCACAAAATTACCTCCGGTTTTGAGGTGTATGCGGGTGTATTGTGGTACGAGTATCTTTGACTTATTGCCACATTCTTTTTGCCAACAATGCCCTCTAACCAGGAAGCATATGATATGCTTGCTGTATATTTCGAGTGCATGCAGAATTCTACTGTTGCTTCACGTGTGTATGCGGCTCGTTTTCCAGAAAGATGGCATTACGAAAAGCGACTTTTACTCGATTATCACAACGATTGACAGCTACAGGAACAATTCATCCTCCAGTTACTCACAGAGCATGCAGATCCCGAACGGAAGAAAATGTTATAAACGTTCTAGCATATATCGAAATTAATCCACATAGTAGCACAAGAGCAATAGCTCATGACTTGGGACTAACACAAACTGCTGTTCAGCGTATTGTGAAAGAACATAAGTAAGTTTTAAATAAAAGTTAGCTATTAGAAGTACTAAAGTTATAGCTATTAAAAAACCATAAGTTCAATTTTAATCTAGTTCACATCCATACCATGTAGTCCTTCATCACTCACTGACTGCAGCTGATTATGAGCAACGTTTAGACTACTGCTATTGGCTGTCGAATATGCTCATAGATAATCAACATCTGTTATCGCAAATATTGTGGATTGACGAGGCTACATTCCACAGTGATGGTGGAGAAAATCGTCATAACATGCATTATTGGTCCAGAACCAGTCCTCGTTGGATGCAAGAAATTTAACATCAGGGCTGGTGGAGCGTCAATGTTTGGTGCGGTCGAATTATTGGTCCGCATATTTTTGACGCACCACTTAATGGTGAAACGTGCCTTAAGTTCTTTGGGAACGATTTGCCTTTACTTTTAGAAGATGTGCCGTTGCTTACAAGGCAGCGGATGTTTTTCCAACATGACGGCTATCCGGCACATTTTTCAGTTCGCGTGGTTCAATTTTCGAGTAACATTTTTCCTGATACATGGATAGGAAGAGGGAGCTTTTTTCCATGGCCATGGCGGGGGACCTAGAAGGTAACAATGGTAATGGTTATTAAGCTGTTAAAGTTTAGAATGAATAAGGAAATGTAGGTACCTTCCTTATTCATTCTGAACTTTAACAGCTTAATAACCATTACCATTGTTACCTTCTAGGTCCCCCGATCTAACTTGTTTAGATTTTTATTTTTGGGGAAGAATAAAGGACCTTATTTTTACAACCAGGCCAAGTACGCCTGAAAATATGGTCATTAGGATAAGAAATTCCATTCGCACCCTCTCCACAGCCGAGATAGAAACCGCTGTTTTGTCAACGCAACAGCGGTTGCAGCTGTGTATTGATAATGATGGCAGACAATTTGAGCATTTAGGTCGCCATGGAGTAATGGCGTACTACTCATCTTTCGATGGTCCACCCGGTGTAATTATTAACCAACGGTAATAAACTAACCCAAGAAACTCGATTATAACTGTCAGTATTATCGAATTTCTGGGCTTAACTCTCGGGGCAGGGTTAACCCGTGTTTATAAAAGCTGGCCTAAGTAACAAACTATTATGTCAAAAAACTTTGGGTTTTATTGTTTTTGGATCTAAATTTAAGGTAGGTATAAAATTGAAACCAACAGAAATATCGACTTGAAATTTTCAGGGTATAGGTTAAATTTTATACTCTTTCTGACTAAAATATAAAAAACATACCATTCTATTTAATAT
Source organism: Vesta saturnalis (assembly GCA_036346205.1). Taxonomy (NCBI): domain Eukaryota; kingdom Metazoa; phylum Arthropoda; class Insecta; order Coleoptera; family Lampyridae; genus Vesta; species Vesta saturnalis. The sequence goes on along the minus strand of JARFJB010002228.1, from coordinate 37,551 downwards.
TTTGAAGAAAATCGCTAAAATTTCAGTAATATTTGGAAAGCGTCCTCTAGCGGTTTGTTCGTTAATCAAACTTAACTTTTTAATGCATCAACGAATAGCACAAGAAAAGACCTTTCCAACGAAATATTACTTTTTAAGATTCGATGACTAGCTCCGAAGATAATTACGTGTTTGTCTGACAACTTTCGCAGCTCCTCCTACGGAAAACCTATGAAGTTATAGAAAAACTTCTTATACAAAAAATGGGTAAAATTGTCCCAAAAATACAACTACGATATTTCCAATATATCTTTTCCTTAAGTTTCTGTTACTTATCAAACATTTTTTAATTTACTACAGCAGTTACGCCACCTAGCGGTATATTTATAAACTTTAAAATTATTTCCAGCATTTTCTCTTGCCCACATTTACTTACTGAAGAATTTTTTTTTTGGAAGTCGTAACATAAGCGGTTTCTGGGATATACCCGGCGTCCTTCCTTAATGACTCACCCGGTACATTATATTTACATGAATAACACCTGCTATTGCTACAAATTACAATACAATAGTACTCCTTATTTCGAATTTAATCGATAGAATGACAATAGTACAAGTAACTTTTCGCCAATAACCACACCTACACCATACACACTTAGCATGAAAGAAAGGCTCGACGACAACGACAATAAGCAGTGCATGCTTAGTGAAACAATTAACGGACGAAACTTCACTCAGTTGGCTGGTGGTCGGTACAGTGTTGCCCATTTTTTTGTATTCCTCAAACTGTGGGCAATCACAAGTCGATCAGGGATTTTGTAAGAATTGGTATGATGTGGAGAAAATCTGGGAATGTTAACATTTCACAACTTATAATGATGGGTTTTGCTCGACATGGCCTTGACCTTCATAGAGATCATGACGTTGAAATTTATTGGAATGTTACGTTTTAAGAATGGCATGGGAGACCACTCCGATCAGTCCATTTTCATAAGCGATTTTCACATGAATCATTTGACAAAAAGTTCAGTGTTAATCGCGTTAATATGGATACTATAATATTTTTAATGGGTGCTAGTAAAAAACAAGGTGGTAATTTTAAATTTAATCCATTAAATAAAATTTTGACCGCTAAGATACGGCAACAGACCGTGACCAAACAAACATAAATAAATAGACTATTAATTTTATGTTGAAACTAGTTTTCTTTTCTTGAGCCTATTGTGTGGGAAATTTGTGGGGAGTAGGGAATTTATTTTCCCCAAATTTGGGAATTACTACCTAGGTTTTCGGGGAAATTGGAAAATTGACATTGGCAACGTTGAGACGTTGCTTTGGTCGCACCTCCCTAGGGCTGCCGCTGTGAAAAACACAACGCAAGAAAACAGTATTTCGCAGTGCTTAAAATTAGGTCAGAAATATATGTATATATATATATATATATATATATATATATATATATATGTATATATAATTAGTGCGATAACTTTTTTTTGAAAAAAAAAAGATACAAAACAAACACCAAAAATAATTAATAAAAGAAATTATTCGTTATAACATCCTTTCCATCCATTTCAAAATACTGCTTGGAAAAGGTACAATACTTCATATCACGGATGGCAGTTATCAATTTCCTTTTTCCTATTTATTCATAAATAACGTAAACATGTGGATAACAGATAATCATTTTCACTGCCCTATATAAAAACATCTATTCTTAAACGAAGTCCTGTAATTTTGTTATTTAAGCCTGTCAACATTACGACTACTGTTGAAGAGTTTTTACTTATTTTGTTCTTTTTTAAAAACCTAATAATAAGTAGTAATTGTTGGGATTGCTAGTATTCTACAAAAACTAGGTCAATTATTAATAGAAGAGGTTCTTGATAAATGTTTTTCGTGAAATGATTCATGTATGCGTAAGTCTTGAATTTACGCTTATTTTAGCAGAAGTTTCGCTACAAGAACTACGATTCTCTCATAATATGTTGAAATATTTTATTTTTAGTACAAAAATTCTAACCTTATTTGATAAAATATTTAAATTGAGTATTCTTATTAACGGACATCCGTTTATAACCACGATAAATTGACAATGGTAATTCGTTTGATAATTCGAAAACAATATTCCTACCTAGTAACATACATGAATTTAAACGTTGTTTTGAAGTTTATAACGTTATACTATATAATCATTATTGTACATAGTGTATAATGTTTACTAATCTACCATTTAAGTTTTACCTTACTATCTTAAGTTTCTCGGAAACTTGTAATAAATGTACAACATTTTATATTTTTTGGTTTTTAAAGGTTGAATCTAAAGTAGATGTTGAGAGTTCAAAAGGATGTGCACTCCATACAAAATAGATTCATAGTGTATACATCTCATACTTCAGATATTTTCTAAAATTTGAGGAGATTGAAAGCGTGTACTTAAATAACTATTATAAATTTTGTAACGTGCCAATTCTTGGCTATCGTTACCTTAATTTTAGTTTTCAATTCTTGGCTATCGGTACCTTAATTTAAGCTTCCTAAATATATTTATATTACATGTAGGTATCTTTTTTCTTTCAATAATTAAATTTTAGTATATGTCAATAATTTCTCTTTAGTGTACATAATTACGAGTATCTCTGTATATATGTTATGATCTATGTTTTGTGCACAAATGCGAACAGAACCGCTTAATTCATTTCCGTTCCATCTGCGTTTTAATTCATATCGTATGTTAAGTTTTCTTCCCTGCACAAGGTATTCAACTATTTCTAATTACATTTTTTAAATATTATATTTAATAGGGAACAAAGAAAGGATAAGCCCTTACATTAAGGAAGGCCGCTTGTGTAAGAAATGGCTCTTATCTGATTAGTTTTCGTATCTTTGCAAAAGCGTGGTGAATCACGTCCCGAAAAATGCATAAAATGGAGTGCATGACCATAATAGTGCAAATTTAGTCCTTAATAAATATAAATGTTTTGAATTAATAGCGCATGCTGTCAATGTATATCTGCTTCCGTCGTCAAATATTTGCCAGCTTTTGTCATTTTTTTTTTGGAGCCCGCTTTTGTAGTTGACTTACATTTCCGTTATGGAAATTAACTTACCTTATCGTACGTTTATATTATGAAAATTACTTTACCTATAAGGTCTACAGTTGACAAATGAAAATTACACTACCTTACCTTACGTTCATATTATGGAACTTACGTTACCTTCATTTATGGTCTAAAGTTCGTTTATTTGTACGTTATTGGCAAATGGAAATTATCGTATATATATATATATATTATGAATGGGAAATGAAGTTCTCATGCTACAGTTCGTTTTAAAACGAAGTTAATATATTTATTTTGAGTACATGTAAGTAATGCGTATCCTTTTAATACGTTTAAGGAAGTAACAAATCAGTATAGTGTGTTGATATGGTTATAAAGGAACAGCTGATTTCTGTTCCTAAGATAAAAACATTTGAGTTCATAACCTATAGTACTGTAAGATTTGTTGACGTAGGTCAAGAATACGTTTCATTATTATTGAACACAGTTTATGCTGGAATTAACCAATCATTTTGGTTTACTTAAATATACATATAAATCTAGTTTCTTAGTATTATTCAGATTACCTCTGCTATAAATGTACAACTTTCTCAATTTTTGTTGTATTTTAATTATTAAACTGATAAATTAAGTGGCGTCCAATAAATAAATCCTTTACTGATTATACCTATGGATATATCTTTGTCTCCCTCACGACCTGTTCTAAACTAGTTCTCAACCTACGGTAAGTTTCGTGAGTTTGTACCTCAATGAGTGCAATTTACCTTTTTAATAAATCAATCACAGACATAATTTTTTATTGGTTATAATTTTCAAATCTAACAATCAATATTGTAACACTTAGGTCACTCGGCCGGAAAATATAATACTAATACAAACGAGTGAATTAGATATTTAGTTATAAATAATTCTAGTCAAGTTGCTTTGGTATGTGTAAATCCTTGCGATGATGCTGGCTCACATTTCACTAATATAAGTAATTGGATTGTAATCTCATTAAATTTAGAATTTACATCAGTTCTACATTCATAAAGACAAAATTTACATCGATTGGGGGGCTAGAATCTCGACAGCGCTGTTGGTTAGCGCGGTAATCTAGCAAAGTACAGGTCGTAGGTTCAAATCCTAGTCGAGGTAGACTTTTTATTTCTGTATTTAACAAAATTAATAATAATTTTTAATTACATATCTACTTTTGAATTTATTCGTTCATAACAAAACTTATAATAATTTAATATTGGTCAAGTTGCTTTGGTATGTGTGAATCCTTGCGATATTGCAGACCCACATTCCATTAATATAAGTGATTTTAGTGTAATCTCATTATATTTAGAATTTACATCAGTTCTACATACATAAAGACAGAATTTACATCGATTGGGGCTTGAATCTCGATAGCACAGTTAGTTAGCGCGGTACTTTAGCAAAGTACAGGTGGTAGGTTCAAATTCTACTCGAGGTAAACTTTTTATTTATGTATTTAATGAAATTAATAATAATTTTTAATTACATATTTACCTTTGAACTTATTCGTTCATAACAAAACTTAGATATTTAACAGTTTTGCTGATTTTTCTGTTTTCATCTAAGTTTTGTATGCAGTAAGAAAGGGAAGAAGAAACTCGGTAACACGACAATGTTGGATGGTGAAAATGGTAGAAGAGTAAGAAAGACACCGAAAACTATGATTCGTATTTGTATTGTAGTATTTATCCACAAACTGTAAAAGAAACCTAATTCTGAAATGTAAAATGTATATGCGCAAGCAATGACTCGAAGAGATTACGCGACATAAGGAATTTTGTTTTATTATCGTGTAAGAGATTTTTGGACCAATACGAACGAAGCATTGGCGATTTTTTTAAACCTAATCACGAAAGCAGGGCCAAGAATTTCATTATTTCTTGTGCATTAGTACCTACCCACTTTGGAATTCTCGCTTATGGACGGATATCACCTGCATTCAACTTCTGACGCTCATATCGTTTGGTGTCCACCACAATCAACTCAACAATATCATCGTTCACAAATAGTTGAAAGAAACCAAGAGGTCTTTTGTCACTTTTCAAAAAACTCCACTTTTATACCTGAGTTTGGCAAACTAAACATAATACTTTTTAAATATTTGCCATCTACATTTCTCCAAATCAAAGGTGAATTATTGTCATCTACATTATCAATGGTATCTTCTGTACGTCTTGGCTTGACCTCACATGACGTTGAAGGTAACGTTGAAGGTGTCGTTGCAGGTAAATGCTGTATTAATTTAGGCCGTTTGCGTTCAGTAACATTCCCACTTGATGAAGAATCACTGGTTGGTTCATCACTACTTAGTTCAAAGTCTTTATCGTGCACACTATCATCACTATTTTCACCTGACAAAAATTTTTCCACAAATCTCTGCAATTGCTCCTGGTCCTTCTTATACTACATGATAAAAAAACAAAACACACATTTACTACTTTACTTGCCGATACCTAATAATATAATGACACGTACGTCGTACCCGGCTCGTATTCTGTTTATAATGTGCAAAATATAAGAGTTACGACAGGAATATTTTCGATTTATTGAGAAGCACGTATGCATCACAGTGGCCACTTAAACAAAAATGTCCATCAGGGCCGCGAGATGCATACGTGCTTTTCAATTTAAAATACAGCAAAATTCAAAAATAAAAAAAAGTAAACACCAAATATCAAGAAAAACCGTTTAAAATGCGTAACCAAGTGTTTAAAAAAAGTTTAACAACTTGGCCCCTGGATTTACTTTTTTGAGTTTACATTGCGGCAGTTAACGTGTTAAAACATGTAAAGTTTGTAGAACTTGCTTCTAGATACACTTCTACCCAAAAAGTGTCCTAATTACGAACTTTAGTCGTGAAAGTTTTCATTTTCAAACAAAATATTGTTTATCTCCAATCAAAACCAATTTAAAGGAGCCTAAAATTTCTGTAAATTAGACAACATTATTTTATAAATCATAAGCACATGAACATAAACAAATCACAAACTTAAAACCTAAAGTAATGTATTTGAAAATAATTAACAAAACTTTTCCTTCATTGATATGAATCACTGCATACAGTTACAGTTCTTAATTATTTTGAACTGAAAATAATTTCGGCGTTTTACGTTATAGTTCATACTGACCATTTTTCCTTAAAATTTCTTCGTCATTGTGGACTTTTGAATGATTCACTTACAACCAATTTCAATTGCAATAAAGTTTATTAGAATTATAGAAATTTAACAATATGTGTGGTATAGGGCCAGTCATGTATACTCGTACTTGGCTTATCCCCTTAATGTATACAAAATAAAATTTAAATGGCGTACTTTGAGCTATAACTGTTTGATATATCTGGCGAGTTTTAACACTTAAAACTTAGAAGTAGTAAATTATTATAAGTTTTTGTTATGAACGAATAAGTTCAAAAGTCAATATGTAATTAAAAATTATTATTAATTTTATTAAATACATGAATAAAAAGTTTACCTCGAGTAGGATTTCAACCTATGACCTGTACTTTGCTAGAGTACTCTAGCAAAGTACAGGTCATAGGTTCAAATCCTACTTCAGGTAAAATTTTATTTACGTATTTAATAAAATTAATAATAATTTTTAAAAGTAGTAACTTTGACTACAAATGCATATAAACATCAAACAAAACACAAAATCAAATTTTTTAATTTACAAAGAAACTTTGTCTTACATCATTAAAATGTTTATTTTTTTCGTACTTGACCATACGTGTAGTACTTCCTTAAGGTACAACTAGCAAACAAGTGGTAAATTAGTTTAGGTATTACATACATCTGATTCTGATTCACTACCACTTGATTCAAATCTCTTACCAACATTAATAATAAGGTTCTACAATTTCCAAACGTTTTCCAGTACCGCACCATTACGGTATACATCGCAGGCATGTTTAGTGTAGCTTTGTCAGTATTGACTGCCAATTTCTTCCAAAGCTTTAGTCCATATCGATTTTACTGTGCATCACTGAATTAATTGTGCATTAAATATTTCTATACTGTTATTCTAACGTTCTTTACAATTAACCCATATTAATTCAATTGAATGAAATCGGGAATATATGATAGTATACCTAACTATTTGTGACCATAATTACTTGCATTATTATAAGTTTTTGTTATGAACGAATAAGTTCAAAGGTAAATATGTAATTAAAAATTATGTTTAGAATTTACATCAGTTCTACATACATAAAGACAAAATTTATATCGATTGTGGCTTGAACCTTGATGGCACAGTTGGTTAGCGCGGTACTCTAGCAAAGTACAGGTCGTAGGTTCAAATCCTACTCGAGGTAAACTTTTATGTATTTGATAAAATTAATCATAATTTTTAATTACATATTTACTTGCAATTTCGTGAACTTCATACTTCTCTTGTTCTTATTTTATTAAATTCCTTTTTAGCTAGGTAGATCGAGAATAATTCTTGATTTTTGTTACGTAGAAGATGCGGTAATTTTGATGTTCAATTAATTTGCAGTGATAGCTGGCATTATCTAATATAATCACACTCGGCTCTTTACAATTGAGGATGAGATCAGTTTCAATTCATCTTGTACAGTTTCAATTCATCTTGTAAAATTTCTGCATACATAGCACATGGTAATCTGCACTTGGGATTTGGTGGAGAATAATATGGATGCATTTGGGATAAAGTCTTTTTTATTACCTATATAAAAAAACCTCTAATAATTTGCTACTTTAACAAAGTGCAACCTCTACTAAAAATCTATGTTTCGTCCACAAATACCAGATTATACAATTTTTATTCTCAAAATATTGCTAATCTTAAGCGACGGTGTTTGATTGTTGAAATAATCAATCTAAGCTAAAAGGGTCTCTGCTAGAAACATGAGCCTCACGAATCCCTAACAGTTGGAAATGGGGCCAAGTACAAGCTGTTAATAATGGGCACTACCGCTTTAAACCGTATGTTAATTTTTAATTATAGCATTTGATTGACCATTTGATGTCACGGCTTTTTAGCTCAATTTGTCAGAGGCGGATGTAGGTTCTTTTATACAATTTAGTTAGCTGTTACCACACTAGCAAATAAACTGTTAAGTGGGTTTTGTACTTATATTTCCTATATACTTCTAATAATCCAAATTATAGAAATACATTAACAACATAACATAACTAAAACAAAGTATAACTCAATAACACATTTACGCCTCAACTGGTCAATCAATTACTCTTCCTCGTGAAAATTAGGAACCTAATTAACTTCTGGAGCTATGAAAATATAAACTTTCACCATTATTATACATAATTAAATACTTAGCTTTTGAGTTTTTAAATGGTATATTTTTATATTTATATTTTACCTAAATCTATACGTTTCGATAATACTTACAGTTATCGTCCTCAGTAAGTCGCAATATCTGTAAAAATTGCTCCCACAAAGCCAATACAAGGCAATTATAACTACTAGAATACTACCAGTTTCTGCTTTCCGGGTAGCGATTAAGATAACCAGGATTCTCTGTTTGACCTTCGTATAATAGAAGTAATTACAAAATGGAAAGCTTACTTTAAGTCAATAATAATATTATATTCGGCTAGAACAATATTTAATAAGTATATACTTATTAATCTGACCTAAGACAGATCCTGGTGGAACTTCTAATCGAAAAAGGAACTCCGTCGTACATCTTGTGGTAGCTCTACCGCTCCTAACAGGATTTGGACACCTCAAGTACATTTCCGCGTATTCCATAGCAGTGCATTTTATCTAATACCTGTTTGCGGCTAACCGTATCAAGCGCGGATGAAAATTCACAAATAATTCAGTTACTAAATTTTTTTGTCCACAGATCTTCTAATTTGAAAAATAAATTCACATAAAGGTATGTTTATAGATTTGTTTTTTATAAACCCATGTTGTGATCAATTCAAGACGTCGAATGACTGTAGTTTTAAATTTTCAGGGAACACATCATTCAGTTTGTAACCTGAAATTGATTAGAAAACGGATGGGTTTAACTAGCACAAGTTTTGAAAACTTTTAATTATAAATAACGTGATCATTTGTATAAGAATTAGAAGGACCAATGACGGCTTTCAGATACTCAAAATTTAAAGGCTCAAAAGATAATAAGCCACAAAGAGAACCAGAAGTATTACACTGGGCGGATGTGACAGTACAGTTTGATTCAGAAAACCATGCTATTAAATAACGCACACCCGATGAAAATGCCTATTTAAATTATAATATCTGGTGTGGAACAACACAAGACCTTCCATCCTATAACGTGGAAATGAACAGAAATGAAATAATCTTAATAATATTTTTTTTCGGATAATCATGAATCCCATTTTCTAATACGTTCATAACGAAAACAGGCAACATTGTAGAAACAAAAACAATAGTCTATTATACCAAAAGGACGTTTAAAACTTCATGTCAGATAAGCGTTAATAAACATATAGATGCATTAAATACTGATAACACAATTTAAACATTTTCAATCCTATTTAAATTAATTTTTAGACTTATTGAAGAAACGTTCGTAAATAAATGTTATGTAACATTAAATTTTTTTTTTAAATATGTCTACTCATGTTCTTATAAAATTAATCGTTATTCAGATATTGAAAACAATTTAACTAACATTTAAATTCTACCTTCCGAATTTTCTTTGCCGCTAAATTAGTAGTCTTATCAACAAATTACATAGAATATAATTAATCGATACGTATAAGATCCATTTGTTGGTATTTGTAGAGCTTTGAAATATACAAATTTCAGAAATATCTGATAAAAACCAAAACTGCTCCTAATAAACCCCTCCTATCCGCCGCTGAATTTCTCACAAAACTTAATCAGCTCCGGGAGAAATGAAAATATGCTTAAATACGATATTTAAAGTCCGTACGTCTTTTTGTTATCGTGTATACTAACATAAATCCACACGTACGTACGCACACTTGCACGCGCACGCACTCGCACACGCATACGCACACGCGCGCGCACACACATACACACAGACATAATGACCCATCTTGGCGAAACTTTCCAAATATAAAATGAGTTTGATTTAGCGTTAGTGAAAAAAGTCGGCTGTATAGTGAGTAGATACACTATATAGATCCTGACACTTTTGCCACTAGATTTGCCACCAGATTTGGAAAAAGTCACCAGGAAAGTCACTAGATTTTAAGGTTGGTAACATTGCCTGCTTCAAGGTCACCGCTTCAAGGTCACGTGGCAGGAAAGGTCGGTAACACTGTCGAGTCTCTTTAAGGTACCCGATCCAAGGTCGCTCTAATTGCCAAGGTTCTTAACGTACACATAGCCCGCTTCAAGGTCAATGGGTTTCCAAGGCCGCTCACATTGCTTATTTTCAAGGTCATCCATGCACGCACGCCATCTGCTTTAAGGTCACACGCTCCATGCATCGAAGAATATTCCTCAAGGTCATTGAAGTAACTAGATTTGAAAAAGTCACTAAAAAGGTTACTAGATTGTTTTTCAAGGTCATTGAAGCGGATTCTCCCCATCCAGGTCAATGGTTTTCAAGGTCTAGGTCATCGTACACATTATCTGCATCGAAATATATTTGTCAAGGTCATCACATTGTCTACGTCTAAGTACACGGTTTTCAAGGTCAAGGTTGCTACCTATTCTTCAAGGTCATCGTACACATTATCTGCGTACACAGTCACATTACCTATGTCAAGGTTTTCAAACGGTCCATGCTGCCTGTGTACATTCTTCAAGGTATAGGTACAGTAGAATAGCTACCCCACTTCTGGGCCACTTTTCTACTATACTTTTTCTACAAGTGTTTCTGCTCAAGGTCAAGGTCATCGTACACATTGCATACATCGAAGTATATTACTCAAGGTCATCACATTACCTACGTCTAAGTACATGGTTTTCAAGGTCGCTCACATTGTCTACCTATCCTTTAAGGTCGTCGTAGACATTAACTGCGTACACGGTCACTTTACCTATGTCAAGGTTTTCAAAGGGCCCACGCTGCCTGTGTATATTCTTCAAGGTATAGGGACTCATTCCCTACGTCGAATTGAACGGTTTTCAAGGCCATCATATACATTACCTACATCATAGTATATTCCTCAAGGTCACTGAAGTAGCCAGATTTAAAAAAAAGCACTATAAAGGTCACAGATTGGTTTTCAAGGTCAAGGTCACATACACATTTCAAACATCAAAGTCGACTAGAATTTTTCAACGTCAAGGTCGCTCACGTTGCTTGCATATTCTTCAAGATCATTCTTGCGCGTACGCGCCCTCCGCTTCAAGGTCGAAGCGTCCAAATACATTGTTTTTCAAGGTCAAGGTCATCGTGCACATTACCTACATCAAAGTATATTCCTTAAGGTCATTGAAGTAACTAGATTTGAAAAAAGCACTGGAAGTTACTAGATTAGTTTTCAAGGTCATTGACGCGTCCCGTATAGATTGTCAATTTCAAGGTCACTTTGTAGGAAATGGTCGCTCTCATTGTCAAGGTTCTTAATGTACACACACCCCTCTTGAAGGTCGAGGATTTCAAGGTTACGTGTAGGGATCAACCTTCTCGTTTTGTCAGTGTCATTTCGTTCAGGGCTCAATTGAGGGTATATAGGAGGATGCTCTTCCACCAAGAAATCAAGGTCAATTCTATATCAAATTTTAATGGAAAATTTAAACGTTCCTTAATCTTTTCAAGGTCACGCCCCCATCAATTAATTCATTGACCTGTCTCAAGCCTTGAGGTGTTATTAAAATTCTCAAGGGGTATCGTACATATGGTTGTCTATGCTAAGCATGTTTCAAGATCATCAAGTAATTCTTGGAAGTTTACTTTGCAAGGTCACACCCCCAGCAAAATTCATTGACCTCAAATGGAAATATTGGACTATCGCCCTGCTTATCTAATGAACAGCATTTACTAAAAATAAAGTTTTTGTGCTCTCAATTTTAGGTATAATTACCCTGCCCTATCCCTCAAGGTGAACAATGATAGGTAAGAAGCGGAAGAGTGCATGTGGTTTAGTGAATACGACAATCAATAAACTTCCGGTGGAATTGCATTTACTTGGTTCCAGTATTGTGGTCCTGGTACAAAATTAGAGAAACGACTCACACACGGTGACCTCGGTATTATTCAATTAGATGCTCAGTGCATACTGCATGATACCAGTTATAGAGACTACCGAGATTCAGAAAGTAGACATAGAGTAGATAAAATTTTAGAAGAAAAATCTTGGGAACGCTTTAAATCGGCAGACGCAATATTAGATGAACGAGCTGCAGCTTTAGCAGTCGGTACCGTCATGAAAGCGATGAGAAACTTTGGGATGGGGTGTAAACGTCGGTCCAAGAAGAAGAAGAATGGTGGAAATTTATTGCATGTACCAAAAACAATAGCTAAAAAAATGAAAACTAACGGAGATTTCACCGACACAATAAAGTCAGCACTGTCAACGGCAAAACGTGTAGTGAAATTGGTTGGAGGGAAAGAAAAACATTAAAATTCCTAGAGTACTTCCCTTACCTAAACAAGGAGGTGTTTTACCATTTCTTATCTCGTTATTCGCAGGATTATCAGCAATCGGTGCTTTAGCTGGCGGCGCATCGGGAATTGCTAAAGCAGTCAATGATGCAAAAAATGCCAAAAAATTGCAAGAAGAGACATCGCGCCATAATCTCATAATGAAATCGATCACTGGCGGCGCACTTTATCTAAAACCATACAAATCTGGCGGTGGTGCATTATAATTAAAGCCGTTTCCAAAAAACTGAGTAGATTACCCGAAAAACCGTTAACAGATATTGATTTAAAGAAATACACAAAAGATGTACCCTACTTTATGGGTATTTTTATGAGAGATGCCTGCCTAAATTACCATGAAAAATGAATCTGGAATCATCAACTTAGATAGTCAAAGCGAACCGGGTACACATTGGGTTTGCTACAAAAAACGTGGTAAAAAGGTATGGTACTACGATAGTTTCGGTAATCTTCGACCACCAGTCGAAGTGGTTAACTACTTTCGGGGATGTAAAATTTATCATAATTACAATCAAGATCAGGTTTGTGGTTGTGTTTGTGGGCACCTTTTTTTTTATGATTGTGGACCTGAACAGGCTAAATAAGGCCTATCGTGCTAAAGCACTCAGGAACACTTAGGAGGATGGATAGAGGGATAATGAATTGCCAATAGATGCCTATGAACAGCTACCTTAAATTTTCTCATATCATAAGTGAGAGGAAAACAGGAACTAGGGAGATCATTCCAGAGTTTAGAAGCCGTGTAGAAAAATGTGGATTGCGCCAGTTTGGTACGACAAGTGGAGATTTGTACTGCATACTGATGATGTGAATGAGCGAACCGAGTGTTTCTCGCAAAGATAGCCGGAGATGGTATCAAAGAATGTAATTCACCAGCACAATAGCCGTTGTAATAACGATAATACAAAGAAAGAACTGAAACCATCCTTCTATGCTCAAGGGACTGTATGTGAGAAGTTAAGGACGGGTCATTTATAAGCCTAACCGCTCTCTTTTGAATACGATCAACGATATCGAGAGCGTATTGGGGAGCACTAACCCAAAGGTGAGAATTATATTCCAGATGAGGCCGAATTTGGGCCTTATACAGCAAAAGGAGTTGTCGAGAGGTAAAGTACTGTTTAGATCTGTACAAAAAGCCTATTTTACGAGCAGCTGTTTTGGTAGCTGACAAAAGATGGTCAACCGATGAGAGATTTTAAGATACAGTCATACCCAACAGAGTAATAGAGTCTGAAAACTTAAGAACTGAGCCATTCATACTTACAACAGGAAATGATCGATCTTTTTTGGCGGACATAAGGCAACACTGAGTTTTGTTAGCATTAAATTTAACTAGATTATTGCTTCCCCATTCGAGAATACGTTGAATGTCTTTGTTGATTGAATTTGCCATTTCAGCTTTAATTTCTTGATTTGATATAGAAGGTGGATTATCACTATGAGTAGACTGAGATGAACTACAGTGAAGAGTGCTATCGTCAGCAAAGCAATGGATGTGGTTAGTTGTTGAAGAAATAAGGTCGTTTATGTACAGCAGAAAAAGTGTAATAATCGATACAACCTTAAATTTTCTCAGTTATGTCAATTACATTCAGTTTAGAAGGTGTTAGTAACATAGCTAGTTACAACTTCTATCCACCGATAGAGCTAGATTTGGAGAAGAAATACGTTGCTGGATTGGTGGGATTTTACGGATGCAGCAGCATTAGAAACATTTATACGGGCAACGATAGATTTTATTTTAGAACAAATTCATCTCATTTGCGAGTGATTAATATTCCACACGGTGCCTATGAGTTACATGAAATTAGTGATTTCTTGAAATCAAAGATACCCACAGAACAATTTTTCATTAGGGCAAACAACAATACACCTAAGTGTGAGATAAACAGTTCATTTGAGATCGATTTTACTAAAGAGAATAGCATTGGCCGCATGCTCGGTTTTGAGCCTAAAATATTAGAAGTGAATATTTTACATCCATCCGCGTTAGACATCCAAGGAATTAAACACACTAATGTACATGTAGAGTGCAACACTATAAAGGGATCTTTTCGAAACCGCAAACCTGCAAAAGTAATATATGAAATTGACGCTTCCGTCTCCCTGGTTATCGCTTGGATAAAATTCCAACCAATACTCAATATTTAGCAGTAAACACAGACATAATAAGTAATATAACAATCAAATTGACAAATCAAAATGGAGAGTTAATAGACTTTGGCGAAAGTGAACCATTCACGGTACGCTTAGAACTAAAAGAACATGGGTCTGCGAATTAATGATAGGACAATTCCATCCTCGTACAAAAGACTTCATCCCTATCAACCCTCATTGCAGTTAACATCTACAGAGAAATGCTTTTTAACATCAATTGGATTAAAAGTTCTGAGTGACCAAATCATTAAACATGTTTCAAAACGTATATTTTAATGATGCTTGAACCTTCCGAAGAGTAATATGTGGTAAATAATTAGTTTAGATGAAGAATTAAAATATTAATGTATCTCTAAGAAATGTGAAATAAATTTGTAATATGTGTAGTAAGAGACCTTGAAAGTTTATGAATGAAGTTTAATTGTTTAATGTCTATCTCTTTTGCACAATGACATGTTTCGCGTACACACATCGCAGCCTGAAAGTTATTGTATCGCTTCCTCGAAGTCCTCTGAATGCATGTGTATTCATCAAAATACACAGATATATAATGCGGAAAAAGTCAATGTTTTATTGAAGAATGGGTTTCCTTTGTTTGTTAATAATGCATTCGCATCCTTCAACCTTTCTTAAACAAACACCTATTCCGCGAACCGTTTAGATTTCTAAGAATTGCTCCTTCAGGTGGCCTACTTTAGCATAGACAGCTACAATCTGTTTGAATTGTAATATGATAGCCCTGCAGGTGACGTTGAAAATTGGTTTCTAGGAATTAACACATGACCTTGACTCGACTAAATTCCAAGAATTGTTTGGTCACCTTGAAAATTTCCCGTCAAAAGGGCGTTACCTTGAAAAACTTCAATGGATGACTCACAGCTGTAATGAACTTGAACCATTATAAGAATAGCCCTACGGTTAGCCTTGGGAACTGAAATTGATTTCTAGGAATTGTAATAACTTCTAAGACTTATACAAAAGAATTGCTTGAACAGTGTGGTCTTGACAATTTGCTTGGAGACCTTGAATGTATGACCTTGGCTCAATCGAGAATTGTTTGGTGACCGTTTCCCGCCAAGATTATGTTACTCTAAAGGATTACTCGCACCTTCAATGACAATTCTAAGAATAAACTTTAACCTTGAGGCGATGGCAGGAATTGCTTGGTAAAAATTTCCTGTCAAGATTTGACCCTTGCATTACTATCGAATGATATCGGGGTACCCCTACAGGTGGCAATCGATTTCTAGGAATTAACACATGGTATTGACTTGGGCAAAATCAGCCTGACCTTGATAAATTCGTCCAGAATCAACCTATGACTTCTTTGAAAAGAGCCTTGAATAGCTTGACTTTATCACCTTTGACCATGAAAATTCTATTTCTAGATTTCTCAGAATTGTGACCTTGACATTTAAATGATTGGGGTAGCTGGAAACTACAGGTGACCTTGGTATTCAGCCAAGCAAATCCATGCTTATTTCGCTACTTGAAGAGCAATAATACAGGAACACCTTGACCTACCGTTTGGCTTAACCTTGAAATTGTTTTCTTATGACTTCTAGTGACAAAGTCGGATTAGTATCCTACTCATGACCTTGATTAGGAATGCTACCAAATTTAACCTTGAACATTTGTCTACACATGGTCTCAACCAGTTTGGTGACCTGGCCCTAAAAGTAGAATCCCCCACACCTTGAAAAGTCTATTTGAATACCACATACACACAATTTCTAGGAATTATGACCCTGACCTTGAGCAATGGATCGCCTTTGTCCTTAAAAATTGATTTTTCAGAGGTGTGACCTTGAAGAATGTGCAAACAAAGTGTACGTGACTTTGATTTAATGCACTTGCGGGTTTTTTTAAATAAATTAATAAGTGGATCACTATAGGTGGTCTTGAAGAGTATACGCATGCAATGTCTGCACGCAATGACCTTGAAAACAATAAAGTGGATCCTATAGTATACGTGACCTTGTAGAGCATCCTCCTATATATCGGCCATATATCGGGATACCCCTGCTGGTTGATTTCCAGGACTTATGACCTTAAACATTGATACCAATACATTTTAGCCGTGGACAATCTATTTGATAGCCCCACAGATGATTTCTAGGAATTATGACCCTGACTTAGCCAAGAATTACTTGAACAATGGATCGCCTTTGTCCTTGAAAATTGACTTCTCAGAGGTATGACCTTGAAATGGTGTGGGAAACGGCTATCCGTGTTACGTAACAGATCCCTGCTTTGGGAAACGGCACCCCTGTTTTGGAAAACGGCTATCTGTCTTTGGGAACTGGATTCAGTTCTTAGGAAAACTACCTCATCCTGATGGTTAGGACGGTAGTGTTATGAATTCACTTACTGTAAGCATAATCTTTTTAAATACCCCTGACCTTGCGAATTGATTTATAAGAATTAACACCTTAGCTCAACCAAGAATTGCTGTGTAACCTTGATGAATACACGTAGGCAATATGTATGATGACCTTGGGCAAAACAAATTTGACCTTGAAGCGTCGGCTGAATTGCTTGAACAATGGATCTCCTTCGTTCTTGAAAATTGATTCCTTAGAATTGAGCCTGAAATGGTGGGGTAGCTAGAAATTGACCTAGATAACAATATATTTTTGGGAATTGTGACTCTAACTCAGCCAGAACAATGGATCGCCTTTGTTATTTTCTCAGAGGTGTGACCTTGAAAATTTTATCTGTATTTGGGAAACGTCTCTCTGTATTTGGGAATGCCTCTGTATTTGGGAAACGGAACCACTTGAGGCCATTGAAGTTTGCTGGGGGCGTGAGCTTGAAAAGTAAACTTCCAAGAATTGCTTGATGACCTTGAAACATGACTAACATAGACAACAATCTGTATGATACCCCTAACCTGTAATAACTTAATTATCAGGGCTTGATACAGAGGTTAATGAACTTCCTAGAATTGATGGGGGCGTGACCTTGAAAAGATTAATGAACGTTGAAATTTCCCATCAAAATTTGATTTAGAATCGACCTTGGTGGAAGAGCATCCTCCTATATACCCCCAATTGAACCCTCAACGTGTGACCCTGACAAACGAGAAGGTTGATCCCTATACCTTGAAATCCTAAGAAGACCTTGAAGCGGGTGGTTTGTGTACAGTGGGCCCTTTAAAAACCTTAACCGTGTACTTGAACGCAGGTAACGTGATCATCATGAAACCTTCGATATGGACAATCTGTACGAGAGCTTCAATGACCATGAAAAACAATCTAGTAACCTTTTTAGCGACTTTTTTCAAATCTAGTTACTTCAATGACCTTGACGAATATACTTCGATGCATGAAGCGTGTGACCTTGAAGCGGAGGGCGCGTACGTGCATGGATGACCTTGAAGATAGGCAATGTAGTTGACCTTGACCTTTAAAACTATTGACCTTGATGCGGGGGTGTGTACGTTAAGAATCTTGGCAATGAGAGCGACCTTGAAGAGACCTTGAAGTCTAGTGACTTTTCTGGTGACTTTTTCCAAATCTGGTTACAAATACAGTGACAAAAGTGCGTTAGGATCAGTATAGTATATCTACTATAGTGCATAACCTTCTATATCTACATATGTATATGTAAGTTGGAAAGTGGTATTTAACTTGAAAAGCTTATTTGTAATCCAACGGTTTTTACCGACCTTTTCTGATGTTTGAGTTCTACAAGTAAGCAAAGGGAAACCAACTAAAGTAATGGAAATAAAAGCGATTAAAGGCTAGAGCCGAGTACATTCATAAACATTATCCCAGTATTCATTTGCAAGGCATGTAATAAAATTTTTACGATTTTCTTCCGGAAAATATTTTTATTAAAAACGTACAATTTTTTGTAATAGTTCATTTATTGTTTACCAAATTTTACTGATTGACCATGGTGATCGTAGTGTGTTAAATTCATGTTTCTGCTATTAGATGTCATCATGTTAGAAGTGAGAAAATTGTCTAAAAATTTTAGATTTTTGCAATATTCTGGTAGGCTCGTTTATTAAAACTTTCTAATCCAACCGTTGATCAAAGATGCATAAGGTGCCAACACTAGTTTTATTTAAGAAATCTACGTTAAAATCACCACATTTTTTTGAGAGTGCAATTTCACTTAGTGACTTCTCTTGTAAATCGAGGAAAATTTGTAATTCGCTATTTAGAGGTCTGCAAATAACAAAGAAAGCAATGTTAACTTGAACCAGATGACACCCACAAAATTCAAAATGACCGTTGTGTTTTTAATCTACACATTTCGCTGTCCAGGGTTTCTTTTGTATATTGCAGTAAAGTCATTTTTCATACAACTGTGTAATTTAAATTACACGAATTACGTCTTGCAAAATTTAAAATATCAACAAATCACGTTCTGGTTATAGTGGCAAAATCCCTAGCGCAATTACCGGCAAAATGCTGACAAAAAAAATTGACAGATAAAGCTAATACAGATTAAATCTGTGGTGAACATACACATCGTCATTATAGAAAAATTAATGTCCTAACACTTCTGACAAACCTTATTTGGGAAATAGTCATATCGAATAAACCTTGGGACCGCTTTTTTTGCAGGTAAAATTTTGTATCGCGATTCCTGCAGTGTACACTGAAAAGTACACCTTTCAGAGTTATATCAATAAAAGTAATGCATGGATATGTGTTGCCTCGATGCAAAAAAAAATACGTTCTATACATTGAATGGAATATATTGATGACGACTCTTCACAATTGTAAAAACTCGATCACTAACACATGGCCATTGTGTCATGAATTGACAAATTATATAGTTCGTCCCGGCGATAGGCTCTGTACATAGCTAAAATGACAGACACATATTAAGTTTATTAGGAATATACCTGCTATTGAACCAAACCAAACAATTACCTTAATTACTAAATATTTATGATGACCCGCTTCTACAACAAACTTTGTAATTTCAGTTACAGTGAAAGTTTTCGACCTTTTTGGTGTGTAGCCCTATGCATTCCGTTTTACAAAGGGTATAAATTAGGGGCACTTTGACATGTCAACATGTTCATTTACAAATAGTTCTGGTTTTTAGCTTTGAATATATAGACGATAGTGTAGAATTCAGCTTTTCTGCCTAAGAGTATATGATAACTACTAAGAGATAATCAGGATGCATGCATACCTTCTCATAAAAGTACGCCAAAAGAATATCTTCATTAGTGCTACTTGCTCCATTCTACGTTTCCTATTTACAAATCAAGGAAAATTCTTTGAAATACCTATCTCGCGATTTTTCCCAAATTAATTCGTTTACTGCTGTTTAATCTTGAGTGTTCTTATAAAAATGGTTTGAATAGTTTCCAGAATTATTCATTTTGTCCCCAAATTTCGTAGCAAAATTTCTCTAGCCACCAAATAGCCCCCAGCCACAAAATAACTTTGAAATTGCGATTTCTAATGGTTTTTTTTTGTACAGAATTTAAGTTAAATTTATGAACCAACACTTTAAAGTTCGTATTTTCCTTCAATAAGGTGATTAATCAGAATTTTTCAGAAGCGTTTAATCTTGTTTGGTTAGGTTAAACCTTATTTGTTCTTTATTGTAACTTCATTA
This sequence comes from Vesta saturnalis, assembly GCA_036346205.1. NCBI lineage: Eukaryota > Metazoa > Arthropoda > Insecta > Coleoptera > Lampyridae > Vesta > Vesta saturnalis. The sequence continues at coordinate 17,188 of JARFJB010002228.1, read as the reverse complement.
TCTAAATACTGACAAGTTGTTTATTATTTGCACTCGTACATCCGACGTGAATGAAAAAGCTTTATAACAGAGATAACGATCTAACTAAAAGTAAAACAATCTCGGTATTTTATTCAAATAGAATTTCTTTTTCGTGGAATTCTATTAATCTCTGGTCAATGTTAATGTATTCTTAATTACTAAGAGTATAACACAATAGAAAAACATTAAGGAAATCCCTAAATTGGTAATAATCATAAGCATATTCTTTGACATAGGTTGGTAATGTCATCTAAAAAAATGACCACTTTAAAAATATGTATATTCTGTATTTGTACAGAAAAAAAAAACAAAAAACGTTTTAGTAAGATTAGAAAGTATACAGTTTAATGAACTAAGGGATTTCAGTACATTTTTTCCTACGATAAGCCCTGTTTACACAGTTTCTTTATGTTAAAATTGTTAGCTTTACCTGAGGTTATATTGTAGGTACTGATTAGAACATGATCTACATTATCCTAAGTGTGGCTGAGCTGTATTGTCGTGGGCTATTTTGTGGTTGGGCTCTTTTATTATAAGCTATAGTGTCAAGGGGCTGTTTTGCTCTGAGCCATTTTGTCGGTTGGTTATTTTGTCGCGGCTCATTTGTCGGGGTTCTTTTGTCGGGGCTGTTTTGGTATGGGCTGTTTTGTCGGTCAACCGTTATTATTCGTTAAAAATCTCTACTGTCTAAATTAGTACATTAAAATATAAGTATCATAATGTTAGTATTACCCGGCGATTTCAAGTTTGTTACTCTAGACGCGAAGCATCGGGTATTCCAAAGCACGAGCCCGGTAATACACTTTATGAACCGTGTGTTTTATACAATTTCTTCGAATTGTGATTGTTATAAAACAATTTTAAAACTGCAATTTGCTAATTTGCATTATTGTCAGATTGGATGTTTGTATGTTGGCTACACTGATAGTAAACTGATATTTAGAAATTTTGTTTGCGCACAATCTTTAGAGGTTAGTGCTAACAGCTGTATGGAAAACCTTCAAATCCAGTGTAGCCAATGCCATAAATCGAAATGCGCCAAAAACCGTAAAATAAGGTTTGTATTATGCATTATTATCGTTCTACTTTCACTCTAAAACAGAACAATAATGTAAACTTTATGATACAGAATTAGAAAAAATACATTTCAAAACATTCTGCCTAAGTTTCGTTAAGTTATGCATACCTAAGTGTACGCGATGAAATCTTTTTTTCACTCGTTTGTTTCAATCAATTTAAATTGGTTTCATGAAAAAAAAAAGGACGCGTTCAACATTAGTTTTAAAAATAATAGTTATTTGCGATTTAAGTATCGTAATATGAAATTACGATACGAACATCGTACAACGTTTTATCTACTATCAACAGTTTTAATTATATAGAGAAATAAGTAATTCAATTAGCGAAACGTATTAAGAACGGTATTATCGAAGTAGGCGTATCATATAATTGTCATTGTAAAGTTTAATCAAACTCAGATTGTCAATTCTGTGGACAACGTTAGTGTTGCCTCTACATCTGGTTTAAAGATTTCTAATTGCAAGAATTTTATTATTAATGTTTATAATAAATAGTTTATTAAATTTTGTTAGATTTTATTTTAGTAAATATTTTATTCTCACTTTTACTTTACCGCAATAGTGCGCAAAAGTGACACTTTACCGCACTAGTGCGGTAAAGTAAGACTTTACGATATGTGATTAAATGTCGTAAAACTTGACATTACATGTTGATAGTAGATAAATATTGTTACACGATTCGTGTTCAATTTTTTCTTTCAATGCAGAATATAAAAAAACTGTATCTACTCTTGTTTCCAGCTTATGTTACATTAGAACAGGCCAAGTGACCAGAAGTCAATTTGACGCCATCCTGTCCAAAGGAATCGTGCTACATGGCCTACTTAAGTAATGCATATGCAGCTTGAATCTCATATTGAATCAATAATAATTTGTTGAGAAAATGTCAAAAGTCACGGCAAAGGGTACAAAGTTGCAAGTTTTAAAGAGTTATAAGGACTTTAACACAGTGTAGCGGGAAAAAGTAATGGAGAACTTATCGTCCTGGTGTCGGGTGTATTTTTCGTGTGTATATTAAGTATGTACTTGTTTTTAGGTTTCACAGCGAACTATCCAACACGTATTAACGGCAAGACTTCAAAATTTAAAGTCGACATGTGGTAAATGCAGAAAATCTGAGTTTTGAGATTTCACCTTTCGGAATGATCTACAACGACTAATTTGGCAATTTAATTCGAAAAATGAATGTATCACTTTGGACAAATTGTATCATCACGTTAATACAGATTCCGATTTTGATGAGCGTAGAACATAGAATTTTGAAATTTTTAAATCAATGGACAGAAATGAAACACGTCTCTGTAGCCATAATTGAGTTTTTAAGAAAACTTCTGCAGTTGCAAAGTTCAAGTGAAGATGTCAAGTTTGTGTATCTACGTGAAACGTGGATTTATCCAAATGGTTCTAATATCAATTCTGACATCAAAAGTAATCCATCCAAAATTAAAGGTGAAGATAAAAGGTATACCATTTTACACGCGGGGAATAATTTAAGGTTTTTGGAAAACTGCGACTATTTACTCGATTCGGGGAACCAGGATCGGGATTATTATAAAATTATGAATGGAGACTGATTTCAAAATTGGGTGATTAAACAGCTAATTCCTACGATGTCCAAACTACCCAGAAATCGTGTGGTAGTTATGGGCAACGCACTGTATCATTCAGTGCAGTTAGTCAAGCCATTCTCTTATTCTAGTAAGAAACATCAGCTGCAGGAGTGGTTGGTTACGTTATAACAACCCATTTTGAGTTGTATTAAAATATACCGTAATTTATGTCTTCGTTCATTATTTATTAATGATTTGTAAGTATGAGGTAGGCAACTTAATTTGGATTTTGGTGTAACTTAAGTGTATATACTTCTTAATGGTTTATACTCCCACAATTATTTTTTTCTGCTTATATTTTCGCGTAGGCGTCATCATCCAACTTTCAAAGCGTCTATTTTTTCACTTCCTGATGAATGTTGTATTGTTTAGGAAGCAATTTTTGGGCTTCCACCTAAATTTTGTGAAAAGCGCCATTGATTTAATGGTAAGATATTTTAATGCATTATACTAAAAATTAAAACATTTGCTCTTTGCAGGCATTTTTATTTTACTTTGATTTACACTTTTATTACTGTTACTTTTCTACTTTAATTACATTTTAAGTACGCATTTAATTTTACTTTTGCGTACGCTTTCATTTTATGATTGCAATTTTGCTTTTGATGCTAATCTGAATGTGGATCCCAATTTTTATCTGAATTTCGAGAAAATGCAATAAACGGATTAATCAATTTCATGAAGATAAATTTATAAGAAGGAAAATTTCATTTTTGGGTGTGGTTTACAACGTAAAGCATTATTTCAAGATATTGCGCAATATTGGTGCAAAGATGACATCACCTTTGGTTTACATTTCCGTAATCGTTTAGATACCAGAGGTTATTAAAAAGTTTGTGTACAAACATTTTACGAACAGGTATTTATGTTTAATGATTTTTTAGTAATTGAAGGCTATTTTTAAGATATATTTTATATAATCCTAATGTAACTGTTAATAAACATAGTCTGTATGTTTTTTTTTATTTTTTACGTTTTGATAAAATTTTTATTGTAAACCTCGGTTTAGTTATTCCGAGCATTATTAAAAAATAACTTGACGTCCGAGATCATTTTTGTTAGTGTTCATTGCATTTTTATTATTTATGTTAAGCGAAAATAACACAGCATAAATTTGTGGTAATTAAGCAAATCAAAAGATTGAACCACCCTACTTTGAACTACCGACTGAGTCAAAGGCATTAGTTTTGGTGAATGGTGAATCTCGAGTTAGTTTAACGATTTGTTCGGAGAACATTTTTACATTTATTTCTTTATTATATTATTAAAACACTTTTTATACGATTACCATCACCCCTTTTTACAACGCACGGGGTCTAAATTGAGGGCAAAATTACAAAAAGCAACTGTGGGACAAAATGCAACATTTTAGACAAATTATGTGGTCGGTAATATTTTGATTAAGCATGGGTGAAGTTTTACTATTGTTGCCTCCATACCATTGTCAATATAACCCTAGTGAAATGACATGGGGTTTTTGTAAAACTTATTACAATAAGCAAATAAGCTTTGAACTTATATCGAAAGATAAGGTTCAGAAACTTGAGGTTGCATCCAAATGCTCTCCTATAATGTGGCAAAATTTTTGTTTGCACACGGAAAAGATGATTTCAAATGAATGGGAGAAACATGGGAATTTTTTTGATTGAAAATTTGATAAAATTGATATTATAGCAGTAGGAGAATGCAATTCAAATAGTGATATGGATTCAGACTCTTCTGGTGTTATAATGCAGTTGAAATAAGACTCCACTGTAAACTTAGTATAAATACATTTAAAACTTGGTTTCTGTCAGGTTTTATCCGTGGATACGAAATAAGCAATGTTGTAGTCAATTCCATTTAGGTACGACTTAAATGGATACATTTCTGGTTATTTACTTTCATGTGTACTAAGACTCAATTATAAAAGAACGACGCAACAAATTTGATTACGAAAGCAAATCTCATTGGATTACTTATGAAAAAGCTGTGTGGATATCCTATACAGGTTAAATTAAATGAATACATATTGATAGTTACCTATTGACTTCGGGAACGTAGAAGTTTACATATAATCATACCGCTACATCGCGTTTTATAGCCAAGAAAAGAAAGAAAAAAATGCTGTAGGTAAATTTTATCACGAAAGTAAGTCTTCATATTGGATTACTTATGAAATTGCGCTCTGGGCATCTGTCCTCTCTTTTTTATTTTGGAAAAGTGAAAAAAGGAGATGGCGTTCACAGTTTTTACATAGATTTGGTTAACAAAACATCTGATTGTATTAGATAAGACACAATGTTGTCATTTATGACTAATGTAAAGAATGTACAATTTCCGTTTTATGTAGGTAATACACGTTTAAGGTCTGAACACTAACATTTGCTTTTTTTAAATACGCCAGTCGAGATTCAACAATTTTCGTGAAAAGTCTGAATAGCGCGAAAAACTGTGTTGCAACGCTGCATTAGTTCCACTTTAAAAATGTAATCTACACTTTTCGAAAGTCAAACTACGGTAGTATCTTTTTGTTCTATTGACAGTGCTACCACATTCTTCCTAGATTTCCCCGACCTGCAAAATAGGATTAAACAGAGCATACGTACTATGTTAAAAGTTAACACCTTAACAAACTACCCTCCATGTTTTCTATAAAGATAAAAATGGTGTACCTATGTCATTGTAATTGATGATAAATTCAGATTACGTGCGTTTAATGTCTACACTTAAAGTAAAATTAATTTCAAGCTTAATGGATGCTAATCTGATAACTCAATTACACAATAATATTCACTGTGTAAGTAATCCAATGTAATAATAATTTTAATAACAAATAACCTACGTGTAACTGACATTAATGTACATAATTGTCCAATTGTAGTTGTTTTCAGCACACATTTAGATTATGATTATTGATACTAGCATTAGCGATAGCATTAAGATAATATTACACTGACACATTTACGCAACTGTGAACTTTTATTTATATTATGTACTACGCTATTAATACCAATTATTAGCAGTTTTTATACTTAAATCCATATCTACCTACATAAAAATTAGTTTCCCTAACATTCATTTCATGAAATGAATGTTGCAAACTTTTCCTAATACATTCGTTTGTTGCATAACATCAATGGGTTGGGAAGGTTTGTATGCAAGATAGATCATACAAATTTATAAGAAAAACTATAAAATAAACTAAATACATATAGTGTAAATTAGATTTGAAAGATTCGCTTGTACAAATTGTGTTATTCTATTTTACCAAATGTATTAATCTTTATTTATTTAAAATGTTGGGTTTTCACAAGTGTGTCATTTGAGTGATATTTACTCTACTTGGAATTAATTCTATGAAGTAGATGAATGCAATCATTGTTTAAATCCGATTCATACAGTATAATTCTGCAAATTTTCTAAGCTGCATATAATACTGTGGTTGTATGATTAATTATTGTATTGAAAACTGTAGTGCTAATTATAAGAAAGCAACATTGGTAAAATGGTAACCTTATTCATCAATCATCTTCAATCAAATATTACTTCATAAAAATATATGAATAAATATGAAAGAATTGAAAATTTTATTGAAAGAAAGATCAGCTAAAACATTACTAGGATAATGCGTACTTTAATAATGGGTGTCTACAGAATATACACATTTTCAAAAGTGTAAAAGACGGCAAGATAAATTTCTAACCGAAACACTGAATGTCACTCAAAGCTCTGCGACCAGGTTTGTAATTATTTAAATGCTATAAAGTTTTTATATTTATTTTTTACTATACTTGTTTTCTATCCGGATTCCCTAAAGGTATGTTAATTGAAATATTTTATACATGCATTTATCATAGGTATAATAGATTCATTCATAATTCTGTCAAATTAAACAAATTAGGTACTCTTACTTCTTAATAGATCTTAAATAAAGTGTGGGACGATTCCTAAACCGTTAATATAAACAAATTAACAAATTTTATTTTGTTGAACAATTATACCGCCACACTTAATTGAATACAACATCATAGTAGGCTAAGAAAGTGAAAATAAGTCTTCGCTTGGCAGGTTTGAAGACCTAAAGACCCTGGGTCGATTTTTACTACAAGTTGTGATATTGGCAAACCATATAAATAGAAAGGTTACTAACATATGAGAAAAATAACTGTAAATACCAGTATGTTTATACATAAACAGGTTGGGCACATTAAGTTTTAGTGAAATATAATAATGGAAATATTATCATAATTACAGATTGGCCACCAATTTGACTTGTAGGAATTACTAAATCCCACTTGTACTAATGTGACATCAGAATTGGATTGTTCCAGTGCTGTTGGTATTTTATCCGATGAGTAAAATATTCCAAGAAAAACACGTGCTTTTCCTTTTTATTAGGATGGCGAATTTAAGCATGGACACCAACAGCCTATAAAATATAAAATATTTTGATTAAACAGTCAATTATTATTTGTCGAGATATTTAGGATGTCTGCAGGTTCCTGTTTTATTTCACATTTACATGGGAGAAATAAATATGTTGCAAAAAGACCTTCCTAATGTGTTTATGTTATCTCAGTAACTAAGAGAAGTGCAGCTTGATTAGTATTACAACAAGCTAGGGTAATATTTATAAGAGCAGTGAATTCTTTGTAAATTAAATCCACAATTAGCAAATGCCCAACAGATGCTCAAAATGAATTCATGACAGCGATTTCGCATGAAAAATAGTATTGATGGCGTTCTATAGATGGAAAATATATCTACATAGTTAACCCAACAGGATCTCATATTTCAGACATACATCGGACCGGATATCAACAACTTTAAAAAACACATTAGATCACAATGAGTAATTTTACTTGTTTATTCCGTCGAACCTATGCGTGATTGCACACTATTGAGAAAATCTGTACACCATTATTCGAAATGTCTTGCCAACCGTCAGGACGACCTGCGCCAAAATATTTTTATTGATCGGAAGTTTAAAGTATAGTGGTGGAAAAAAAGTATTATTGGTCAAAGATCCTTAGCATAGCCAGACATGACATCATTTTACGGGTTTGGTGTAAAACAGGTACCGGGTGGGCCTTTGAAAACTTACAATGGCAATATTTTTTAAACAAAAAGAGATGAAAAAAATCTTAAATCACAATACCCGCTTATGATGCCTCCCTGGAAAGCTTATAAAATATACTAATCATTGATCATGAAAAAAGTAGACAAATTTGAGGTTAATTCTTGGAAAAGTTACAATGACTATTATCTTTTAAACAAAGAGAGAGACTTACATCTTAAATGGCAATACCCCAGTTGGGGCACCTCTAAGGAAAGCTTATTCAAAATGCTAATGGTCTTAAGAAAAAAATTGGTAGAATGTAATACTACTTTAAATTCAAGAAAACTTTTATTTAAAGAAAAACCAGTACACTATAGAAAACAATTACAATCATTGTTCGAAATGATGACCTTTGGTTCTAGACAGAAGTACAGACGACTTTCAAAGTCTTGTCTAACGTTATGGAAAGTGTCTCTTGGAATGTTCTGACACGCTTCTATTATCCTCTGCCGCAAGCCATCCAAGGAAGCTGGTTGCGTTGTATACACTAAAAATTTAATGTAACCCCACAGAAAGAAGTCCATTGGGATAAGGTTGGGTGACCTTGGTAGCCACTCAATTGGACCCCTTTTACCAATCCACTGTCGCGGATAAAACCTATCCAGCCACTGTCTTGTATTAATAGCATAATGAGGAGGGGCTCCATCCTGTTGAAAATGCACAATGTCTTCCTTAAGGATTAAATTCCCTTCTAAGTCCCTTTGATTTCCAATTTCATGGACAATTAATGGCTCTATTAAATTGCTAAGCATCTGCACGTGTACCTCGCTGGTTAAATTACCCCAAATAAAAAATGGGTCTATCATTCGGTCTCCTAGTATTCCCGCCCAAACATTAAGTTTTTCAGGATCCTGGGTATGCCCTTCCGTAAAATGATGTGAGTTCTCATCACTCCAGTAGCGATAATTTTGTTTGTTTACATGACCATTTAAAAAACATTCATCAGTAAAACAAATGTTTCTAGTCAGTGTGGGTTCTCTTTGAATTTTTTCCGTTATTGTTTCGCAAAACTAAATTCGTCGATCGGGATGATCGTCACCAAGTTCTTGTAAAATTTTCATCTTGTACGGGTGAAATTTGTTTATTTTTAATACTCTTCTGACAGATGTTCGAGATGAACGCGTTATTGATGCCAACTGTCGTACCAAATCGCACAAAATATCTAACATAAACATGACTTACGTTTCTGCCAGGATATCTTTAAAAGCAAAGGATGTTATTAAATAGCACATCTCTTGAGCACCATAAAGAAAAATAATTTCAACTCCTTCTTCCACTCTATAAACTATTTTTGAAAACTCGAAAAAATCAGCCGAAAGATAAATAACTGTCACTTACAAGTAAATGATTAAAAGATTGACATTTTGTTAAAAACAAGTCTTCTTCATCACCCAGGTAACTTTGTGTGTTTTTGTTTTCTTCTTCGTTTCTGAAATTTGCGGATACCATCTTTCATCTGGTTCATTTTTAATTTTTCAAAATGACTTACGTAAGAAAGAATTGAAATTATTTTTCTTTAACTGAAAAAAATGTGCTATTTAAGAGTAGCCCTTACTTTTTTAAAGTCATATGGAAAGCTTAAAGGGGTTGAAAGATACGTCGCGTCGGTTGTATTCCCTCCGGTTGTTATAGAAACGGTAGTTTTTATTCTTTTGTTTAAAAAATATTGCCATCGTAAGTTTTCAAACGCCCATATGGTATACTGGTATTATTATAACAAAAAAAAACTCTAAAGAAGATACAATACAAAACTCCTCTGAAAATAGAAATTCAAATAACGCATTCTAGGAACTATTCTTTACATTTAAAAGATAGGTATATACTTATTGATAACCTTATAACCTACATGTGCCTTAAGTTGATAAATCTATTGATTGGCAATTATAAAAAACTAAAACAGGGCCGTTACACAAGAAAAAAATCTTACATGGAACTTCAATTGAAGAATAGTAACATCGACATACCCATTCTCACACACACACACACACACACACACACACACACACACACACACACACACACACCCACACACACACACACACACACACACACACACACACACACACACACACACACACGCACGCACCACGCACGCACGCACGCACACGCACGCACCACACACACACACACACACACACACACACACACCACACGCACACGCACACGCACACGCACACGCACACGCACACGCGCACGCACACGCACACGAACACACACACACACGCTCACGCACAAGCACACGTACAGCCACACGCACACGCACAGGCACACGCACGCACACACAAGCACACGCACACGCACACGCACGCGCACACGCACACGCACACGCACACGCACACGCACACGCACACGCACACGCACACGCACACGCACACGCACACGCACACGCACACGCACACGCACACGCACACGCACGCACGCGCACGCACACGCACACGACACGCACACGCACACGCACACGCACACGCACACGCACACGCAAACGCACACGCACAGCAAACTCACACGTACACGCACACGCACACGAACACGCACGCACACGCACACGCACGCACACGCACAGTTACACGCACACGCACATGCACACGAACATGTATACGCACACGCACGCACTCACGCACTCACGCTCACACGTACACACGCACACGCACACGCACACGCACACGCACACGCACGCACACGCACACGCACACGCACACGCACACGCACACGCACACGCACACGCACACGCACACGCACACGCACACGCACACGCACACGCACACGCACACGCACACGCACACGCACGCTAAATCAGTATGCGATTTCTAATAAATCTAAAAGTATTCCAAGTACCTCCTAATATTTCTGACGCCAACTTAATTATTAATATTTACTTCTTCCTTCGGCTGCATCTAAGTCAAAATCCGATAGTACCTTAATCGGTTACTATTCAAAGCAGCGTAAGATGTGCATACCTGGTGATTTCGAGTTTAAGCTTACTCACATAGAAAGAATCATGAGTATTTTCAATACTATACATTCGAATGCATTTGTATTCTTATTAGGAATGCTGAAACTATGCTGTGCTTACATACTGCTAGTAACCGTAAATTTTTCAATGAAAAATTTGTACGCCGTGATTTCTGAAGAATTGCACTGGTATGTCCTGTTACAAAGAAATCTAATACATTTTCTAATCTAGTGTATTGCCAGCGCTTCGAACGTACTTGAACAAGTATTGTATAGTCAGTTGAAATATCTTACTCAATTTATTATGCTCCTTAATCTGCCATCCGGTTTCCGAAGTGACTACAACTGCGAAACGGCAGTTCGCAAAGTCTCTGATATCATTACTGCATTAGAAAATAATGTAATTGTTGTCTTACTATTAATTGATTTTTCAAATGCATTCGATACTGTCATGTTAGCTTTCGCTCCATTTTATGTTACATTTGTTTTGTTAATCTCTAACTACTTGATGGGAAAAATACAACTAATGTTTGTGAAAAACGCAAATTCGGATTACGTTGCGGTCCAATGCGTCGTTCCACAAGACTCAATACTAGGTCCTCTTTTATTTGATGTATACGCGTCCAAATTGCATTAAGTACTTCAAATGTTTTAACCATCGCCCAATTACTTATACGCAGATGACACCCAATTATACTATGCATTTCACGTGAGTGACGTGCGAGTAGCAAACAGGAACATTAATACTCAATAAATTTTATTCAAACAGCCACCGCTCGTTCCATTCATGTCAACGTTTCCAAATCTAAAGCATTGGTACTTGAATATAGAAAATAACACTTAACAGAGAGGAAATAATGTCCAAATTCAACCTAAAAGTTAATGACACCCCAGTAGACTTTGTTAATTACCATAAAAACCTAGGCCTCACAATGAACACTGATTTAAGATTTCTAGAACGTATTAAAATGTACACGCAACGTGTGTTTGTGTATCTTAGGCACATGTATGGTATCAAACATCTGATTAGAAAGCACTCTAAAATTCTGTTATGAAATTCAACTGTAGACCATGTCTAGCGGTTGAATCATCTAGGAGAGTCCAGTATAGTAATACAACTACAATTGCCTTTAATATATGGCATTAGACGAGGGAAATGCATTTCTCCTCGCTCAAGATGAAGAACAGGCGGTTGCTCTAGACCCCTGTATTGTTTTTTAAATTTTTAAGATGCAAAATCCCACTATATGTATATAATAAAATCACGATTTACGCCAAGATTCAACATATTAACATTCGCCGAAAAGGCTTGATAACTATACCGCCGCACAGAATTAAGCTGTACCAAAAATCGCTTTCACACTCAATTAGTAAAATTTTTAATGCTTTGCCACCCTAAAATAAACGTAACGATTTATAAACCTTGGGACAGGTGGTGCGAACTTTACTTTTAGAAAATAATCTTGTAACTTAAAACTTAATAATAGCTTCAAAAATTTGCTCTATACTACGATTCATCTCGCTTTATTTATCGTCTTGAATTTTTATAATCAAGCCTTGAACGTCATTTACATTAATTTCGTATTCAAATAACTCATAACCTACCATAATTTACGATTATTAACCCTCTCGCAATGCCTAGGGAGGAGAGGAGGGGCAGCTTATGCTTTAAGCAATATGATTATGAGACTTTAAATACCTTCTAAATTAATTTCAATCACTACTACCTAATAAAATCTATTATTATTATTATCACTTAAAATTTACAGTCGCCGTTCTTCGAACAAGGAAAAGTCCTGGTGGTAATGTTTATATATAGGCGGAGTTCTTAACACCTACGGTGTTCATTCACTTCCGATATTGTTCACAATGACCACTTTGTTTATAACAACTACTAAACATTGTTATAACGCCTAGTCTGTTCAAAAAGCCCATCCTATTTATGACGTCATAACGGCTACTTCATTGTGGGAACATTTAGTCCAACAAACTTTGTTTACTCACTTTATTCATAATGCCTACCAACACAAACTAACCACTACTTTAATTGGGATATAAAAGCAATACTATGGACAAAAACCGTATTTTACTACAAAGCCTAGTTCTGTTTTAAAAGTACTACTTCATATTTCATTCTTTGCTAACTGTTCAGCTATTTTCATTTAACAGTATGAAACGCTAAGCAAAGTGTTTTATTTAAAAAACGCCTCGAACCAGAGCGCCTTTAGTAAGAACTATTCGCATCAAAGGTTTAACGGATTAAAATTTATAAACTATTACAAAAGTGATCTAGAAAGGTAAAGACTAAGAGTGAACAAAGGAATAAGTTAAGCATGTCACTGAATCTCATGAACAAGGTGGTCATTCCAAACAACAGTTAGTGGGCGTTATGAACAAAGCAGGGGTTGTGAATAAAGCGGCAGTTACGAGCAGATTTGTCTTTTAATTCTTTCTGAATAAATTCGACAATATAAATAGGCTGAGGTAAATGGTCGTTGAGAGCAAGGTGTACATCAAAAACACGAACAGAAGGTGGGCATAATGAACAGACTGCGTGCTGTAAACAAAATTTGAAATTGGTCGTTATGAACAAAGTAGTAGTAATATCTAACAATGGCCGTATGTATATGACTGTAGTCATACTATTAACGTTGGACGTTTTACTATTTTTATAAGATATTTGTGAACACTATCTTACCGTTCATAAGTATTTGTACATGAAAAACTTTTTAAGTATATTTTTTTCGAAGAAAGCCTCAGTTATTTTTGATGTATCCTGTAATATCGCTTAATAATGATATTCGAATATATAATAAAAATATTTGGTCATTAGATGATTATTTTTGAATTAAAAATTAAAAAAAGGTAAAAATAATACGCGTCACAATACCACTTATCGTTCTGCTACAGTGTAGGAAAGAAAAAGCGCCAAACAGAAGTACTAGAGTATATAGAGCAACGTTATTACCATTAAATCAAAGAAATTTCAGTAAAGAATTATTAATTATAAAACAAATTGCACAAGCAAATGGTTACACTTCAAATATAATCGACACTTTAGTTAAAAGCAATAATACAAATCTATTAAAAACGTTTACCCAGTTAACACAGAACCCACAGAACTTAAATACATGTCAATTTTATATTTTGCAAAAATATCAGAAAACGTGATTCATATTACAAAACAACAAACATTCAAAACTGTTCTTCAATATTTACGTAATTGCAACGATCCAACCAAGATCTTGAAGGCAGGCGTTTATAAATTAAACTACAAATCATGTAATTCTATTTATTTTAGTCAATCACTTAGAAACTTTGATATTAGATACAAAGAACATACTAGATGTTACAAATATAAATACACAAATATAATTATGCCAAACATTTACTAGTAAATGGTCTCGTTATGGCATTACAAAACAACATTAAATTTTTACGATTTTGTAATAAAAAAGGTAAATGATTTGTGTTGGAACCATTCAAAATGTATAAACGTAAACAGAAATTACCTTTCATAGACTGGTTGATATTATAGACGCACCTTTAACAGACATTTTAAATACAGAAATCTAATTTGCATCAAATTTGCTTCTTTAACCTAATGATGTGGTACCATCACTGCTTGTTAACATATTTATTGAAAGAAATATATAAAATTGAGAAATAATATAAAAAATTGTAGAATTGTGTTGTATTTGAAACATTCGTGCTATTGTTTCGTTTTATAATGAAAATCAGTGTACGTTGTAAAGTTTTTAAAACTAAAAGTTAAAAGATTTTATGAATAATCCTGTCAGTGTTGTTAGTGCAGATACGGCATTTCGCGCGCCAAACCTAATAGCTAAGAAAATGTATTATTGGTCAAATTCAAAGAAAGATTAAATCGTTATTTAATCACGCTGATGGAGTAGTAAACAAGAAAAAAATCAAGAGATGGGACACTAATATTAGGTTCACAATAAGGATTTTCTTGGCCCATTCTCAAACTTTCATAACTCAGATCGGTAGGTTTTCATCGAGTTACATGCATTTGTGGGGGATTAACTACTAAAATATTATGTGCAGTTCTAATAATTAACTGATCACATAATTGTTTTAAGAAATTTAATTAAAACATTCCAATCTTTATAAGATAGTGTCTTAGACAATTTTAAACAAAAGCTAAATACATAACGTGTTTAAAAAGTTCATTATATCGTGATTAAGAGGCAGAAGGGAATATTAAATTTCAACCCTTTACCAAGTTGGCTGCTATAAGCAAAATGATGATAAATCTAAATTAAGTATTGATCTGTTCAGTTATATTATCGGGAGTTGGAAGGCTGCCTGAGTTCCATGGCCCATATTGGATATACAGTGACCTTTATCAGATAAACCAAGTAACATAAAATCTTTAATTTTGTTTAATGGCAGTTGAAAAATATTGCTAGTTACATTATTCACGAAATGTAAACATTCACCATTCTTACACATATTAACAAACCCAAAAAAATATATGTATTTTAATAGTTACATTCTTTAGTGTTATTAGTACAAAAGTAATTGTAAATAAGAGTTGATTATTAAGAATTTAGTTTACGCACAATTAGAATAAAGGGCGATTCGAAATATAAATTAAGACCAGTCGCTCATCAAAACTCGTTTTTGTCTTATTGCATTTAGTTCAGTGGCCTCAAAGTAGAATCGCTGAACGAATTTTGAAATATGTTGAGTATTCAGTAGACTTAATTACGCCTTCAATTATAAGGAACTCATGCACATAATAAGTATTAATAATTCAATTTAATTTTTGGGAAGAATATAAAAGGATCTTTAATTTGCTTAATGCTTCTGAAACGACTAGGCATTACGTCAATAAATATCTCGCTTTTTTTATATAGTAATTAATGAATTATAAACAAAAAAATTATCGACCTTTTTAATACAGTTTTGAAAATGAGTCAATATTTGGTTTTATCGCTCATTGAGCAATAAATTGAGTTGATAAAAGATACAAGGTGAATAAGAAAAATTTTGATGATTACATTCCACAAAACTATTTATTGATAGAAACCATAGGTAACTCTGACACTATTTTTACTTTTACCTTTTCCAACGAGTAGTTTTTTATTATTTTGAACTTAATTAAATTTAATGAATTTATCCATGAAAACTAAGTGTAACGTTTATATGTAAAACAAATAGTTTAGGAAATCATAAAGAGTGTGAATGAGTGAAACTATCAAGTATTTTATCTCATGAGTTAGCAAAATTTCTTAAGGCATTGTGTATTAAATATTTCGATATTGACCTACTTAGGTTAGTTAATTACCGAATGGGCTTTTATCTTGATTTATGTATCAGTGAGGATTCCTAACATCTTGCCTTAGGACACTTTACTGATAATTCTCCTTCGCAGAGGCGCCTTATGACATTTAATCTGGAATTTGGGTTTTATTTACGAGTAAGTTTGAAGTTCAGTCGCCGAACAGTGACACATAGTATTGCACGTAATTTGACAGCTTTTTTTTTTAAATTTTAGCTTTCACTGATGATTTTCACGCACAAGATTAGTATGCTAGTAAGTCATAATAGCTATGTATCAAAATATATTTTTGACATAACTACTGTTTTTTCATTGATTTATCCATTTTTCTGCCACGATGTTTTTAATACAACCCAAAGCGAATTTCAAGGATTTAATTGAAACAGCCAAGTTGTTTTTCATGATACATGGTCTTGATACTTTAATCTTAAAGTATTTTGATTTTGCTTGAAGGTGTAATTTTCCAGAAGTTTTACAATTTAAGTCAACACAGGACCTTGTATGTACCAAATGTCTAACATTCATTTAAATAAGAGTTTCAACGGGAATTAACTTCAACATTTATTAACTAAAGTATTAACCAGTGATACATTTCCACCACATGAGCGGATGTAGAGGGGAGAGACAAAATTGTTTCTTTCTGTACAATAAAATGCAATCAGAAATCCGAAAAACTAGTAAGCGACTCTTATATATAATTTTTAATTTGACTTTCTTACTTCATAAAAAACGGCGAATTCTGAAATAATAAATAAACAATCAATTTCAAACTTAAAACGTATTCAAAACAAATTTTTTTTAGATAAATCCTAAAGCCAAGAAATGTTTTCTCAGTGAAGCTGCATTGTTCTAACTCTGCTGGTTGTTTTGGAAACAAATTCAATAATTATTCTTCAATCATTGTTTAAGTTTATGTCCTGTGTTCACAAAATACTCAATACGCCAAGATTATGAAGTACTGCTTGTCCCATTGTATTTCTAAGATATGCGTTCAGTCTTTGAAAGTAAGTAAAGGAAAGCTCAAAGTTTCATAAACTTACAGACACTATTTTAAACATTTCATTAATTGTGGGGACATATTATGCTAAATACTGTTTAACAAAAAATTTAAAACCCC